>OY744539.1:38524949-38552449 GCA_963556195.1 Sepiola atlantica
AAGTAACAATTTCAGGAGAAAACAGCGACGCTATATTACTTATTGCAAAAGCATACATATATATATATATATATATATATATATATATATATATATATATATATATATATATCATTTATGGAAACCATATTCATATTTATGATAATCCATCGGTACCTTCGGTTTCACGGAAACACTGGATTACATTGGCTGATGAACCGATCACATTTAGTATCTTTAATCCTGCAGGCTAAGTCTTCAGTGTTTCCATGAAACAGAAGGTACAGAGGGATGATCATAAATATGAATCGTGTCCATCAAAATATATATATTCGCTTGCAAAAGTTTTTTTTTCTTTTGAAATGGTTACTTTCCTGCACTGATGAGATCAATAAGCTTGAAACGCTCACGTTGTATGTTATAAATAATTTACATATATATATATATATATATATATATATATACACCAACAGTCGTAAGCATATATATGTATAGATGTGAATGTATGCGCGTGTGTGTATAACTGTGTCAGTGTTGTGTCGATATCTGTATGTGTGTGTACTATTGTTTATGTGTATGTGTTTTATTACTCTCCGTGCGTTTCTTTTTGTTGATATATGTGTGTCTGTGTATGTGTGCGTGTATGCCTATGTTCATCTTATTAGACATAGGAACCTGACATTTGGTTGGAATAACCACGTAAAGGTCATCTTTATCTATTTTTTGAATTCCAATGTTGCATTGCAAAGGGCCTGTTTTTGTCTCTTTCTCCGTTAGTCCGTTAGTTTATCTGTTTACTTGGATGTGTACTTTGTAAGTTTTTCACTTTGCTTGTTTGTCCGTTTATCAGTTTTTTTTCTTTTTCAAATGTATTGCATGAGTTTTACACGAAACTTTGCGTGACGCGATATAACCATGAACGCAGGAAACTGACTGAGCTGTATTTTTTCCGGAAAAGCCTGGTTTTTCTGCTAGCGTGCTAAAATGTCGCCAGAATTCCTTTCGTTGGATATTGATCAAAATCCACAAAAGGAAAGAAAGAAAGCTTACTTAAATAAATCAAGTATTGACGACTACGGGAAAACCCTGGACTGCCGCCTAGGGCAATACAAAATTGCCCCCACCCTGAATTGGCAAAATGTACTTTTTTACTATATCTAACAATGACATTAGTCTCTCGCCAAATTTACCAAAAGTTGCGATTAATAGTAGTTTATATACGGCATAACCACGTTGACATACCGGTTCCTGTTAGATCACTGAAGTAAAGCGACGTTGAGCCTGGTCTGTAATAAAATAGGTGACTGTATAGGTGTTATATCTGGTTAGGTTCTTTGCTTATCCCGGCATTGTTTCTAGTCGTCTTGGACTTCCCCGTTGCCACTAGCCTAAAGCTATTCCGGTTCAGGAGAGGTGTGTTTGGAAATTGCACAACCATAGTTTTACAATAGATTCCTCGCGCAGGCACTCTTAAAGGTGGTATCTATTGTCATTCCAGACTGAATGGAGGTCTGCTACATCAGTCGTTCTCAATGTGGTCCAGGTGGACTAACGGTGATCCTTATAGAATTTCCAGTGGTCCACAGATAATTCATGGCCATCTCACAAAAAATGTAACTAAAAAAAATGTACGTTTCTACTTTAGATTAATCATTTAGAATTTAAGTCCCTGGAAATGTTAATAAAAAAGTGGGGCATGCGCTGAAAAAGATGGAGAATCACTGGTTTATATGTGGGGAGCCGTTAGACAACACTACCCGTGTTTCCAGCATTATTAATTTCACAAAATAAATCAATATTTATGATTAATGTATATATACATATATATATATATATATATATATATATATATATATATATATATATATATATATATACAACTAATGAATGATGAAACAAAGAATATACAATACTTTTTACTTAATCCATAGATCTTCAACGATAAGCTCTTTTCATCAGATGATAAAAAAACAGTAAAAAATGTATTACTGGTTAGCATAAATGTGTAAATATTATTCACCTCAAACAAGGAATATTGCCACTGAAGCGTTAAAGGCTATTGTGATAGGCGGGGACATATTTTATTGGGGGGGGGGGAGGGGGCAGGGCAAACTAGGTAGCTAGTTGGACAGAAAATGTTTGTTCAAATTACAACTAAATTTCTGCATCTTTCTACGGTTGGGGAAAACAGCGAGCAGGGAGGTGGTGACATTCCAAAGGCAAGCGGCCCGAAGAAGGAAGCTATCAGAGTAGAACATCTTCCGACATCTAGGGACCTATACAGTGAAGGGGTGTGATCTTGCTGCTCGTCAGGTCGGTCGGGGGTATTAACGTCGGGGAGAGGGTACAAGTGCAGTATCTTTATCTAAGCATATTCCGTAAAAGTACTTGTAAACTATGCACAAGGATGCAACATGGCGGTGATGGGACAGGGGCTGGATATTGGTAGACAGTACGGGACCTATTAGTTTCGAGACGCTTTTGTTGCACTCTGTCCTAAAGGAAGAGAATAATGGGTGGTGAACAAGCTCGGAGGAAGCAACAATACTTCAGTCACGGGCGAATGGTGGTTTTACAGAGATATAAGATGTTGGCAGGTTTGAAAAGTTTTCTATCTCGGTAGAGAGAGCCTACCTGATCTGCAGCAGACTTGGCAGCATCTTCTATATACTTATTCCAACTTATGTTGTCTGAGAATGTCAGTTAAAGTAGTTTGAAGGTGGACTATCGGGAAGGTATCTATCGGCCATGACAATAGGTTTTTGGAAATGTTTCTTGTATGTGTTTATGGAAGGGAGTTTCGTCTTGAAAGGATTATCTGGATCACGTACTGGCGACCCTATTTATGCTATAGCTCAATTGTGATACGGCTGGACTGATAAACAAGAGGCCGGAAGTTCGATCCTTAATATCCGCTAGCAGTTATTTTTTACCATATACTTAGAATATTGAATTGTATTTAACTAGGCCTAATATCAAAACAGAAACATGTCCTTTCATTTTAAGATGCTGTTTGCAAATTTATTTTATTTTTTCTAACTTGGGTCTTGGATTTACTGCCCTATACACCCTTTTATTAAAACTTAAGATTTCGGTTCTGGTATCAGCTAAACCGTAAAGTGGTCAGCCATTGTAGAGGGCGACCAAACGGCTCCCTTTTTATTAGCTACTACACCGAGGTGTAGGGGAGAGTCTCACTCCTTTTCAAGGAGTACTCCACTTACCCTTGATCTTCACCTGCAAATAAAGTTACTGTCTTCCTCCTTTAAAATTCGAAACAAGCTTGTCTGTGGATAAAAAATAATATTTAATACATCCGAAGAAGGTTTGAGATTACATCTGCCGAATCGGTGTGAGAATAACATCCAAGATGACAACAGTAGTTCAAAAAATCAAAATAATACAAATTATCAATCCGCATTTCAAAACTTCCGAAAACATAAAAATATATTATTATTTTTCCTCAAAGTTGTTCTCTACAGCCTGTTTTCATAAAAAGCCCTTCTCTACTCTATCGCTATTTCTATTAAACTTAAATATATCTGGTTCTTTCTTGTATAACATTCACATAAGAACTCTCTTTTCTATCACAATTTAAAAAAATTTTTTTCCTTTTTTTTCAACGAATACAGAGGGGTTTTTTTTCCCCAAGACCTTCCCATCCGTAGAACACAATACCAGAGGACTACTTCCATGTGGACTGAAACGCGATCGTATTTAAATTCAATGTCACGAATACTTATCATAAACTGTTTTTATAAGAAATCAAATTTTGTTCATGCCATTCATTATTTTCAATCCTCTCATAATATTCTTCATCATTCACCTGCCACTCTATCCATTTCATTAACGATTATCCTCGAGTGGTGTTTAGCCTTGATAAATGGTAATAAAAAAATAGTCAAAATGTAATATCAAGATTTGTTTATAAAGTACGTAAATAGCGTTGATTGCAGTCAGACCACACATGTTGTGCTTGCTTATGCCTGAAAAAAAATGTGTCCCCTTCGGGAATATGATGTCCTACTTAAAATAGTAAGCGACTGCATGAAATTACCGCTTTCTATTTTAATCGGAGAAAGTCGCTGGAGTGAGAAACTACGGTATATTTCTGATTTTGAGTCAGAGGTAACCGGGCAGTTAAATATTAAATAATTATCATTATTTAACCTATTATTTTAGTACTTCTACAGAATTTGAACGAACTGTTTTTTTTCTAAACCTGTTTTAGGTTTAGTTAGTCAAAAGTCGGTTTGGTTCGGTTCATATTCGGTCGAAGTACCATTATTTCTTACCGAATAGATGTTTTCATACGAGTCATTAACAGTGATCACTAGTAAAAATACGTAGTATTCTCTGGAGTGATAAAAAGTCTTCCAAGCTTTTTCACTTTTTTCGATCAGCATTGAACGTGACTTTCCATTCTCGCACAAGCCGTTTACCATTGAGTTATCGCTGATAACAGTCGATGGCTTTCTTTAGAATTCATGAGAATAAGATGGCACACTCTCTGTCATTCCAGTCGAGACATGGATGGAACTATCCTTCCTCGGATGTTTGATCCTCACATACTTTACATAGACATTTCTGTGGTTCCAAGCGATGTAAGTGCCACCAGAATTCTTAGGAGAATTTACTTATATATCCATCTAAGTAATGCCAGTTCCCTTGTCTTTTTATGTTCCATTTATATTCGAGTTGTATTTACGAAGTATCTATTTTATTTCAACTTACCTTTAGTTAGTCAGTGGCATCTGACAATCTGTGCTGGTTTTCTACACTCTAGCGTTTTCTTGATAATTCGTCTTGTTTCAAATGTGCCGTCGTTTGTATGGTGTCAATCCTGTCTTTGATTTCAATTTCTCTTAGTAATTTTCCAGATTTTTCGGAACTGTTCCGAGTGCTCCTATTACTATTGGTATTTCAGTAGTTTATTTCGTGTTCCATAATCCCTCCAACTCTCTGGCAAGCTCCTTGTATTTACTTAATTTGTCTGTCTCCTTCAGTTTCAAAATGTGGTCTGTCTGCGTGACAATGTCTACTATTGGGCAGTATTTTTCACGCATGTTTATTATTACCATGCCAAGTTTCCATGCTTAGATATATTTTTCCGTTTCTATACCTACGTCCCAAAGGATTTTATGACATTTATTGTCTCTGCATGTTTAAAATGCAGTTGTTTGCACAGTTCCCAAAGAACTATCATCCGACAGATCTATGTCTATTTTTATACTTGTTCGTTCTAGTTTGTCTGGATATTCAAAACGCATTCGTTTGCATAGTTCTCAGTGGAACACTTTCCCGACCCAGCTATGTAACTTTTGTTTTCAGTTTGGCCTAATTTGCTTCACTTACGTATGGGTTGGTTTACCGTTTTGTCTTTTTGTCCACAGAGTCTACATTTACTGTTTCCATGGGTATTTTTCTACTTTAGATTTTATATAATTCGTTTTGGTCGCGTTGTGTTGTGCAGCTATCATTGGCGATTCCGTTTCTCTGTTCAGGTGTTCTTTTCGTAGCCATGAGTGTTCATACACCTCTTCTCTGGTCAGTCTTATAAATTGTCGATGCTAACTACTTTCTTACCCATTTGCTGTCTAATGTATTGTTTGTTTTGCAAATTGAGTTGACGTACGTTAAGAAACCTGTTCTTGTTTAACATGCGAACTTTTTTGTCGTCTGGCAGAGGAAGCGTCATTTTGAACAGGAAACAAAGTTCGTGTAGGTACCTGCCGTATAACAAAGCAACTTCCTGCATTACATCAGGTGCAGATGTCTGAATATGTCATTCTGAAAGAATATACGTACTTGTTCAGAATAACACGATAAAAAAATCGGCGCCATGAATACTTAAACATTAGGTTGTTGCTCAAACATGGTTGGATTTCTTTGAGGTATTTTGGAATACGATTCTGTTTCTCTTATTAACTCTTTGGGAATTAACGTATACATGATCATATTAAAACACATAAAGGTTCAATTTAGTGACAACTGGGAAGATAATATTAAATACACGGTGATCCAAATCAAGGACCACATGAATGATCATATTTAAACACATGTGATTCAGATTTAGAACCGCATGAATAATAGTATTTAAACACATGGTGATCGCAATTATGAACCACTAGAATGATCATATTTAAACACAGTAATCAATAATAGAGTGCGCAGGTACTTCTACTGGACTATTTGTAAGAAACTGAATATCAGGTGAAACAGCAGGCTCTATGAACATCTACCTGAGAGAACTGTGGGGAATGAGACATAAACAATCCATTATGACCATGAAATCCCCACAGCTACCTATCTGGAAAACGCAGCTGTCAACCTGACATCGTCTAATGGAACAAGAGAGAGAGAGTGGCAACTTTGGTTGATGTCAGTGTCCCTAATGATGGAGGCTTAAACAGAGTTGAAAGGGAGTAAATAACTAAATATCAAAGTCTGATGTATGATATAAAAAGAAACTGGAACCGCAAAGATATCTCCATCATTCCAGTTATCATAGGAGAACTTGAAAAAGTATTTAGCAAGTATACCTGGTGAACCAAGTGCAAAAGAAATCCAAACAACTGCACTCAAAGGAACAGCCAGAATCCTGTAAAGAGCTCTCGGTTTGAGTCTGTAAATAGCGGGTGATCGTATGGCATTTGGAAGAATGCCCCGTCCCCAGAAAATGAATGAAAAGAAAAAGAAAAAAAAAGAGAAAGTCCAAATTATAAACCACTTAAATGATAATATTTAAACACATGGTGATCAGAATAATGAACCACTTAAATGATAATATTTACACACATGGTGATCCTAATTATGAACCACTTGAATGATCCTATTTACACACATTGTCATCAAAATTAGAAACCACTTGAATGATAATATTTAAACTCATATACTTTCCAACCTGGTACCAAGAACAGCATTCACCTTTGACGGGTCGAGCCGGCTTCCTCTATTAAATTCCTAAGCGGTCCCCAGTCGCATGTATATACTGGTCATGAGAGATTACGACGTTAATTTTATGTTTTCCTAAGAAGTTTCTGCCGCCCTCCCGGAAGTAGCGCCGTGTATTTCTAAATGGTCACCCATCTGGTAATAACCAGCACCAATGTTTCCTGACTTCGGTACTCGTGTGTCAACGTGATTATGCCGTATATGCGTATTTTTCTGTATATATTATGATCGTATCTAATTTATGTTAGTAAACATTTTTGAGCGCTTAAATTATGACATTTTATACAGGCTGGTTCAACTTATGGGTCACTTGAATGATCGCATTTATTGTACAGTGGTGAAAATTATGGACCACTGGAATGATCATATTCGATGCATAATGATCCAAATTATGGACTACTTAAACATCATAGAAATGCATGAGGGTCAAAATTATGGACTACTTAAAAGATTCTATTTAATGCATGGAGGTCCAATTATGTAGTTATTGTATGATCGTATTTAATGCCAGATGGACCAAATTTGCGACAACTTGCATGATCATATTAAGTGCATGATGGTCCAAATTTTGGCCTACTTGAACTGTTATGCTTGATAATAGTAGTCATAATTATGAACCACTTCAATGATCATTTAGTGCATAATAGTCGAAATTTTTGTCTACTTGAAAAACCTTTTTAATGCATGATGCTCCATATTATAGACTACTGGAAATAACGTTTTTGACGCTATTCTGATGACCTTGCAATTTGTGGTGATGCAACTAAACAAGCAGAAGCCCTACTACGCTGTTTCGATAAAAAGGCAAATTGCATTAGGATTTCTGTTAACAAAAACAAAACAGGGCACATTCTCCTGAGTCAACATTGAAATATATCTTCTCTATGTGGGACTTGTCTTAAGAATGTTGACGAGGTTACCTATATTGGCAGTGAAGTTGCAAAGCAAAATGTTACAGAGAGTGAACTAAAGGAACGAATCAGCAAGGCCTGGGCTGAACTGGACAAGATGAAAGCGATGTGGAAGTCAGATCTTCCTACCAAGATTAAACGTGCTTTTTTTAGAGCCATTGTTACATCAGTTTTTGTATATGTAAGAAGCATGTGCACTTTCATCAAAATATAGAAGAACATTGTCGGTGTGTACATCAGAATGCTAACAGTTGCTCTCAAAATCTCCTTGAGACAGCATCCTACGAGAGAGAAACTGAACAGACGCCTTCCATAGATCTAAGCCTTGATCAGAGAGAGAGGGAGAGAGAGGGAGAGAGAGATAGAGAGGAGAACCAGAATCGCTGGTTACTGTTGAAGAGCTAACGATTAAATCATCATTAGTGATGTTCTTTTGTTCATTCCAAAACAGGGGTGTGGCTCAGTGGGGAGACCGGACAGAACCTACATCGAGCAAGTAGCAGAAGACTCTCAATGCACCTATGAAGACCTTCCAGGTGTGATAGAGGATATAGAGAGCTAGCATGAGAGTTAGGAGGATTCAAGACACTACCACGACGAGATGATGATGACGGAAATGTCATTTGAATCATAGTGGTTCAAATTACGGATCACTTGGATACCAATATTTAATACATAGGGCTGCCCAAATAAGACCACATATTCAGAAAATACGTCTTCTTTATTAGGCAGCACAAATTAGTGTCACCATCATCACTGATTGGAATGTTCTATTTTACAATGTAGCAGCCTTTTAGGGGAGTAATTTAATGTCTAAACACAATAACTTTGTAAACTGTTCATTGTATACGGTCTATTAAACAAAAGTGGCTATTACACACATAGCTCGGCAACTTTATCATAAACTGTCAAATGTATGTATGGACATTTCGTAATACGGTTGAGCATTATTTAGTTTCAACGGATAACAGATGTATCGATTTTCAGTGCCAAAATTAAAATACGCGAGGGATTCTTTAGAATCAATGCATTCATATAAAAAGGATATATTTTAATTCATTTCAAATGTAATTTCACTCACAATGATTAACATATGGTTTTCAAGGACTTACTAAAAGTGCTGCGAAACAGGATCGAACCTACAACTGATTAAAAGGAAACTCTCATTACCGCTCTACCGCGCTCATTAAGTTTTACTTGCTTATATTTAACTTAAATATTGTTCAAATTATATACAATTTTAATAATCATATTTAAATGCATAGTGATTAAAATTATGTATCACTTGAATAATCACATTTAAACGCTATTGATTTACCTAGTAGACACCATTCTCGAGTGTCTTCGGCCCCCCTGTACAAAGGTGTGTCAGAACAACCTGACATAAGGATATTTTACCCTACAAGCAAACTCTGGCCAAATATTCAGGATAACACAGTATTCGAAGCCCAAATAAGATCCTCTCGAAACTGCTATACGATGCATAGCGCTCCTACTCCTAGTTATGTTACCGCAAGTAACAGCACTTAGCTGGATACTCCACCAGACTAGATGAATTCTTGTCCTGGAATCTTGTAAGACCAAAAGGCCAAAAGAAATATATACTCTAACACAGTAAACTTGTAAATTGAGAAGAGAAAAATGTATGTCCTTCATTTCTTTACTAACTCAACGCTTGAGAGGTAGAGGAGAATCTTGATTGAACACTCGAATATCTATGTACCTCATATAGAAATCAAAGGTTTCCTTGATTAATGAGTACTTACTGACTGAAGTAAAAATGAAAGCAAAACTTAAAATGATGTCCTAGTTGAATGATCATATTTAAACACAATGTGATCCAAATTAAGAATGATCATATTAAAATGCTCGGTGTTTCATATCATGTACCACTTTAATGCTCATATTTAAACGCATTGTGGTTCAAATCATTCATACTTAAATGATCGTATTTTAAGGGATTTGTTGTTCAAATTACGTGTCACTTAAATGGTCATATGTAGACTCACAGTCGTTCACATTATGTATGAATTTAATGATCATATTTGAAACTTTTTTAAGTCAAATTATGTACCAATTTAATGATCATATTTGAACGCTTGTTAAGTCAAATTATGAAGCACTTGAATGATCATTTTTGAATGCATGGTTTTACAAACTGTGTAGGACTTGATCAAGATAATTTATTGTGATGAGGAAAACAAACAACTTTTAAAAGAGCTTCTTCCATATTGAACGGCTGCTCGAAATTAGAACTACGATCATATTTGCTATGTCAGTTTAATAGTGTGTCACTCCTTCAAGAGTAACTTGATGACTACACGCAATACCTATTGTAAAAAACATTGTAGTGAGTTAACTCAATTGCTGTTTACCACATAAGTGGGAAAATATCATCATAAATTAAGGGTCCAGTGTGTCTAGTATTGTTTGATAACATAATAATTAAGCAAGTTTTAAGCAGCAAGGGATGCATCATCTTTGAAACTAGCGTAAATGGGAAACACATTCACAATTCAAGTTTTTATTTTGAAATGATATAATTTTTATTAGTAAACCTTTAACTATCTTTTGCTATCAAACATTGTCTTTATATGTCTAAGGATGTTTCTATATAGTCAACCACTTATGAGACAGATATTTCAGCTAGTATCTACTACCCCCTACAAAAATATGGACTCATCCCTTTTAGAAAACATTCTGTCAGTATTTTGTAATACATAAAATATAAACTGAGACCACATCTCATTTTGCATAATCTATATAATTATTAGCGAAGGCAATTCCATCTTATTACGTATGTTCTTTTCTAAGAGTAATCGCTTGGTCGCCGAAGATGCAATGCAAAAAAACGTAATTGTTTTCAATTTCATCTGATGACACCGCTATGTCGAACGTAAAACTTGAGTTAAAATGCACTTTTTTGACGTATGGGCTATGATCAAAATTGTAATACCTGTTCTGTCAAAATATGGTACAATAATGAAGTAGGATCTGCGTTCGCGCCGGACGTTTAAAGAATGAAAATATGTACCAAACACCTACAAGAGATTTGGATATTAACCGCTACAATTACAATTTTCTAAATCTACATTAAGCAGAATATTTAGATTATTATGTTTCAGTTTGAAAAAAAGTGGTAAAATAATATCGCAGGGTCTGTTTTTGCGCCCAACATCGCAAACTCCTGTCATAGATCCCAATAACCAGTTTTCAGAAAAACAGCAAGATATCACCGATGAAAGATATCACCGTGGAATTCTCACAGGTCTCACTAGTTAGGTTTATTCGGACTACTGTACTTATTTTGGATGTTATTCTCACAACGTTTCGGCTGATGTAACCTCCGACTTTCTTCATCTTATCAAACTTGGAAATCTATACAAAATTTCGAACTGAAAACTTTATTTAAACCACGTGGGTTGATTGTTCACGTTCCATCATTTATTACTGGGTAGAAGTCGTAAGCAAATAATTTTCATTTTATTATCTGTTAATATCGCCTGGAATGCAAATGGTTTAGTTTGAAATTCAATATACATTCCCGAAACATGAAGATTTCAGAGTTCGACAAGAGTGTTTGTCACTCAGAATCCAGGGAACACCAGTAGCTGTTGCCGGTGAGAATTTGTGTGAGAACTCCTAGTGAGTAAATAGTAACATAGATAAATGATATACATATATATAAGTTTTTAGCTTGACGATTCCCTGTAGCTTAATTGCCATTAATATATTTTAATAACTTATTATATATATATATAAGAATAGGCTTAAGGCTTTCAAAATGCGTACACGAATTGTCGATCTGGATCCGTGGCGGAACGGATAACAGTGCTAAGAAATAATCAGTGGGAATCTTCTGGATGTTGTATGGTCAATCCTGTGTACTAGCGATACGAAGAGTACAATTAAGAATTATTTATGATTCAACCCAGTTATGTCTTACAGAACGAGAGCACTCTACCACCGATTAAACAAAGGATTCAGTTCGAGATTTCATATAGATTCCCGAGTTTGACAAGACGCACCTTAGGGAAGTCGGAAGTAACATCGGCACAAACGTTGTGAAAATAATGAGAACAGTATTGGAATTATTAAAATAGTGCAAATTCTAAATCGTCACCCAAAAAACTCTTAATCTGGCAGATTTTTATTCTTGTATGTAATTAGTATTCGTCTTAGTGTTGAGAAAGTTTGAATTTTGTTTTTAGACTAAATTATACACATAACGTTGCAGTAAATTACGTATCTACTTATCTATCTATTTATATATATATATATATATATATATATATATATATATATATATATATACAAATGCGTGTATATATATATATACATTTGTATAGATATGTATATATATACATACATTTGTATATATATATATATATATATATATATATATATATATATATATATATATATATATATATATATATATATAGTAGGATCAAATATAAACCAAAAGTAAAACTTTTAGTAGATGGAACCTATAGTGAAGAGGTTTAGCTCAATATACGAGATAGAGCAATTGTAGAGATAGAAGAAAAAAGAGTGATAAACATGCGACGATTGTCCAAATTTATTTCAAATTTCAATTGTTCAATGCAAGGTGTATTCAGTAATAAACTAGTGCTTATTATTCTTTCCTTAAGCCAAGGCTTTTCAAAGATCGAGATCTTATTTTTCAACGGAAAGTTACCACCCGGACAAACCACATATCTTTTTTTACGGAACTTCTCTTTCACGGCATTTTTATAATACTTTTCATATATTTTTTAAATATTTGAACTTTGTTTTTTTCGAAAGACAACTTATCTATCTGTATTTCTCCTCTGATTATAAGATCTCGATCTTTGAAAAGCATTGGCTTAAGGAAAGAATAATAAACACTTGTTTATTACTGAATACACCTTGCATTCAACAATTGAAATTTGAAATAAATTTGGACAATCGTCGCATATTTATCACTCTTTTTTCTTCTCTCTCTCTCTATCTCTCTCTCTCTCTTTCTATCTATCTATCTATCTATCTATCTATCTATCTATCTATCTATCTATCTATCTATCTATCTATCTATCTATAAATTAGTAAGTCTGTGTGTGTCCGCCTGATTTTTGTGTCTTATGTTCACCCAAACCACTGGACAGAATTGCTTGAAAATTGACCTCTCAGTAAATTTCAAAATCTATATAAGAAATTTATCACTTCAACGCTGGGGATCCCGGGGGAGCACAACCCCTACACTCTAGTGGAAACTATTTTCTTTTTTATTCAAATAATATACATATATATATATATATATATATATATATATATATATATATATATATATATATATATATATATATATATAAATGTGCGTGTATATATAGCTGAGTGGGGATCTGTATATGTATTTTAGTTTATTCATATCTATATTTGTTAAATATATAAACGTTTCTGTACTTTTGTTTCAGGGTGTGTTTTTATTTACTTATAGAACTCGTATAAAAATATTAAAATCAGAAAATAAGTCAATTTTACAGAATAATAGAAACAAGCGCAATAACACTGTCTAGTGAAAATAGTGGAGAAATATCAAATAACTGAATTATAGAAAATTGAATTTCTTCGAGAAAGGTTACTGTTTTTCCTCGGTGCTCATTCTTTAGATAAATATTAAGATACACATCCTGGATATCACTGAAGAGATGTGATACAGCGAAACAGTATGTATGTGGATGACTATATATATATATATATATATATATATATATATATATATATATATATATATATATGTATATGTATATATATGTATATATGTATATATATATAACACCTTAATATTTAACAATATTCATATAGTTAATGCCCCTTTAATCTTTCATACATTTTATAATAGAGTCATGTTTAAAATTACCAGATTGTTATCATCTTACAATTAAGTAAAGTTCCGCTTCAGCGTTGGACACTATCGGGTAAGTGTAAATTAATTTAAATTCATGTTCGTGATTATTTCTCGTGGCCGTGTGGGCTTGGGCGTTAGGCTCGTGATTCTACCGCAAGTCTTACACTGATAAGAACAGAAAACCCGAAACGACGTCGTCTCTAAGTATGATATTTAATAAATACTTATATATATATATATATATATATATATATATATATATATATATATATATATATATATATATGTGTGTGTGTGTGTGTGTGTGTGTGTGTGTGTGTGTGTGTGTGTGTGTGTGTTATTTATCTACCTCCCACGGCGGTAAGATGTGACACAAGGTCGGGAAAGTGGGATTTGATAAACCAGCGCCCGAGAAGGTAAGCACTCTGGCCATAAAAAATTGCCTGGGCAGCCCCGTCGGCATTCCCCGGTAGGGGCGCCTCCCGACGTAGATTTTCTATCTTGTCCCACGTCCAAGTGGTTAGGTCATTCAGGTAGTAAGCAATAAACTTACTCCTCCTCAAAGAGGGGAGGCGAAGCCTGGGAGGGTGGACCTTCTAGAACTGCACAGGACCCGTCCCATAGACAGGCGTAAATCAAGCACCGAAGGCCAAGACAATACCAGTCTATGGGGTGCAGTATCCATCGGAACAGATACTACCCTTTGATCTCGACCAAAAAGCTACACAGCGAGCAATTTAATATTAGGTGTAATGTTAGATACTATATAATTATTTTCACTATCAGACACAAAGCCGCAGCCCACACAAACGGTGAAAGCCACGTTGTTCTCTTGTCAGATGACACTGTCCTAGCGAGTGTAAAATCCTACTTGTGAGACATCAGCCAGTATTCGTTTTGTTGGATGACTTGTTGAGAAGCGTAGGTACATTCCACAGTCCCACTCGCCGCGGTTTGCATGATCTGTATTTGTCAATATACTTTCTTGTGCGTGATAGCTAAAGTGACAGAGTACTCGCATCGTATGCAAATCACTCTGTGTCCTACTAAAGAGCACACAAGGAGGGCGACACTCGAGTCTAAGGCTTCTGGTCGTTGTGTCTCATTGTGGAAATGATTATATAGTATCTCATATTCTTTCGTCACCGGACACTTTGTTAACTGACATTTTCCCAACTAGACAGACTCTTTTGATAACCTTTTACTTCCCATTACTTTATATTGTTTCTTTATTTTTTTCAAGTTTTGAATTGTGGTTATTCCACTGCCAACTTATCCATCGATGTAATTCCTCTGATGATAAGAGTTTAATCTTTGAAAAGCCTGATTTAAGAAAAGAAAACATAAACATGTTTTCATAGAGTACCCATTGCATTGAACAATTGAAGATGAAATAGATTTGTCATCTGGACATATTTACTTATCTCCCTTCATTTATCTTTATCTTTATATATATATATATATATATATATATATATATATATATATATAGTTTTTATTTATTTGTTTACTTACGATAGAAACAGAGCTGTGTTCTTGAAATTTTTCTACTTTATAAGCGGTAAAGAATATTGCATTTGGTCGCCGTTTTTAATCAGACGTGTCATTATTATTATTTTTTTATATATGTAATTATTTATTTATTTTGACGTACATAAAAGGAATCCATGGACATGTGTGTCTGGCAGTCAGCTGTCATCAGCATGGCTTACCTGGGAAATGGTTCGAACTCTCGATATAACTGTTCTTAGTCTAGTGTTTAACCCCCAGACAACCAAACACCTTGGCGAAATATGTATGATATTTTAGCGCCATAATGTTAAGTTCGTTTTTGTTATTTTTTTTTACTGCCGATGGAAACGGAGCTGTCGTCTTGGTATTTATTAATTAATATATATATATATATATATATATATATATATATATATATATATATATATATATATATATATATATATATATATATATATATATATATATATATATGTATGTGTGTGTGTGTGTAATACGTTTGTAATGCGGAAAAACTGAATGATGAAAGGCAAGACAAAAAACAAATAATTGAAAACAATGTATGTGATATTTTTTTCTTAAAAAATTTTTTCAGTGAATCTTGCACGTGCTTTTTTAATCTTTGAGTTACGATTAATAAACTCGCGCTTTGTCATGGCCACCGAGAGTTAACAAGGCAAAGCAACTAACTTCTTGCCCCCCCCCCTCTGACGTCATTGTGGTTGGTTAACTTAATTTCGCGCCTTTTTAAATTTCATTTCCTAATTCACAAAGTTAAAATGCCTACTGTATGTGTTTGGATTTCGAAAATAGAAAGAATTATGGCAAATATGGATACACGCAAATAAGTTTGTTTTTTTAATTATATAAAAAATAAAAAGTCTAAATTACTTATTCATTATTAGTAGTGTATAGCCAATAATTATTGTTTCCATTTTTTTAATTACTTTTTCGATGTCTTATTAAGTGTAGTATATTTTATCTTTTCTCTGTACTTTTATAGATTAAATAAATGAAATAATAACGGCATATTTAATCAATATTTTCACACACCAAAAAAATATTGATTAAACAATGCTATATTCAATGATGATATCGTTAATTAACAAAATTATTTTTTATTCGAGTTATAACGATTTTAAATTGTTATTTTAAACATATACAGATCTTTATTTTCATTAAAAAAAATTCGTGGATTTTTTTTAATATATAGAATATACCTTTAGTAATGGTGTATTTTGTTTAAAAAAATAGTACATTTTCACTAAGATTTAAAGAAAAAAAGTTTCAGTTACGGCATTTCGAACAATTTGGAACAATGTTATTTAAATAAATAGTAAATCACATGAAATATATTATGAAATTATATTTTTGTTGTTGAAAATACTGATTAAACAATGGTTTATTCAATGATGATATCGTTAATTAATAAAATTAATTTTTCTTCGAGGTATAATGATTCCATCACACGAAGTTTATGGGCATTTTTCGATATATATACGAAATAATTAATATTTTTTAAATTTTATTTAAAAATTTACAAACCTTTATTTTAATTTTTTAAAAAATGCTAATCTTCTTTTTCATATTGACTCTTGTGTCACAATATTAAAAAAATAGAAAGAATTATTATCTGGAGTTCCTCCAATTCTATACTGAACAATTTTTGTGATATAAAAAATTATCACATCAGTAAGAAAAAGCTAAACAGAAAAAGAAAATTAGAAACATTCTACTAAATATTTTCTATAAATTTATATTGAATAAAGATCAGTTTCAGGATAAATCGAATCGTGTTCCTTACTTTTCTTTTTTACATGCAATTTTTAAAGTTTTCTAATGCTTTGTTTTAAATATTTACAATATCGTGTGGTTAACATGTTTTGATATTTTGGATAACTTTAGTAAAGGTGTATTTTGTTTACAGGAAATAATACATTTGCACCAAGCTTTCTAATAAAGTAATGGATTTATTATATTCCGTGATCATTAATTAATAAATACTGAACATTTCATTAAAATTGGTTAATTTCCTGAATTTTGATGGATTATTTAGTGAATGGAGAAGTCGAAATGCCTTCTTATTATTACGACGGCCATTGTTTGACACGCAATGCAGTGACGTCATTTTCGAGCCAACAGGCCTGTAGTAATTCTCGGTGGCCATGGCTTTGTGGAGATATTTTGATATTCCGTGCTTTCCATTTATAAGAAAAGAAACGTCCCAAGAAAAACAGGGTTTTTTTAGAAAAATATCAAATATACGATGCCTGTCTAAAAGTATCTGACCTTAGGCCAGAAAAATATTTCAAATATCCGACTTCAAAGTAGGCCCTTTGTGCTTGCACACACTTAGACCACTAATCTATCTACTGCCGGAAACACATGTGGAAGTCTTTTGGAATGGTTTTCATCTCCGCCGTCACGTTCTGCATTATCTCTTCTCTAGCCGCAAATCGGGAACCTTTTAGTGGCGTCTTCAATTTCAAAACAACATGAAATCGCAAGGAGCCATGTCTGGAAAGTAAGGAGATTGACAGAACAACTTGATTTCCATGTTTGGCCAAGAAATCTTGGATCAATTGTGATTAATGTGCCAGGGCGTTGTCGTGATGCAGTTGCCAGATTTTCGCCGTCTAAATTGATGGTCTTTTTGCACCGACGATGCCGGAGAACATCTTTATTGTACTCCTTTGTCACTGTTTGTCCTACCAGTGCGTATTTGTGGTACATATTTATATGCGTATGAAGGTGTCTTCCTTAAATGTGTAGAGTGGTGCCGCCATATCGTCTCTATTTCGCACGAAAAAAAATAACGGTCGGATACTTTTTAGACAGACCTCGTAATTGTCTTCAATTATTTGTTTTTATTAATCGTCTCTTTAACATTCCTGTTTTGTTTTCGCATTGCTTATAGCCTTATTAAATATGTAATTACTTATGTACCAGTAATGCTTTAAGCAAACTATCATACACTTTCATATCTCTCCCTCTCCTACCTTCTTTCTCTCTCTCTCTCTCTCTCTCTCTCTCTCTCTCTCTCTCTCCCTCTCTATCTATCTATCTATCTCTATCCCTATCAATCTATCTATCTATCTATCTATCTATCTATCATACACTTTCATATCTCTCCGTCTATTTCCTTCTTTCTCTCTCTCTCTCTCTCTCTCTCTCCTTCTCTCTCTCTCTCTCTATCTATCTATCATACATACACTTTCATATCTCTCCCTCTCCTCCCTTCTTTAATTTAATAATATTCACCACAATATTGTTTATAGCCCCTTTAATCCTAAGACGGGCCCTTTAAGAGAATTATAATTTGACTGTCGAATTTAAATGTGTAATGCTAAGTTCCAAGCTAACGTGTCGTTGAAGACTGTTGATGGCAGCCTTTTAGGTATGTCCGCTTGCATAGACAGACACACATCCTAATTCTCCTCCTTCGCCGTGGTTGGTTTGTTGACTATATCGTTCAAAGCGTGCGGAAGTTAAAATGTTGACTTTGGTCTCAGAGTTTAGAATCAAGAGTTAGGGTTAGGGTTTGGTTAGGGTTAGGGTTTGGAATCAAGTGACTGGCAGAGCAATCATCCTCCGATCTGATTATTTCCGGAAAAATGATGAAACACGTGTGCATGATGATAAGAATTTAATAATATTTATCATAATATTGTATATATATATATATATATATATATATATATATATATATATATATATATATATATATATGTGTGTGTGTGGGGGGGTGTATGTGTGTGTGTATGTGCGTGCGTATAAGGTTGATATGAAGATAAAATTCAACAGAATATACGGAAATGGATAAACGGCAAACCACACATTATAAAAGATAAAACCACACCACAAAGATTATTATTATTATTAGTGGTTTTATCTTTTAAATGAACTTTTGAATGAACTAATATTTTATATCTATCTATCTGTTTTAATTTATTGCGTTTATTTTTTTCATTTCGAAAAAGTTACTTCCAATCAAAAGAAACAAACTATAATGATAGTCATTTTAGATATGAGTTTTCTTTTAAAATTTTATAGTTTGTCCACTTTTCCACTTATTAAACATATTCATATATACAGATATATGCACTAAACATATGTGAGTAACCGTCCTTACATGAGAACTTTTATGCCGACTATAACATCCTGATATCTACAACTATCAATTTCTTCAATAGGAGCATAATCCTCTTTCTTATGGCTCCATGTCTGGTTTGGGGAATTGTTGTTTTGGTCTTGTCGCTTTGTCCTATGGCTTATGCTACTTTCTATGAAATACTACATCGTTGTACATCACCTTTTTTCAAAAACAGCATTCTATACTCTTTTCTCACGCACATACACACATACTACTTGACACCATGCTCGAGTGTCTTCGGTTTCTCTGTACAGGGGTTTGTCAGTGCAACCTCACATGAGGATACTGCTACTACAAGTAAACCGTGACCAAATATCAAAAATAACATGGTATTCGCAGCCCAAATAAACCCCCTCGACACGGTTATACACTTGCTCATACAATGAATGGTGCGCTTTGTCCTAGTAATGTTATCTCAAGTAAAAGCACTAGATGAATACTTGTCCTGGAATCCGGTAAGACCAAGAGACCACAAGAAATATATACTATAACATAGTTAACTGGTCAATTGGGAGAGGAAAATTAATGTCTTCACTTTTTTACTAACCGCTTGTTTGACAGGTAAAGGAGAACAATAGTGGTATATTCGAATCTCTATGTATCTCATATAGATATCAAGTTTTTGCGCCAGGAAGGGGCCACTTGATTTTTGAGAATTTCAACTGAAGTAAAATGAAACAAAAAGAAAAAATAATATATATATATATATATATATATATATATATATATATATATATTATGAATAAAATAGTTATCTACGAACACATGTTTAGTTGTTACTGCGGCCGATCAGCGTGGCTGACTATGACAGGATTCGAACGCTTGGTTAAATCATTATAACCTATATAATTTTACATGCTGTTATGTTTTCGATCCGGGTTTTTTTGTTTGTCAAATGTGATCAAATTCGTGATGTTTAGCCAAGAAAAACGTTAAACAAACAAACGCATACGTTGATTTATCTTATTTTAATGAATAAATGCGAAATCCTTTTTCATTTATTATCAAAATGGCTTACTGCTATTTAAATAAATGGCTTACTGCTATTTAAATTAATCCCAGAGCGTATTTTTTAAATAATGCAAATATAGCAGAGAGCGAAGACACAAGTTCAGTTATTTGTATGACTAATTTTATAACAATTTTATAATAAATTAATGTTTGTGGTTATTAATGTGACATTCTTTCATCCTACTTTCTTATATATATATATATATATATATATATATATATATATGCAATACTTTTTTGATATTTACAGTAATTAATTAAAGTGATTTAATAAAAAGGATACATTTCCAAAAGCGTTTTTAGAATATTGTTTCAGTAATTTTGAAGGGAGGTAAGTTAATTGAAAACTATTTGTTTTAAGAATTACAATAATGTTTAAAGAAAATAATTTGATCTAGGTTAATAGCCGCCGAATGACGAGTAGTGTTTTGAGAATACATATATATATAGTATTACTATATATAATATTAATATAATATTAATTTTAATTAACTAATAATATAAATATTAAATTAGTATTACTTACATACGCCATCAGTGTAGGGAATAATTTCAGACGGTAGCACAACTCGAACCCCTGTCACAGAATTAACTTAGACAAGTGTCATAATCATTAGGCCACGAGAAATTTCCACGTCAAGAAATGAATGTAAGTTCTATTTATGCGAAGGGCGGCATATATAGAACGACTGACTAGAGATACTACGAACGTTGTCGAATATATATATATATATATATATGTATATATATATATATACAAATAAATTTAAGAAAACATTGTTTACTATTACAGAATTCTACTGCTTAATTATATATATATATATATATATATATATATATATATGTTAATTTCAATTTTTTAATATTTTTTTTGTTTCTAAATCGAAACAATGTGATGCATGTGCCATATGTATCACAAAAGTTTTCGATATTTCGTCAATCCATCTTTAAGTGCAAAAACAATGTTATCATATAATATATTTAATTGACGCAAAGGTTAATGTTGTAGCTCAATAATGTATTACCAGACCTCTTTATTTTACATCATGTCAACCTTAGTTTTCAGAGAAAAACGTTCCATATTTCTTTCAGAAACACGTTTATTTACGAACAGTTGTTTCTGCATTTACAGAACTTATGTTTTCATGATATACAGAACATCAAAGAAGTTTATAAGGAGGTTTGAGTGCATGAACATTTCCAAGTAAGGATGAATAAATTCAAACACATCTAACATTCTCTTAACTTATATATATATATATATAAATATATATATATATATATATATTGGCTTTTCACTCGCAATCATGTAATGGAAAGAAGCACTTATGTAACGCTATTTTTTTGGTTATAAAGGATCATGTTGTATTATTTTTAATGATGGCTGTTTTCATCTCTTTTTTGCAATGTTTATATTAAATCGATGAAAAATTGATAAAAGAACATACTTCAAAGTTTACATAGAAGTAATAATTATTTTCCACCAACTGCAATTATTCGACTTAAAACATTTTTCTCATTTCCTTCTTCGCTTATTCTTTATTCTTACTTCTTTTTAATTTTGTTCTTTCGAGTAAAAGCAGCTGGATTGATGTTATATATGTATTTACGTTATATATATATATATATATATATATATATATATATATATATATATATATATATATATATATATATAGTAAGCCATGAAAATATATTTATGCCAATTAAGCTACGCAGAGGCTCCCGCGTTTCATCCTCGGGGAATCTTCAGGCATTTTAGCCTTTGTGTAGCTTAATTGCCATAAATATATTTTCATAGCTTACTACCTAGCTCTACTTACGTATCGAGCACTGTTGAATTAAATACTGAAAATTGATACATAAAAAATATCTCCTTATAAAATTTTATGTGGATACAAAAAATACTAATATATATATATATATATATATATATATATATATATATATATATATATATATATATATATATATATATTGAAGGAAAAATTAAAAAAAATCCACTGGTAACCCACACAGATTGTACCTCCAACGGGAAAATGAACTATAAAAGAAATTTAACTTTCTACATTCTATTCTTTCTTCAAATTTAAAGCGGCGATTGCAAGTGCAAAGTTTTATTCTTACTTCCATTACCAATACACGAGTCACGTGACGCACCAAACAAGACATTTAAATTATACGTGATAAACATATCGGCGAAATAACATCTCGCGCGTAACATCTCGGCGAAAGTTACCCACAGA
This sequence comes from Sepiola atlantica, assembly GCA_963556195.1. Lineage (NCBI taxonomy): Eukaryota > Metazoa > Mollusca > Cephalopoda > Sepiida > Sepiolidae > Sepiola > Sepiola atlantica. Next base: position 38,547,609 of record OY744539.1, read on the forward strand.
AGGATTGTATCTCCAACGGGAAAATGATTTCTGAAAAAAATGTCTTTACTTGATAATGACTTTGTAATGTCGAAAGTTTGTTCAATCTTTAAGGTTTACTTTAGAGAATAAGACACGTCGTTAGTAGACTTTCTACATTCTATTCTTTATTTATATATATATATATATATATATATATATAAATATATATACATATACATGTATATATATATACACATATATATATACATGTATATATATATATATATATACATATATATATATATATATATACATATTAAAGTGAAATTTTTTTTTCGCGAATTTTCGTTGTAAACCAACCTTGTCAAGCGAGACTGTCTTATAGTGTTTTTTTTTTCTTTTCTTCCTCCTCATATTGGTGGTATTAACCCTGAGGGGTCGAAAATACGTCAAGATCTTACGACGTTATGTTTAATCCTGGCGATGTTATATGCTGATGAGGAGGAAGAAAAGAAAGAAAAAAACACTACTTAAAAAGCGCCAATCAACGTATAACATATATATATATATATATATATATATATATATATATATATATATATATATATATATATATATATATATATATATAAGAGACGGGGGAAATCGGGACAGATCATTACATACATACATACATACATACATACATACATACATACATATGAAGAGTTTGGGACTGCTCAGAAAATGAAAGTCGTGTGACATCAAAATGCTTCAAAGCAATCATATGGCAATAGAGTTAAAACACATATGATAATATATTTGCGTGGCTGAGAAAAAAATCAAAATAGCAAAACAATCGTTTTTGCAAAACGCCAATCGCATAATGCGTAGATGATTATGTATGTGTTATTAACAAAAGAGATGGTAAATTATTCATAGACTTCTATAATCAGTTTCATCTAAACAAGTACGGCATTCCTGGAAAACAAGAATGGATTCCGTACAACAGGAATTGAATTTCATATTTTAGTATTTATTATCTTATACAGAGTAACCATAAAAAGGTCATACATTAAATCGTTCATAAAATTCACAATCCTTTCTACAATCCTTCCATATTTGTTACTAATAATTTTGAGTCTATGCTCGACTTAGTCGCCAAGTTTTAATTATGAAGAGTGGCCATACCATAGTTGTATACAGTTTTAAATAGAGGCTAAAGATCGGCTTGCTGAGTAATTCCAAGACACACTCGCCCTTCTTGACAATTTTAAAGAGGTGCTTTGCCCAATGCAAATAGCTGTTGACAGTAATGGCCAGGTCACGTTCACAAACATATATGTGCAAGGTAATCCTTCAAAAATGACACAAATAGAATTATAGATAAAATTCACAACTCTTTCTTCAATCCAACCATATTTGGTACATGCATGGACACGTTGGTAAGAGGTGTGATCCTGAATGGGCCTCACACTAATATGACTTTATCTGTGTTACCTGTGGACTTATTTCAAATATGATGTATATCAAAATAATCGGCAGGCTATTCCTGTACTGAAGAGGGTCGTGAGAGCCTAAATCGGGGCAGTGCCAAGAGAGGTGTGTCTCAGAGTCATTGAATAGTTTGCACGTCGTTTCCAAGAGTGTTTATTTAACGGCAATAAAACAAAGACTGTTGGATATTTATAACTGAAACTTGGTCGACAAGTGAGGGAAAAAATGAAGGTTATTCGTACCAAACCAAAAGAGGCGCGAGAGCTCTCTATCCCTTAATAGACTTCAAAAATGGTCTATGCTGGAAATCTTATTTCTGTGATCAATCATAACTCAAAAACCAATAAACCAAATTAGTTAAAACTTTGCACAAAATTTGTATTTGATAGGTTCTATACGTGTGTAGAATTTCAGCATCATTAGTCAAGGCAACTCAGAGATCCAGAAAGTTCAATCATGAAATCATATTATCTGTGTGTACGTACGTATGTGCCACCCTGTATCTCATCAACTATTTGATGGATTCAGCTGATTTTTGGCAGAGATAGGGGTTCTACGGTCTAGTTGATGGCATTTTAATTTCAGTTTACCATATATCTTAGTTTTCCAGAAAATTCCAAAAAACCTTAAAAATGACCATTGTATTGAGGCATAGCCTTTACAAAAGTAGTGACATTCCATGATACTGACATGATATGCCCTTAATAAGGTTAAGATGAACATTCATATACACTAAATGTACAAAAGCAAAGAAATTCCCAAATTTTTACACTTTTATTGTCATTAATGGTATGCAAGCCCACAGGGCTATGTATTTTACTGGTAGGAATTTTTCTTCAGCGCACCTCACACACTTCATCCACTCATGCATAGAGATTTATACTGTAGTGATGTGATAATGAAATGGTTTGGTTGATATGTAGTCATACCCTTAATGACAATAAAAATGTAAAGAATTGGAAATTTTCTTGCTTTTGTACATTTAGTGTATATGAATTTTAATTTTAACCCTATTAAGGGCATATGATTTCAGTATACTGGGATTTATCATGGAATATTATTGGATTTCAGAAGCTTTGTGAATGTTATTAACGATTTAATGACTGACATTTTTTAGGGGGTTAGGGTTAACATGTACATAACGGAAGTAAGAAAATATAAGTTATGTTTCAGGCTTGTATCGGAGCACAAATTCACAATTTATTCATGAAGCAAACTCCTGCAATTTTTTTTTTACCTCGCCTCACATTTTAGCGATCTGCCGAAATTTTCCAAATTATATTCTCTAACTACATAAATTTGTACATCATAAGAAATCAATAAGATGTATATTGGATTCTTTGTTTGCAGGGCTTCAACTAAAATTACATCGCAGTTTTTAAGATGTAACATTACAAGAAGTGTGATTGTTTTGAAGGCGATATACATGCACTTTTGGTTAAAGACCTCGTTTGATAGGGAATCACACCGGACAAAGGGAAATAGATGAAATAACAACCTTGAAGAATTAAATAATTTTCAATTAAATACAACGTAGTGTATCGAATCAATATGACATGGTATCGTGTCAACGTCGTCTGAAGAATGTTTTCGCCTGAAAGCCGAAAACCGGAATTGCGATGATTATAGTCTCGCAAATAATTAATATATTTATTTTTCAATTATATTTTTCCTTTAAATGTTTATTGATATAACTTACTGTGGCATTACCCATTCTTTCGGGGTACCCGGTAAGATCCACAAGAATGACAAAGAACAGAACGTACATGGAAATACAACTTTGGTTTTCTTTATTTCCCATCACCGGATGGTTTACGCCGGCTACGCACACGCATGTAAACATCTTTTGGTATACTTTTGTCTACAGGAAAATCTTTTTCTTGCTGAGGTCACAGACTTGGTTTCCGCTAGAAACTCATTGATATATACATTCGATTGGAAAGCAATTTGCTCTCCATTGTCTATCCGATCGTGAACTGAAACAACTGTTCCACAAGTACTTCCAATTGTCTGTTTTATGAAATGCAAGTCAGGGGATTTCTTTCACTGTATTAACTTGCTTATCAGTCGCATTTTTAGTCAGCGGACACGAAAGCCTAACAGCAAGACGGGCTTGGGTACGATAACGAATAAAGCTTTATCGGTGCCATAAACATCGGTAAACTCCCATTCTTCCGGTACTTCGATACTCCGATCACCAAGCGCACCGGCTCTTTGCGTTTCTGAAACCGCCGTCTTTCAAATCTCGCTTGCACTGCGGAACCTTCTCCTTTTTAACAGTTATCAAGTCGTTTTTTTTTCTTTTTCGACGTCCCACCCACAATAGACTTGCCCACGATTCATTTTTGCCACTCTTCATTATCTTACATTACTATAGTATGATAATTATTATCTATATATTACTACGATAGCGTGTGTGTTCGTGTGTCACGCTTCCGGCAAAAGATCTGCGCATGCGTGCCGCACCTAGATTTTTAAAAACATTCAACTCGCCTAAATTTCGAAATATTTTCAAGTATTTTCCTTTGGCGCAACGGTTAGCGACGTAGTATTTTTTACTTCGACCCGACTGGTTTATAGTTCGATCCAAACCAACCTGTAAGATTTGTTTCTACATTTTGAGGGGAAGGGGAAGAGAGGTAGAGAGGAGACGACCGGTGATTTTGTGTGTCATGCTTACATCAAAAGCAACGACCTTCCGAATATTTGTATGCTACTCATGAATTGGCTTGGCCTTTTGGCTAAGATCAAAGTGTAGCATCTGTTCCGATGGATACTGCACTCCATACTCTGGTATTGTCTTGGCCTTCGAGGCTTGATTTACGCCGGTCTATGGGTCTGTCCTGTGCAGTTCTAGGAGGTCCACCCTCCCAGGCTTCGCCTCCCCTCTTTGGGGAGGAGTAAGTTTATTGCTTACTGCCTGGGGCCAACGGGGCTGCCCAGGCAATTTTTAATGGCCAGAGTGCTCACTTTCTCGAGCGCTGGCTTTTCAAACCCCACTTTTCCGACCCGACCTTGGGGCACATCTTAATGTGGGAGTAAGATAAAACTGGCCTTGTGCCTAACTCCTGGAGAGGAGTAAATATATATTCATGAATTAGAGCCAAATTTAATTTAATCGAAAACATTTACAAAGTAAGGTTTAGTCGTCGAAATATTACCTTCACTAAAAATATTCTATATAAAGAAGTTTTGTAAATTGTTTCATGCATTGTTCATTTTTTAAAAATGAATATATAAGTCCAAATCTTATCATATTTTATTCAAACATGTATAGGTTAGGAACAAGATAATTAGTATTAAAAACATCATTTCGTGTAATTTACACGGGTCCCGCTAGTTATTATTATTATTATTATTATTATTATTATTATAATTATTATTATTATTATTATTATTATTAT
>OY744539.1:38557449-38592449 GCA_963556195.1 Sepiola atlantica
CCCCACTCCCAAGAAAATTCGGTTTCATGCGTCATGCTTCATGCTTCATGATTATTGTTTTTGTTTTACAAAAAACTTAATTTTAAATGTATTTTTGGCTTAAATAAAATAGTATCTGTTGGAAAAAAATAGTCAGTTAATATATTTTTACTGTACCTCTAAGTTTCTTTTTGACTTCTGCCTGCATTTATATATCTTCATACAAAAAAGTATAATGGCTGTCTTTGTCATAATTGATATCAGTATAGCCCATCGATCGTCTAAGTGGTCGCGCTATAGTAAAACAACACAAGTGTTAAAGACAACTTAGTTTGTTTCAGTGTGTGTGTGTGTGTGTGTGTGTGTGTGTGTGTGTGTGATACTGTCGGCTCTAGTGAAAACCTTCTTTGTTATATGCAGTGATCTTTCTCCCGTCGCTTTTTATAAATATCCAAGGTCCGTAAAATATATCTACTCTCTATCGGAAACCATAGATGTCTAATTGTCTCTCAACTTACCAGCGGAAACTGACGACATCCGCCCCTTTCTCAGTCTACTTTCTCCATCGCTATCCGGCCATCCAGAAAGTTAACAAATAATCGTCATAGCGTCACTGGTATGTGTAGCACAATGTATCCGTTGCTTCATATTTTTATGCTTTAGCCAATCTGTCCCGGCGGTTTTTGGTTTGTGTGGGTGGGGGCAGTTTATAGTATCATATCAAGCATTATACTTTGTTTATAAGCAGATACAGATTTGAGTTTTGTTGTTGTTTTTAGCTCTACTAAATTTTTCTCGCTTCCCAAAGGTTAAGAATTACTAGATTATCTCGCAGAGGGCTTACACTTACAGTGATGTTTCATACCTGATTACTTGCCTCTGGATTGTTTTACACTAAGTTACCTCCCCTTGGATTTGTCACACACTTTGACTTGCTTCTAGATTCTTTCACAACAACTGTATTTAAACACGAAGAGCTTTTACCAGGACACACTTTTCACGACGAGTTATCAACATCTTCACTGTAAAACATTTGGTTATAACGCATTAACATGTCTATTAATCTAATTTACATTGTGTCTATATCTTCTACATACAGTAAACAGTATGTAAATAAGATAGCGAAATATTTAGTCTCTTTACTTCTATATTATTTATATGCCTTACAGAAGACGTTTTCCATCACCTATGAATAACCCTGGTACTGTCAACTCTTGAGTATGTCATCTAAACAACGAATCATATATTAAAATATATAACGTACACCTGGAGCGTGTTCAGCGGTTGGCAACCTGGATGCTGACTGGATTCTCCACGCTTACTAACAAAGACGGCTTCAAGATATACATCTCTATCTCATTTGAGCAGTTTAGGATACGATGAGATTCCGACATACAGCATAATCAACAGTAATTGAAATCCACCTTTATATAAGTGTTTCACTCCAACGCCTAGTTGCTATCTGGCGGTCAACCGAAGATGTACTATCATCGCTTTCGTCTCAACAGAAGAGAGGCGACAATTTCTATCCGTACTTCTGCTCCTTGGAACAGCCTGCCAAAGAATGGCATGATTATGCTGACCATATCCAGGTTTAAAGTCGCCTTGGGAAAACATTAAAACAGTGCATAAATGAAATATCTTCTCTCTTCTACATGGATTGCTGTACTTTGCTTAATTTTGACAATTTAAATTGACTATTTGATTTATATAGAAGTAAAAATACATATTATTCTAAGTCATACGAAAATAATTTTTTAACAGATGCGTCACAATTTATGCATTTTCGAATGAGATCCAAGTGGAATAATTAGTAGTAGTCGTTGTCACACAACAAGTCACTGGTAGATCTGGTTTTATTATAAGTACTAGCAATAATATGCCCCCCTCCGATCGCACACTTCTTCTTATATATATATGACGAAAGAAAATATACTATACTGCCCCCCATATAAGGAGATACTATCTGAGAGGAAGTAACATATACTACACTGCCCCCTCCAAATAGAAGAGAATACCTAGAAAGAGTAGCATCATGACAGCAGAATAGATACGACACTATGTAATTCGGAAGAACAACCGAGACCTAAAAAATAGATTTTTTACGTTTAGCTTATGTAAGTATTGATACCCGAAAAGACAATTATCTCGGTGGAAACTTTAATCTAGGTTAATAATGTTTTTTTTAAAGTAATATGAAATAAATACAGTACAGTTTACATCATTGAATTTTTTTTACATATTTTTTTATTATTAATATTAATCAAAATTAAATGAAATAAACAAAGGTTTTGGAATTTTTTATGTTTACGTAACATACATATTTATTAAAGAACATTTATGTTTACAGTTTTTTCAAGTAATATTGAATAAATAAATTAATGTTTATTTAATATTAATAAAAAATGATGTTAACTTTATGTCAGCTCCAAGAGAATGGTATGTTATGTAGCGTATTATATCGATTAATTATTTGATGAAAACCAAAAAGACGATCAAAATGGTTATATGTCAATCGAAAGCACAATGAATATGTTTTTTTGTTTCTGATGGTTGTCTTTTTCGGACATCCATACTTACAAAAGCTAAACTTACAAATGCTCTGTTTTGAGGTATTACCCTATACTAGCCTCAATAGATGAGATAATGAGTGGGAGATTGGCTCATTAAGAACAGATACTACACTACTTTTAAAAGAATAACCACTACTGCTAAATGAGGATTTAATGCTTGAGAGATGGCCTCCGTAACAACAAAACGGATACTACACCACTGCCACTAAAAACGGAGGAAGTCATTCCTGAGAGGATGATATTATAACATCAAAACAAAAACCGCACTACCTCCCTGAACTAAACATTGGAAGATTGTACATTAGTCTAAAATGTTATGGCCAACTCAATTGAACATTAAAATATAGTAACTGTATAGTTTCAGCGAAAGATATAGAAGTAAAAATATAGTTTTGGCTTGTAAAAGACATATTCCAAATATCCATTATTAATCAAAGTAATGGTTTCTCCATTATTACTAGAAGTAATAGTACAATCAAGAAGTGAATGACCGCACTAACCACCAGGTGACATCGTCAATAATCTGCAAACGACGTCAAGGCTGGGTTGGACATGCCTAAGATTGACCCCAGGGAGATTTGCAGACTAAGTACTTCAGTGGAACCCTGATGGAAATAGAAGAAGAGATACACAAAAAATGAACTGGAAGCAAAAAAATCGAGCGAGATTTGATCGCAACGGGAAGAAGCTGGAGAGAAGCTGTGGATGAGGCTTCAGAGCGAAAACGATGGTTGACTTTGACTCTCTCATGCGTCGCAGGACGCGGAAGTTCCTGAGTCTGAGTGAGTAATAGTACAGGTTCGACTTCAGACATATACCAAATCTCGATTAGTAACAGGTAGGTATAAACTATTTAAGTAGCATGACAGGTGAGAAAAAAGAGGTTATGAAAATATTTAAAAAAGTTTACAAAGAAATTAACGTTCGGCGGAAATTTAATTGAAATTTAATTGATATTTAATTGATACGTTACGGTGAAAATCGATGGTTAATTGAATAATATCCCATAGTTTTTGTTCTAATTCAATTGCTAAAGTTTTGTTAATGACTCTAATCTATCGTTATTTCCATCGAAGGTGATCGACTGAGCTCTAATCCACGGTTCCTTCTTGTAAGACGTTCACAACAGTAAGTCGTTGTACTACCACAACTAAAAAGAACTTTCCTTCCTTTCCTCGTGTGTTTAGCGTGAAGCCGAATTACAATAAACAGGGATTCTTTCCAAGAACTTCCTGTAAATGGAGCAGATTACCACGGGACTCATTTTTTCTAAGTCGACGACATGATTATCTTCAAATCTAATGTAAACAAATGATTTTCATAGATCAGATCGTCATCATAAGTAATCAGTCTTTGTTCATTCCATTCATCATTTTTAATCTTCTCATAATTGTTTCCATCATCCAACTGAGAATTCATCATCTCGTTTTGCAGCATTTCTGTGGTGCTTAAAAGAATGGCGACACACTGATATATGAAAATAAAATGATATAACTTTATTGTCGATGACGGTGAAGGAGTGTGGTTTATTGATTAATGAAGACGTACGCACAGGAATTCGACAGGTGTATTTTATTATCGGGCCCAAATCGCCAATCAACTACCTATATTAATTTCCGGTTGTTATTATATAACAATTAGTGACCCTCCGTCTACACCTGCAAATGCTCACTCTGATATCGCTGTCAGTGTAGCCACGCCACTAGGCGTTTGATTCGGAAACGATGTGTTTCCTTTTGCCGATAACTTATTCAAGTGATTTGAACCAACAATTATTTTATTTTTAACAATCCACCTTGTATCGTTTCCCCGGAAAATAGCTCGACTTCAACGAACGATTATTTTATTTTTGACAATCGATCATGTTCTATTGTTTTCTTGTGGCCAGATGCGCGTCTGTACTAAGTGCATCTATTTCTGTCAAATGATCTTTTCAGTACACCTGACGTGAATATTTAACAGTTAACCTCGGGTGATTTTAAGCATTCACAAATATGACTCATTCACAAATATGAATATGTTCATATTTATCCGTGCTTTCTGTAGAAAAAATGCAGTATGCAATATCCGATATTTGGTTTACATGTTTGCTCAATCAGAAACGGAAAAGAAGAACTAGTTAAGGAATTCACAAATTACAAATGTCAAAAATATTTCCGACTAGCAGGGCTACCCAGCGTTGCTACGTAGATTATGAATTTATTTTTATCAATATTTAGGGATGGACTTTTTGTCAGTCAGCCTTGTAACCCCTTCCTTCCTTATTGGGTTTGTGAAGGGCTAACTGTTTGACTACCCTGTTTGAAGTCCAGGTAATTAAACATTGGTGTCGAGGTCTCTTATGTACTTGTTTTGTCTGATACCTGACAGATAATAAAAGTAGTTAAGTATCCTTGGTAGAGGGCGAGGGCATAGTGCTTTTCTGGTCGGCACTTTCTCTGATGATAGTACAAGAAATCAGACTAAAGGGTAGATTATTTAAAGGCTTCTCCATCAGCACTTGCTAAATGTGGGCGTATTATTCTTCGGTGCCATGTTTCGCATTGGCGTGTGTCCCTTCAGGTATTTAATGCATGGATGACTGGGGCAGTCAGTGCCATGCTAATGTTTCGGCTTTAGCTTCTATTATTTTGTTTATGAATTTATCACTGTCAGTTAAAAGACTACTTTATTTTGAAGTGATTATATTCTACTTTCCTTTCCCTTTTTATTATAATGCAATCTAATTATATATATTTCGTTCTTTTTAGCTCCTTACATCAGGTGGTTCCTTGATTTGTCTGCAGCGACTTCCATAAAATGTATTAAAATAACAAGTGATGTTCTACTGTTGTCACTCATAAAGGAAATGTTACTGTCAAAACTGAATTCATTAACAGACGTAACAGTTACCAGAAAAAAAAAGAAAGTTAAATCTTAACAAATATACGAATAAAGTTTTACAAAAGAACGCGCGATATAAGGTTTACCTTACAATACACACTCTCTCTCTCTCTCTCTCTCTCTCTCTCTCTCTCTGTTTGTATCTCTTAGTCTATCCGTCTGTCTCTTTTTCTTCTGAATCTGTAAATAAAGAGTATGTGTGTCTATAGATTAATTCCTATTCTAGTCACAGAAATATCAATAAAATAGGAATATTGTGTTGTATTTTTCCTTATCATTTTAAAAAAATTAAGCCTCCTCTACTTTGCCCATAAATTAAATAGAAGCATGTTGATTATTTCCTTCTTTTTTAATATAAGCAGTTATTAAGCCTCCTCTTCTTTGCTCATAAAAATAAATTTACCTACGTGATTATTGAAGCAAGCCGGACACGCGTCGGTTCACTTTTATTATTTAGATTATTAAAAAAAAATGTATGTATTCTCGATATTAAACATTAGTCAGTCAGTGACGACAGGTGACCAGAAACAAGACGGGAAGATTACCAAGTCGGAGTCGAATGTGTAGGTTCCCCTGGAGTTGCGCTCTCGCGTGGTGCGTTAGACAGACATCAATTAGGATGTTAGATTGTAGATAATCTCTTTCTCTCACTCGCTTTTTTTGCTCTATCTCTATTGTTCTATCTTTCTTTTGCCCCTCCCCCTCTTTCCCGCATCTTCTTCCTGTTTCTCTCGCTCTATGCCTATCTCTGGGGACTCTCCGGTGTCGCGCCCTGCGTGGTCCGTTAGACAGACATCAATTAGGATGTTAGATTGTAGATAATCTCATTCACTCTCTATTCCCTCCCTCTATATTTTTCTGTCTCCCTCTATCTCTCATTTTTTCTCTCTCCCTTTCTCTATTCCCTCCCTCGCTCTTTATCTATATTTCGCTCTCTCTCTCTCTCTCTTTTCCCCTATGTCCACCATCTCTCTCCCTTTCTATGTCTTTGTTCTCTCTCTCTCCATCTCTCTGTTGTGTCTCTCTCTCATTCTTTTTTCCTTTATATATTTCCCCTCCCTCTCTCTCTCTTTCTCTCTCTCTCTCTCTCAAATGAGAATACGTACCATTTTAAGGTAATGAATGTTATGTATATGTATTTAATGTTCACTTGTGCGATTTTATCGACATGTAATATCCGTTTATATCGTTTCATCAATAATAAATCCATCCGTGCATTAAACAGGCTTGTTTTGATTCGTGTTATGTAAACACATCAAGTAGATGTGGTAGAATCAGCAGTAGCAACTGACAAACACGGACTTCTATATATACAAAAAAAACAAAACACCAAGAGTACACTAGCCAGACAAAAAACTGTAAAACGTCCCAAACAACCCCATATCCTAGACCCACCAGACAAGCACACACTGAACATCGAACAATAATATCAGATTAACACACTAGAAAAATAACTGCCCTAAACGGGCCAAATTGATTCCCCGAACAAAACAGTTGTTCATCATTTGTGAAGATAACAGCTCATTTAGTATAATGGTAAGAGTGTTCGCTAATGGACCGGGAGACTAGAGTTCAATCCTATACGTGATACCCCATTGCTAAAGACTCAGCATTATAAGATGGGATCAAAGGTGAGTGGAGAAAGTTTGCAAAATGAGTGGCGTCCTCCATTATACGTCGGTGTAGTAGCTAATGAAAAGAGAGCTTTCGTGTCGCCCTCGACTACGGTCGAACACTACTTTTTTACGAAGATTAAAATTAAGATGCAATGCTACAAAAGCTTATGTCTAGAATTCGTATTTCAATTTTGATCATGAATCGATAACATGATTTTGATTCTGAACAATCTCTAAAACTGAAGCGGTTCCAAGAAGAAATTGTAATCCAGGGAATCTTGCTTAATTCGTGCATAATTACTACGGATCAAATTCCATGCAAATCTGAAATATTTGAATTTTTATGTGGAGGTGTGTGCCCTTATTATGCTTTCTAAATACAGTCATATTTGGAGAAGATGTATTAATTGATGTCTGATGTTAAAATTTTCACAAAAATCGGAGGTATCTGAAGTTTTACGAAAGTGTCTACACACTCGTTGCTACCTTTGCAAAAAGATTAATTAAACTAAATATAGATCACATTACCCACCTTTACGGAATAAGTCATAGGCTTCTGAGGGTTTAGGGTTCAATCCTTAGCACGGAGGATACTAAGAATACAATTACGAATTACTTAAGACTCTTACCCGGTAATGACTAAAGAAACAAGAAAAAGCTATCTCCGTGGGTTTAATAAAGAGCTTTGTTCGAAATTCGGTACAGATTCTCAGGTTCAACAAGACACGGCTGAAGAAGGTTAGAGGTTACATCGGCCGACACGTTGTAAGAATAATATCCAAGATCAAGACAGTAGTCCGAATAATCCAAGTAATCCAAATAATGTTTTAATTGAAAAAGTTAAGTGTGTCTGTAAATAACAGGACTGGGGTGTTTTCTGAGTTAGGGATGAAAGGGAGATAAGAAGCGTTTTGAATGTTATGACGAGGAGTAGTTAATGAGAGGAACTGATCCAATCAAGGATCTCAGAGCGAAAGATATGTAAATATGAGAACGAAGTCAGTCTGAAAAGTAACGATGCTGGATGTGCAATGTGCTGTGTGAACTAGTGACGAAAATGGGATTAGTTGATTGATTAATCATCTTCTAACATTATATCATGTTGGTGTAGGTGGGCTCCCACTACCAGGCTAGAAAACTGCTCACACCTACTAGTATCCTTTACCTCTATAAATTCACAATTCTCCCAACCACTAGTCTCTCTCTCTCTCTCTCTCTCTTGGACAGGGTGCAAAAAAGAGTCTCTAATCTAATAAGGCTGCAATGTTTACCAAGCTCCAGCCCCCGTCCCATCGCCGCAATATTGCATCTCGGTGCTTGTTTTACAAGTACTTCAACGGGATGTGCTCCGACGAATTTACTTTACTCGTACCCCCTCAACGTAAATACCCCCGACGGATAACCAGCAAAATTCCATTTCTTCACTGTAGGGCTCCGCTGACGCCGGGAAAAATTCTACTCCAATAGTTTCTTTCCTCGGACTACTTGTCCTCGAAATTCAATCCATACTCCCTGTTCACCCAACTATAAAAACATGCAGAAATGTAAATGTACTGTGAACAAACATATTGATACACAACTGCCCACTAAGGACGATCCTATAAATCTGTCCTCTAATTACAGTAATGTTTTGTTTAGCGTAAATAAAAGTAACATATATATATATATATATATATATATATATATATATATATATATATATATATATATATATATATATATATATATATTATTTTTCTTCGGGGAGGGTAGATTCTTGGATCTTATCAGCTAGAATCTCATTGGATGTTTTGCTCCATTTTTCAAACTTTGAGTAGTGGTATAAACAATAGCACTTACTTTGGTTTGGCTTTTAAGCCTCTTATGTGTCTTTTTTTGTTGCTGCATTTGATGGAGAAAAGGGGCCACGACCTTTTGTCTAAAGGCCTAATGACTGACCCTGGTTGGCCTCTGTATTGGCTGGAGCACCATTTCCAGAAGCAGGAACGTTTACACCATTGCTTACATCTTCCCGCCTTGTATGAACGGGTTGATGGGCCCTTTTTATCCTGGGTGCCGGCCTGCCAGTATTTATTTTTGTTTTTATTCATATTTTTTATCATTCATTTCCTCATTGTCAGCGGCTTCTAATAGATTATTCGAAGCTGCCCTCTATGAATAGAGAGGGTGCCCCAGTCCACAATTCGGGAAACGTGCTGGATTGTTTGAGAAGACAGCACACAATTTTCCTTTTAATATTTAGTCAGGGTTTACTTCAAGTAAAAAGTATCCTCATGTCAGAGTCTCTGACAAACCCTATACAGAAAGACCGAAGACACCCGAGGGTGGTGTCTAGTAGGTATTCAAGTCCTCGCCTGTAGGCATTCAATATATATATATATGTTATCTTCTATATATGCATAAATGTGTTTGTGTACACATAATCTTCTTCAACATAATAGTGCACCTGCTCATAACGGCCTGAGAACCCGGCAGTTACTCGCCAACAAAAATATCACAATGCTGTAGAGATTTCGCTATTCATCTGATTTTACCCCGTGTGACTTTTGTATTTTCCCAAATATCGAGGCAATGAAGAGGGGCATTACGTCGGACCTGAAGGACACCCCGAAAGAATCTTTGCAGCAATGCATGAACGCGCGATAGGGAAAGATTGGAAAGTCATTTAGGCTTGAGGGGTGATTACTTTTAAGGCAATACCATTAAGTTTATTGTTTGGAATGGAAATAATTTGTGTGTAAAATTAGTCCCGTTTCTTTTCAGACATACTTCGTATATTGTATTTTTGTATTATTTACCTTCATGTTCGTTTTCATTGAATTTCAATAATTTATTTGAAATATAAACAATATTCGTTTTATTACTACTGGTACGTAAGAAATGGTACTGAGTCGTCTGCTTGGTGTCTTGATTTATCTCTGTGACGTAACCTGTCTCATTCATTTTCCTTCTTAGTAGAGTAGTAGTCCTATTTTCTCTATTTTCTAAAAAAAAAACAACACTCGTTTTACGGTTTACGAGTTTATTTCCTTTTATACATACTTGGCCAGAAAACAAGTGAAAGCCTATTTTGCTCATTAAGTATCCCTAATCGCCTCTGCCCAAATTGGTTTTTCAAGGTAGGGGACAAACACGAGCATTCAAAATATGTCTACATCGATCCGCATCTGCAAAACCAAAGAGATCTACCATATTCTCTTCCACTTTTGGCGTGCGAATCTGCTTCTATGTTTTTTCACTCATTAAGTAACCAATTTTTTTCTGTCAACTCCGGCTGGCTTTCTGCAAAAGGGAGAAGACTCGGCCACCAAACCTTTAACGAACACTGTCGAACAACGGACACTGGCGACATACTCTTCGATATCACGTCACTTCCGGAGCGCGACTCTTATGCTATGGTTTACTACGTCACTTCCTTCTCATCCTCATTACATTACACTACTGCATATGTGTGAACATCAGCAAAGTTGACTCCAAAAAGGACGAGAGAAGAAAACAACTTGTATGCCTTTAATTTGTTCCTCACTTTCTATGAATAATACAGAGAAAAATAAAGGAAAAACTAAATTATATATATATATATATATATATATATATATATATATTTAAATTGATTTAATCACAAGAACGAAAGCGAAATAGATTATCTTTTAAACAACAGCTGTGGCAAAAATGGCAGGTGGAATGGTAAATAATTTTTATCGAACAAACAGATAAATAAACCTACACAAAATAATTTACGTTTATTTATATAGATTATATATGTATCTATTTTATCTATCTCTTTTCATAATCTTTGTATCTATCTATATTTCTATGTGTGTGTTGGCTGCTTGTCTATCTGTTTATCCTTCTATATATTTGAGTTTAATTATATCACTCTCTATAAATCTATTTGTGTTCATACATATCTCTCCATAAGTCGATCTTTATCTATAATTATAGATATATCTATATGTATTTATATATAATAATCTGACTGCATGCATATCTTTGTATGCTTCTATATCTATCCTTCTCTCTCTACGCACACACACACATATATATATATATATATATATATATATATATATATATATATATATATAATTATAAATATTTTTTATCTTCATACGTATACGTTTGAAACTTACGAGAATCGTTAGTGTTGAGAGGAATCATTCACACCTGTCGCCGCGCTTGAACCCCGGAACACGAATATTTTAAACCAAAATGCCGACGTCTTAGCCCAAACGGCCGTTTTCAACAACTCGGAAAATCATCGACCAATTAATCCTATTAAAAGACAGTTGTCGTAAAGTGTTCTACTATTGAACAAGACATGAACTACACACACACACATACATATATATATATATATATATAGTGTCAGGTTGTATATGAAAAGAAATCAAATAAAGTGCTCGATCATATAAGAGAGCTAATATAATTTATTTAGATACTGTATATTACATAATTCAGCAATGTACCGCGGTTTCATCCAAAAGGGCAGATTTAGACATCTTTAGTAAATCTCCGTGTCCAGTTTGTTGACGCCATTCCCTGTCGGGCGTGACTACAATCGTTTCAGCTTGCCGATGATTCCACTGGGCACGTTATGTAGACCAACTCAATTTTCGTCATTTTTCCGTAAATTACCAGCAAAATATCGTCGATGGCAACACCGGAGTACATACACAAGCCATTCAAAGGTCGTGGCTTGCTGCGAAGATTCGTATATTAAGCCAAAGTAGCACTCGTACGGCGTAGATATATTTTCTATGTAGATAACAAGCCAAAGGAGCATCGTAAAATGTATGCATGTTTAAAAATGTATGATGAGTGACTGTAAAACATAACGTTAGCGCTAGGTATACAGTGGTACTTATTAGTGCACAGAAACGTAATTCTACTGCTCATTAAGCAATGAAAATGAAGATCTGTTAGCGCGAGGATGTTTTGATAAATAAAATATATGAAACAAACATATGAAACCGATCATATATTGGCAAAAGCCAAAATAAAACTAATAAATTACCACATGTAATCAATAGTCTGTCAAAGAAGACTCTAATACTTTCGACGTCGAAAAATGTAATTATTTCAATTGGGAATAACTCCCAAACAACTTATCCAATAATATCATTCACTTATTTTAAATTAAATCTTTCAGGAAATACGAAAATAAAGTTATGCTATTATCTACGAAACTCATCTTAAATTAAGTCGTCAAAGTGATTAAGAGGTAGTTTTCTTGAAGCATTGTGTGTAATACTATATGTGTGTAATACGTATATAGAGGAGTATTAGAAGGCTATCACATTTCCATTTCTTGCATTGTGATAGCCTTCTAATACTCCTATATATATCATAAAATGTATGTTTCAATTCATAGCCAGTAATTAGTGTCGTATCTAAATTCATAACTTAAATGATGATAATTTATTTTTTTAAGTAATAAAAACGTAAGTCAAGACTCCCGAATAACACAGCTAGTAATCATATTGCTTGTATCCGATTTACTGTAGATTTCGAATTATGTTAATAAAATATAAATATTTGTATTTCCACAGAATTTTAACCTAACTCTTATTTTTTTTAAATTTTTAACCCTAATTTTAACCTCACCCTAAACAAACCCTGACGTAACCCTCATCATTATCATCATCGAGTCGCGGTAGTGTGACGGATCCTCCTGACTTTCACGCCTGGTAGGTCTTCATATTGCGCCACACCCCTGTTTTGGCATCCACAAAAAAGACGTCGCTTAGAATTTTATCCTTAGTTTTCCACCAGTGTCCAGCAAATATGGTTCTTCTCTCTGCCTGATCAAAGTTGAATTGTGAGGAAGCTGTCCGTAGAGTTTCAAACTCGTGGGGTGCTGTCTCCAGACGATGTAAGGAGCAACTCTTAAAAGTCTGGTGTACACACTATTACTTTTCTTCTCTAACCTCACACAAACCTTACCCTAGCCTAACCTTAACCAAAGTTTTCGGTTTAGTTCGCTCTGGTTCAAATTCGGTAGAAGTACCAACGTTTAGATTATAATTACGTATAATAACAGTTGAGAAGCGTTTTTCACGTGTCGATTTTTACCCAGCGATCAGATATTTGACGCCATTTTCATTTTTCATATCCACTTATTTTAAAGTCAATAAAGTTGTAAATACAAAACAAACTACCAAATACAACTAAAATTAAATCTTTAAACAGAGAAAATTTTAACTTTCTAGCCAGTAGTAACTTTCGTATCTATTTTTTATTTCAATAAATATCAGATGGAAATAATACAGTTAGTCAGCAAGTAATCCTTTTTTAGTCATGACTTATTTGTATCTGATTGAATTTGCCTGCAAACGTGAGTTTTATTTTAAGCTATTATTTTTTAATCACTACATTTCTTACATAATTTACATTTGTTAATTATTTTAATAGTAATTGGTAATAGTCGTTTTATTTTAAGTTATTATTTTGTAATTTCAATAATTATGTTTTGTTTTACGCCATATCAACGGTTTCCAGGTTATTTAATTTTGAATCAAGTCATTTTGGTAAAAGTGTTCATGCTTCAAGTTCTTTATATCATCAAATATTTATTCATAGTGTTTGCTTATATTGTTTCGTTTTATGGCATATCACTCCAATTCGTGCTATTTAATCCCAAATTCGGTCATTTTGGTAAACGTTTTTCAGCTTAGAACTTTTGATATCCTGTAATATTTATTCATGGTGTATAGTTTGGTTATTTTACACAGGAAAATTGTTGTATTTGTTTTTAACTTTTTAGAATATTATTGAGTTTTGCAAAGGGAAAGGATGAAAATAATAACATTAATGTTTAGTGCATTTTAGGTTAGGAAGTTAGGGTGTTCAGCCAGCCTGATCATTCACATATCGAGCACTTTTGAAGTAAATACTGAAAATGAATACATAAAAAGGTATATCTCCTTATAACATTTTATGTGGATACATAAAATAGTAATATATATATATATATATATATATATATATATATATATATATATATATATATATATATATATATATATATATATGTGTGTGGTTGGGTGTGTGTGTGTATGTATATATATGTATTTTTAATCTTGCAGATTGACTTTACCTAAAGGTACTAATGTATGATCAAAAATTACGTATAGTGTCCATTGAATAATATATATATACTCTTGCATGAATAAATGAGCACTATTTGTATTTCTCCTATTTATAAGACCGAATAACATATATATATATATATATATATATATATATATATATATAAATGCGAAGGTTTTATTTTCATTAATCACACTTATATAACCATCAAAACGGCTTTTATTTAGATGAATACTACAACATAGTGTGTTGAAGTTCCATATATATAGTAGAAAGCAAAAACCTAAACAGAGCTATTTGTATAACTATTTTTAAACAGATAATAATACATTGATATTTAGTGTTAGTCATTTGTAATGTATCGTCCTATTTAACCTATAGTAAGTCAATATTTTTGTCATATTAACAGTAATCTTTTAAAATGATTTCATAAATCAACGTACATTACCAAAACATCGCTTAAAATAATATTTTATTAATTTTCAAAGGAAGTAATTTACGTGAAAAATACTAGTTTTTTAAATCATAATAAATTTATATTAAAGATATATGCAATTTATACATTTAAAAATAATACTTAGAGCGAGCCACCAGATGATAATTTTGATTATATATTTGTCATTATTATTTGTACCCACTTAGAGTTCTCACACAGGTCATCAGTAATCGCTAACCGACAACCGGTCGTATTCCCTGGAGTCTGATAAACAAGTCTCCCCAAATTCCAGTATTCTCTACCTCTTTTCGATCGCCACTACAAATAACCTTGCAGTATCGCGACATTCGTTTACCATTGATTTCTCGCTGGTAAGGACCATTGGTCTTCTCTGGGATTCGGGTGACAATAAGCCTTCCCAAGGTCCCAGCACTCTCTGCACTTTCAGTGAAAGTCTGGTGTGTGCTGTCCCTCCTCGGTCTTCTAATCCCTCTTGACCCTATGCAAATATTTTGTGTGGTGTTAGCCTAGGCTGGTACCATTTTTTTCATTCTATTTATTTTATATTAGTTTTTGGGGGGAGCGGGGGAGCTTATGGTGTTTCTTGCTATTTTTGTTCATTGATTTCTTTTTGTGTTGTGTCAGTTGAGACCGGTGTAATTTATTGGGTGGGGGGGGGTTGAGCTCATAAAATGATGTTTCTTGCATTTTCTGTTCCATGGTTTGTGGTGTCCTTTCTATGGTTTTGTTTTCTCCCTGTTGTAGATTCCATGTGACCCTTCGTAGCTTATGTGGGTTTGTTTTCGCATTCAAGGATTTTTCATAAGATTGCAGCTGTTTTGATAATTGCCATCCTTTGTATAGTTTAGCTGATCCCTTTGATTCACATTTCTCCCAGTTTTTTTTCCATTTTTTAAAAATTGTTCCTAGTGCTCTTACTATTATTGGTATTATACTGACTTTCTTTATGCTCCATATTTCTTTCAGTTTTCTGGCTAGTTCCGTGTATTTGCTTCGTTTTTCCGTTTCCTTGATCTTCACTCTGTTGACTGCTGAAACGGCCAAGTCCATGATTTTGCAAGATTTTTTCCTTCTTGTTGATTATTATAAAATCCGGTCTCCTTGCTTGTATACATTTGTCTGTTTGTATATCAAAATCCCAAATGATTTTGTGTTATTCGTTTTCCAATACTCTTTCTGGTGTATGTTTGTACCACTTGTCTACTTATTCGAAATTCAATTGTTTGCCCAGTTCCCGGTGTACTGCTTTCCCCACACAGTCATATCTGTTCTTGTATTCTTTTTGGGCTAGTTTGCGACATTTTCTTATTATATGATTTACTGTTTGGTCTCTCTGTCCACACAGTCTTCATTTACTGTTTTACTGGGTTTTTATCTATTTTAGCTTTAATGTAGTGTGTCCTAATTTCATTGTTCTGTGCAGCCATCAGTAAAGATTCCGTTTCTCTGTTCAAGTGTCTTTTTCTTAGCCATGCCAAGCTATTTCGTTGGTTTCTTCTCTTGTCAGTCTTCTGAAGCGTTCATGTAGTTGTTTTTCTTCCCACTTTTCTTTTCTTGTCGCATTGTTTCTGGTTTCAGTGCTGACTGAGTTTCTCGTTGGAACGGTGTCTCTTGCTGCGGTGATAAGGATGTCCGTGTCTTGTGTTATGTATTTTTTCAGCTCTTTTTAAAGTCAAAATAATTACCAGTCATCTTCCCCCTTCGTTTATTTTCATGTAAAGTCTGTCCGTATAGTCTTTTTGATGTAGTGCGTTGGACATGGTCATTAATTTTGTAGGCCATTGGTCAAGGTGCCTGAGTTCTTCTTTGGTCCAGCCTATGAATGGTCCAGAGTATATTATTATTGCTACTGCTCAGGTGTTTATTCCGGTTACTAGATTCCTGCTATATAATTTCGTTTCTAGGAGTCTTCGTGTTCTTCGTAAATATTCTTTTCTAATCTTATCTTTCATTTCTGTAGATTTAATGGTGTCTGCTTCCAGAACTCCAACATATTTGTACCTATCCTGTTCGCCTAGCCCCCTCATTTCCTCTTGGTTGTGGAGTTCCATGCCCTATGTTGTATCTAGTTTTCCTCTTTTTATTTTTAGTAGTGAACACTTTTCCATTCCGAATTCTATTTGGACGTCCTGACTAAAGATTCTGGTCGTATTTATCAGCTTTTCCAGTTACTTTTTGCATTTTGCAAATAGTTTCAGTTCGTCCATGTACATCAGGTGGTTTACACTTAGTTCTGTGTCTGTAAAATTGTATCCGGCATCACATTGTCTGAGTATTTAGTTAAGTGGCATCATAGCTATTATAAACAGTAATGCCTATCTGTATCTTTATCTCAGTCAGGTGTAGTCCTCCGGCTGTCAGTTCTAGTCACCATGTTCCCATTGCTTTCTTAATAAGATTAATTATCGTGTCGAGTATATTGTATATTTTCAAACATTCAATTATCCATGCTTGATAGATTCTCTCGTAAGCTTTTTTTGTAGTCAATCCATGCCATAGATATGTTCTTTTTTTCTGGTTTTTTTTTTTACATCTTTCAGGATCTTTTGATCGATGTATAGGAGGTCCTGCGTCCCTCTTTTCCCTTTACGGCATCCTTTTTCTTCTTCAGGGAGTAGTCCACGTTTGTTTAGGGACTGGTAGATTTGTTCTCTTAGTTGTGCCGTCAGGAGTTTCCACATTGTTGGTAAACAGGTTATTGGTCTTTAGTTGCTTGGGGTTGTTCCTTTTTTTATATCTTTTTGTATAAGCGTTGTCCTTTCGTTAATCATCCACTATGGTATGTCTGTTTTGTGGATACATCCTCTCAGTTTCTGTGGTAAAGTGAAATAATGTATTGTGTATTTACTTCAGCAGTGATCAATACGTACATTAATAGTAATAGTATTAAAATATATTCATGGCGAGTAAGCTACCTTGAGGCGTCCACATTTCCTTCACGCAAATATTTCCCCGGCTTAATTCCTGTGGGAATGAAATATGGACGCATCTGTGTAGCTTACTTGCCATATATATTTTCATATTATATATATATATATATATATATATATATATATATATTGTATGTGTGCCTTGCTGCAGCATCTTTAATAAGTAATAACATCGCATATGATGCCATGCTTAACGTAATGCGATTTTGTTCTGAATTTAAATCGTCAAAGCCTTCCTGGAACAATGAGACACACGTTCTATGCACGTTTCTACGCCGTCTTTTAAAGAATTCTCTTCTTTCTCCAACTTTTCTGTTCATTTGCTTTTGACACCTTATGATGATTCAACGAAGAAAACGTTCGTGAAACATATGGAACATTTATTAATGTTTTTGATTTTAATACACGAAAGATCGATCAGAAAAATTGAAAAAACGAAATAACATATATATACTTAAACATACGAATTCTGTTATCTTTATCAATGTTTGCATAAATATATATATATATATATATATATATATATATATATATATATATATAATGTTAATGATACTTTCCCGATTCCGATACAATTACCGATGCTGTTCTAAATTCTCATTCGGATTCAAATAAATATACCAGAGTTATGTTTTAAAAAATCAAGTAACAATTTGTTTACGTCAGTTTTTTTTTTAGTATAATATTGCGCTGGAAGAAAGGCGATAAATGAAACTTATATATTCATGTTTTTGTATCTCACCGATAGGTTATAAAAAAACACAATAAACATTGGTAAACTTTTTTATGGATTTTAAACAAAAAACTTAATTAATTTTCAAAATGATAAAATATATCGATCAACACAGGCTTTTTCCAATAACAAATAAAAATCTGACATTATTTTTTTTCTGATTTTTTCTTTTCATCATTGTCGATTTACGATGGCAAAGCCGAAGCGTCTCGGCCTCTACTGTTGTAATATGGAGACTGTTTAATGTCGCGATCTGGGTTATGGTAGTAGTAGTAGTAGTAGTAGTAGTAGTTGTAGTAGTAGTAAAGGCGCGCGTGCAAGTAATAAATCAGGGTTCTACTATATATATATATATATATATATATAACTTGGTTTACACCAAACAAGGTCAGGTGCAACTGTAGACGTGAAGGCCTACTAAAAAAGTTGGTGAAAGTTCTGGGGGTCATCCTCAATAGGAAGCTATGCAGCGAGATTTCTGTTCACATTAGTTTTAAATCTCTGCATGTCGGTACACTCGGGCAAACAGGGAGCATAGAGGAAGTCTCAAATGTCGGCAGCTTGAGGAAAGAAGCTATCGGGATAGAAGGCTCTCTGGTATCTGGGGGTCTCCACAGTGAATGGATGAGATTTAGCTGATTGTCAGGTTAATTGAGTGTATTCAGGTCTAGGTGGCACCAAAGCAGCAAGTTCATCGGAGCACATTCCATTGAAGTACTTGTAAAACAAGCACACGGGTGCAACATTGCGGTGATTGGACAGAGGCTGGAGATTGGTGGATAGTGAGAGACCTATTAGATTAGCTACTCTTTTTGTAACCTTGTCTAAGAGGGAGAGACGGGCGGATGGTGCAGAAACACAGATGTGACAACAATACTCCATGTATAGGCTTTGTAAATTTATAGGATACGTCAGGTGTGAGAAGTTTTCTAGCTTGGTAGAGAGATACCACTTTCTTTGCAGCAGCCTTGGCAATGGCTTCTATGTATTTTTCCTAATTCACGTAACCTGTAAATGTTAGGCCGACGAGTTTGAACGTTGAACTCACAGGTAGGATGTTATTTGCCATGCCAATCTGTTGTTAAAGAGGTTTCTTGTAATTGTTCAAGGAAAAGAGCTTGGTCTTTGCAGCATTAAATGTTACGATCCATTTATAACCCTATTTCACTGCAGACTGGAGGTCATTTTCTAAAGATTCAACCATTGAGTCGGATATGTGCGCATCAATTTTCCCCACATTTCGACAGTAGAGCGTTGTTCTGTCAGCAAAAATAATCATCTCAGATACAATGCATTAAGGAGGTAAGTTATGAAAATCAGGAACTATACAGGTGCATGGATCAATCTTTGGAGTAGACCTTCATTTATGCCAGACAAGCTGGATATTATTTTTGGATAGGAAGGATCCAGATATATAAAATACTCGTTTAGTGATACCATATGAATTAATTTTAATGAGAAGACCTTTATGCTAGACCTAGTCAATGACTTATTATTACCGGCCTCGCTTTACCTGCAATGTCCAGTGTAGAGTATATGCGTTCAGAGATAACTGTAAGAATATCCGTAGTAGATCGTGCTTGCCTTAATCTATACTGATGGTCAGAAAGAAGTTTAGCATTAATGCGGTGACGTATTATCGCTACATTGATTAAGGATTCAAATATTTTAGTAAAGAGCGGGAGTGGACTGATACGGCGATAATTCTGAGGATCAGTTCCATCTTATAAAAATCTTGAAAACTTGTACCGGAGGAAATTTCCCAGCTATAAAAGAAGCAAAATTCGGAATATATATATATATATATATATATATATATATATATATATATATGTATACTTAGGCAGCAAGTCATTATTCAAGCAAGCGTTGTTGAACTTTCTCGTTTGTAAATCTTCTTCGTGAGGTTCTCAAACCGTCGAGCTACCATTCTGGTTTCGGGTGGCAATCCGTAGAGTATTTTCGCGATTTTTCTTAATTCGGCCATTTTTTTCGAGCGCTTTTTACTTTCTTAGTCTTCTTAAGGATTAGACTTGAGTTAATGTTTAATAGGTATCGTTAAGGGCGAATGAAAGAAAAGAGTGTGTTGTTGAGTTCATTTTATTCTATCGTTTGTGTGTTTGGTTTTATTGTTTATTTATTTATTTTATTAATTCTTATTTTTACTAGTATTTATTGATTTATTATTATTTATTACTATTATTACCATTATTTATTCATTCATTTTTTATTACTATATTTTTGTTTAATTATGGAATACTTCTAATAGGTTTGTACATGTGTTGAAAGCTATTTTGTTAATATTAGGCTGTTTAGTTTTAATGAGTATTGCTTCTAGTATTTTACGTCTGTTTATGCAGTCATTTTTGTGTATTATTTTGGTGTTAGATGTTTATATTTTCCGTATGTCGGTCGACTGTAGTCTTTTGCTATGTGAAGTAATGTGACGTTGGATGGCGCTGGTATCGAATAAATGGTAAGTTAGACGTCGGGAGAGAGAGTTGTTGTAGTTTGAAAACCCCACGAAACAGATTTGCAAACGAGAAAGTTCCGTGACGTTAAACAACGCTGTAATAAAAACTGGACGCCGAACATAACTTAAGGATAAGTTTATTTAACTATTCGTTGCTTACTGAGAATATTTATTCTGCACAAAAATTACAGAAATGTGGCACATGGCCAAAAAAGGGATGGGAAAAGATCGGTCTTCACTAACTTACTCTGACTTGTCTAACTTGGCTAGTTTCATTCGTGACCATCATTCACCAAAATACCACATTCATACTACAATCATGCACCATACACCAAAAGAATTTATACCATGACTATCCTACTAAAAACCCATAATTATACAATATGCGATGGGGGATTTGGGTAATAAAAATGTTATATACAAAAAAAAAAATTAAATTATGTACAATGAAAAAAGTCCCAGTGTTAGTATAAGGATCCCCCATTTCTAAGTTGTGGCAAATATTCGGATTTGCAAATCGAAAACGCGATGCAGGCCCGAACGCTTTATTTTTATCACCACGAAAGGTGACCAGCATCTATGGCAAATCAGGCTATCTGTCACCTAATCGGGAAAAGGGTTGGGGAATTAAATAACTTAAATTGGAAAAAAACGGGGGAGGGAGCTTGGACGAAAATAAAACGAAACCCTAATGAAATCATTCATGCACTAACTAAGTTATGAACAAAAATAATAGTCAAGAACGGGTCAATTTATCTAGCCTTAAACGGGACAAGATCAAAGTTCGTTGGAAAAACCGAAAATTCTTTGCCGAAGGCACCTCAAGATACCACTTTAGTCTAGCTCTTCTCACTCGACACAATCGTGCACTGTCACTCATCTTTCACCAAAATCTGCCGAAGGGAGTTTCGCCTTCTCGGCCTTAATGCGGATCTTCAGACGACACTTAAAAATTCGAATAAGGTCGAGAGCAGCGAAGGTCTCACCGTCGTAGACAACTTTCAAACGTGTCTGCCATATCACACTTCTCAACAATGCTAGTAAGCAATACAATACAAAACCTTTTTTTCTATCATTTGTCGGAGCTCAATTGCTACATATATTAATCGCTTCCAGGTCGAAATACGTTACATGCAGTATGCGAACCATGAGGCCTGCAACTAACTTAATGAGCGGCACAACGATGCGGCAATAAACAAAGGCGTGATTAACAGTCTCGTCTTCGTCATCGCAACGACAACAAATAGGCGAATCCCTAATGCCAGCTGCATGAAGCTTTTTGCCGACCCAGATAGCATTTCTAATAATCAGCCAGGCCAGAGATGCCTCGTCATTATCGAAGACCTTTAGCCCAGGCGCCAAAGGCCAGATTGAGCGTAGCTCCCCCCTCGACAAACTGAGCCCATCAATCTTCTCATCTTGAACAGATCCCCTCACTAAGACCCGATACAATGCCTTACGAGACAACGGCTGGGTGTCAGAGAGGCTTTCCTTCACCCGTAAGAGGCACTTTAAGGTCCGTCGACACTCGCGATAAAAGGAGGATTCGCCAGTGTGCCTCCCCCTCATCCAAGTGCACACTTTTCAAAGCCGGAAAGGCTTTCTTGATATCTTCCTTCCAGAAGCAAACGTTTCCCTAAACTGGTGTACACCTTCGATCCAGTTAATATAGCCGATGCGTATGTTGACGAATCACAACACTTAGCATACCCAGACCGCCCTCAGAAGGATATAGATAACAGATCTCGCGACGGACCTTAGAGGATCTATCAAGCCATAAAAACCTAAAAAGAAGCCCGCTGCATTTCAAGCAGTGTATCCGACGCGAGTGGAAGTACTGATAGACGATATAGGGTGATCGGATAAATGTGTGAGCAACACACCTCCGCTCTCCCTTTTAATGAAAGATGTCTACGGGTCCACAGACTAGCTGCGGCCCGAATCGCTTTCAATACTTCCGACCAATTTTTCTCCAGCTGGAGATCAGGACCGATACAGACGCCGAGTAGCTTGCAAAGCCCGTCAGTCCAGCTGAAGGGTCCCTGTAGGGATACACCCTTCCATGCACCGATGCGCAAGACAACAGACTTGTCGCAGTTAATGTTTGCCCCTGTTACCGTTTCATATATTCTGATTTCTCTGTCGACGACACTAATCTCGGCACTGCTCGTTACAAGCACTGTTACGTCGTCGGCATAGGCAGAGTACTTAAGTGTGGTGCAAGCACCTGGCAAAGTAACCCCGCGTAGACCGGGTTCATCCTGAGCCTGCGATAAATAAAACTGTCAGCAAAGGTACAAAAATGTGCGACAACCTCAAATACAGTTCGTAGGGCAAACCATCTATCCCAGGAGATTAATTTAGGCCGAGTTTCCAGTACCCAGCTAATCTAGGTTTACGGCTATCTAAGTTTACATGGACACGAGCAAGTCTATGATCCGAGTAAACTATATTATGAAAACTTGGACATTCTAATAATTCTACGTCGACTCTTCTAATTAAGAACCGGTCAATATAACTCGAAAGCTGTACTGCACCGGAGCCGCGTCTAGCTGTCAAAGTCCACACTATATCACGAGGCTTTTGATTTCGGAATTTATCGATGAGATCAAACTCATCGACAAAGGGCCGAAATGTTTTTGCATCGTGACCTCTGTTAGTAGCCTTAGAAGGATTCCCTGCGCGATCTAAATCGGGATCCAGGACCGCGTTCCAGTTTCCCGCTAAGATAACTGAACGAGGTGTGTTCATGAACTGCTTGATTCAACGAAAATAGGGAACACGCTCAGCCTGGAGGTTGGGGGCATAAACCCCAATCAATCGAAACGCTTTATCTTTTATGGTAACATCCAGAACGCAAAGTCTTTCTTCTGAATCCATGAAACAAGGGTCACACGACGCATATATAGTTCGCTTCACTATCCATGAAACCCCCTCGAGTTAGAATTGAAGTACGCTGAATAGACATCAAACTCCCTAGACAGCGCACTTAAATAATCACCTTGAATTAAGTGAGTTTCCTGAACACAACATACATCTACTCCAAGGCTTTGAAAGTCCAGGCATGATCGTAATTTCCGAGAATCGGCCCTCAAACCTGGGACATTCACGCTTGCTAGAAAGGGTGCCATTGTTGTGTCTTAGGGTTGAGTTTCTCCAACGAACATTGATGGGGACAAGATTTCGGCGGTTTTTCCCATGGAATAAGTGCCCATCGCAGTATTGATGAGGCCATCCTGGGACACACAGCCGACATCAAAGGGGAAGATTAATTTTTCAGCTCTGTAAAGGGATGGGTGTAAAAGAATGGGGACCCTCCCATAACATCATTTGCGAAATTCTCTTAAAGTTGGGGTTTTGTGAATCGTTAGTTGTGGGGAAATATCGAAAGTAATGTTCGCCTCCTCTATCATTCTCCAAACCGATGTTACTTCCTCTAGAGGTCGTATAACAGTTAATAACCTGGTGGCATTTGGGAAATTATAGGGGTTTCAATAGATTTTCCTTTAACTTCTGTAAAGGCCAGTAATTTTTTGAGGTCGGTGAAGTGGTGACCCTTCGCCCTGGTGATAACCTATGTTAAAATCTTACATATACCAGGGTAGAAGGGCTGTCTTTTCCTCCCCTTTCTTTTGAGTGGCGCAGTTATAATTTCACAAGTTTGGAGCGGCATGGGGGTGCAGATATATCGGTTTTCAACGTGGAGTTGGGGGAGTGGGTCAGAAAAAAAGTCGCGTGTTCAAAATAATTCAGCTCTAAAAAAGAGAGTCCGAATAACAAGAATAATAACTTGAATAACAATAATAATAACCATAACAGGAAGAAATAGGAAAATCGCAACATAATAAAAGACAGGAGAGACGTGCACGTTGCTTACTGCGGCAAATAGTATTCAACATTCACTCTTAATATACACACGAATGTAGAACATTCCATCATTAATCAAAGGGGTGAGACGGGCATCACTTACCTTTGATACTACAAACGCCTGCTTGGATATATATATATATATATATATATATATATATAATTAATCTCACATTCAAGAAATATATATATATATATATATATATATATATATATATATATATATAATTATGGTTTGTGTATCGGACATGCGCTTAAAATAAGCTAAATAAAAGAGAAATACGTCCAACTTTTGGGGAATTTGTTTCTTTTTTATTTTGCCGTAAAAATCGTGAAATGTAGTGTTCATCTGCTCTCTACAGTTCGTCATGTGGAAACCAAAGCATTTACATCAACAATAGATATATAGAGAAGAGAATATATATATATATATATATATATATATATATATATATAAATATATATATATATATATATATATATATATGGATGAATTCACGTATTTGCGAGAATATCTGCTGATTGCACAGTTTCTTGATTTAATTTCAAGTTGAAGTTTTCCGCATGACGAGATATGCAGGAAGTAGGTGGGCGCTTATTTGCACGATTATTAAGCGCAAAAACAAGATCCTCATTCACCTTCGGAAGTGTTCATTTTTCATTTAGTCTATTTTTAGGATATGGGAAATGCACAGATTTTACAAATGCCCCCCCCCCTTGTAGCATCAGTAGATTTTAACTGAGTGTATCTCACTGTTCTATAGATTATCCGCAGAGTTACGGTAGATCATAATTGCTGCAGGATATACCATGTTATATCTTCTCTCTCTCTCTCTCTCTCTCTCTCTCTCTCTTTCTCTTTCTCTAGCAGTGTTGATCAAACACCACTTCTCTTAAAGAAAACACAATCTAGATATCAAAACAATAAAAACGTTCCGGATACCATATCCATTTTCTTACAAAAAAATGTTATTTTTACCTGTCTTGTTAGTCTACTGTATTTTATAGAATTTGGACGAATCTATATAATACTAAAACTCTATTGTTCTTGTCTGTTTGCAATCAGCTTTCAGCTTTCCGGTTTTCAACATCCGGTTGCCCATGCGTAAATAGCATCGTCTTCAATCTGTTATTCCAATTCCGTTATTCTCTATTCTGATTAACGAACGCATGAAATTTTTCATTCTGGAAATGTTTATATCGCTTTTAATATAAGACAATTACATTTAATTTCATCAAACCACCTCCCACTTTCCCTCTCATAGATTTCACCACTCCTACTCCCTCTGTTTTCGTTACGTACGCGAGACAGCTTGCTGTACCCCCTTCCTTTCTCAAATCGCCCTTTTATTTTTCGGTACTTTCAACTAACAATCTCATTTAAAAGATGATATATAAAAATTTGAATTTAACTATAATAAGTATTATGGTACCTGTTCAGTGCATATTTACCTATAAGTATGACCAACCACTTATAATTCAGTAACTGTAATTAAAAAAAAAAAAAAATTATAATAAACAGAACGACGCATAGAAATCTATCTATATTCTTTTTTCAACAATTTCATTTAATTTCATCAAATAGTTTTTTTGTTTTCTCCACGGCTAAAAACATTCAACGGCAGGACTTCGTAAAGTCTGTCGCAGTTTCAAAAAACCTTCTCCCTTTTAAAAAACAAAAACAAACAAACAAAACAACAACAATCATTATTAATATCAGCCATAATAGCGGCGGTGAACGAAACCACCTCCCACTTTCCCTCTCATAGATTTCTCCACTCCTACTCCCTCTGTTTTCGTTACGTACGCGAGAAATCTTGCTGTACCCCCTTCCTTTCTCAAATCGCCCTTTTATTTTTCTGTACTTTCAACTAACAATTTCATTTAAAAGATGATATATAAAAATGTGAATTTAACTATAATAAGTATTATGGTACCTGTTCAGTGCATATTTACCTATAAGTATGGCCAACCACTTATAATTCAGTAACTGTAATTTAAAAAAAAAAACAATTATAATAAACAGAACGACGCATAGAAATCTATCTATATTCTTCTTCCATTTTAATATACTTTCATAGAAATGCTTCTGTTATGTAAAAAAAAACTATTTTCTTTATGCCACAAGTGTCACGCACATACATGAATTCCATAGCTAATATAACAAACTGACCCAACGGGTCACGGGTGGTCTAGTCTATTATACTACTTATCATTCCCCTTTGTTTATTTATATTTTTATGTATTTATATTATTATTTATTTTAGTTTCATTCAAAAAATCAAAAAATATATTGTATATATATATATATATATGTATATGTATATATGTATATGTATATATGTATATGTATTATGTATATGTATGTATATGTATATCTATCTATCTATCTATCTATCTATCTATCTATCTATCTATCTCTCTCTCTCTATATATATATATATATATGTGTGTATATATATATATATACTATTTATACATGTTAAACATTTTATACTGAATTTATAATATAGTTTTTGAGTTGCTCTATCAATTTTCTTTGATTAATTTGATAAAACTTAAAAGCGTAAGTATGGCAGATTTTTGCCTTATTTAATTGTCTAAATATATTATTTTTATCCCAACCTTGTTTTATCATTTTTATTACGAAAGAAACAGCTGGGGATATAAGATCAATAATAATCTTTATATATATATATATATATATATATATATATATATATATATATATATATATATATATATATATGTATATATATATATATGTATATATATATATATATATACATATATATATATATATATATATATATATATATATATATATATATATATATTACTAATAGAGATTAGATATGGTATCTGTCTGTCTGAAGCGGAACTTATACTATTAGTCCTATTAATAATTGAGATATGCTATCTGTCTTTCTAAAGCGGAAATTTACTATCAGTCATATTAAAAATTGGGATATGCTATCTGTCTGTCTGAAGCGGACATTATACTATTAGTCCTATTAATAATTGAGATATGCTTTTTACTAATAATAAGACACAGCCTCCTGAAGACGGTTGCGAGACCGAAAGCGCTCGAGGAATGGCCCACAATACATACTCCACCAATTAACACCGGAAAACCGACGAATCGCTCGCTGCTTTCGAGAAATTAACCAGAAGAATAGCAAAGAAAGAAAACTTCGTGGTCTTCAACGACGCATATATATATATATATATATATATATATATATATATATATATATATATATATATAATGGAGATTAGATATGGTATTTGTCTGTCTGAGCGGAAACTATACTATTGGTCCTATTAATAATTGAGATATGAAATCTATCTCTCTAAAGCTGAAACTATAATATTACTATTATTCAATACTCAATTCATGGCTAGCGTAGTATTTTTCTTGTTGTCATGATACCATCATACGAGGGATTACAATCTCATTTTTGAGGTGTGGGGGTTGTGTAGTATCAGTTCGTATTTTCATGATAACATCCCCCCAAGAAATATCTCGTCCTTTTTAAAAGGATAAGAAGTGTACTATCTGTGTTGATGACATAATTGCATCTTCCAATGCATTACCTCCTGCTTTAGGGGAAGTGTAGTACATGTTTGTTCGACATAATACGATCCCCCAGGGAATTCGCTTATCTTTCTTTGAGGAATAGCAGTGTAGTATCTGTTTGATGGTCATGATACCATCATCCCAGAGAATACCTTCTCCGTTTTTGCGTGATGGTAGTGGTAGTCTAATATCAATTCTGTTGGCTTTATGCTATTCTCCCATACATTACCTCATTCTTTAAGGGGGTAATGCATGATCTGTTCTGTTGTCATGATACCATCCTCCCAGGAATTACTTCCTTTTTTGGGCTGGAAGTGTAGTATCTGTTCTGTTGTCATGTGCCCATCTTCCCAGGCATTACTTCTTCATTTATGCGGTTAGTTTAGCATATGTTCTTTCTTCACAATACCATTCTCCAAGGTTAGCAAAAATACGCGATAAGTGAGAGCATATATGTTGTAGTATATCTAATTTAAACAAGAGAAATGTATATTATTTTAAGACTTCCAATGGTGTTTTATTAATCAAAGTTTAAACTGTTCTAGGTTAAATAATTTCATTATGGCGGCCATTATATTTTTGCCCGTTTTCTTTACAAATAGTAATTTGCTTCCAACAATTTGTTTAATTATTAACAGATAATTAAATCATACTGTTGTTTATAAATAGAATTTTTCATTTTTTATTTTCAAAATATTTTTAATTGTTTAATGATTAATAATTAACCAAATATAATTATATTACAAAGTAACAAATACTTGTAACAAATAAGAAATGTAAACTGTGTTTTGCAAATAGACATTTCTCTTAAATGTAAATATATTCAAAATTCAAATTTTTATATAGCTAAACTATGATGTTCAATCATCATAGTGATGACATATCGAATACAGAATATAGCCGAAGAAATTATCGAGCAACCAAAAATATATAGAGGATTTTTTAAAAATTAATACCGGTCAACATTTTTTATTTCAGATTTGGCGGCTGACATAGTCAGCATTTTCTATTGAACACTATTCTAATGCAAATCCTCACCATGTAAACTGTATATATTTAAGTTTGTTTTTATTGTGGAAATTGCTTCAGACATGGCATGAAGCCACTTGATGTTAACAGGTAAAATAACGGAAAGTTGATTAAAACTAAAACAGAAGATACCTATTGACCTTAAACTTAAACATATTAGGAATACAGGTGTGAGGAAAACAGTCAGCATGAAGAAAGTTTCTGCAAAACAGCAGTTCTTCGAAAACAGCTACTGGAATAGGAAGATTTACTACAAAGAGGTTATGGAACAGTGAATTGATGAAGACTAAAAGATCAAGGGGTTAAATGGCTGATTTGAAGTGATTTGAAATAGGTTTCTGGGCGGAGCATAACCAACTCAGCATAAATAGTGGTTAACAATATTTTACCGTAATTTGTATAATTACGCATTGTGAATAGTACTGTTTTAGCTATATACTATTAAAATGTAGTCGTTTTTTTTAAGTATGTCTGTTCCTACGCAAATAAAAACGTGATTCGTTAACAAAAAAAAGAATAGGCAGATTACACTTTACTAACGCAGTAGTCATATAAATGTCAATGTTAGAGTTCGAATCTCACGTAAGTCTAAAAGATTTTTAATGCCTACATGTTTTATAAATTAAAATAAAATAAATTAACATAATAACTAAAAATAAAATTACATAAACATATTTTTAAAGTAAGTGATCTTTTGTTGATAATCCGCAAAAAGTAGGCATGAAAAGTATTAGTCATGAGTTCAAAGTGAAAAAAAAAAATTTCTAATTTTATGCCAATAAAATAATGCATAAATCCTTTTATCGTAGTTACTTATTCTCTTATGCAAATACTAAGTAGTGTAATTTTCACGAAATTTCACAAATATTTTTTTTCGTATGAGCTATAAAGCGGCAGACGCTTGGTAAGGATGGGAATTAACATATCCAGGTACTGTACCAAAACAGCTCAATGAGTGGGCATAAACTAGTAGCAAATTAAATAATTTGACTTTGCATATCCACTTTTTCCCAAAACAATTTGAAAGGAGCAAAGAACGAATCTGGTTGATAAATAAACTAGCTACAATAATATGATTACTTTCCTCTGAAACAAGATTAAACAGGAAGTCAGTTTAAACGTGTAGGAACAATAAGCTACCCCGAGAGAGAGAGAGAGCTCTGGATTGTTACAAATACATTCCCCTATCGGACCGCATCAGGTAACCGATAATAACTCAACCCTTACTCCTTTAGGAGGAATGATCCCTGAGATGGTCCTGGTGGTTCTGGTCCTCGTGGGACGATTCACCCTGGGAGGGTTGCGCTGGCTCTCTACAACGCTGGCTCTCTCCAAAGGAGGAAGTTTCTAAGAAATATTAAGTTCACAAGCTGTCTCCAGCCGAATATATATATACATATATATATATATATATATATATATATATATATATATATATATATCAATGTCAACGTTAGATTTTACAGGGTTTTATTAGTCTTTTTGCACCACCACCATACAGTGCCTGGTATTTCAAAGTTGTCACCCCTACGATACTGTCAAGGATTAACGTCGCTTAACTTCGGTGATCCAACAATAACCGGTGTGTCGAAGGTGATTATGTCGTATATATCTATGGTAGGGTGCACATTCTAGGCCCGAGCCGGACCACACCCTATCCCAGAAAAGAAGGGTCTGATGATAAGGACAGACCTTAGGTTACCAAAATGATTTCAAGGCGAACCTCGGTTGGTATAAATATGTACCGGAAAGATCTTACTATCAAGACCAATCGTGCGATGTACCGTGCAATAGTTTTCTCAGCCCTTTTGTACAGGATTGCATCTTGGACGATATACAAATAAGAATCTCATAGAATAAACGGTAATATTATGCGTCCGCTGCTTCAGATATTGGATGTCAAATTATGGCGGTATGTTGTAAACATTTCTATCGTCAAGGATGCAAAACTCGATAATAAGCAAGATATAATCATCTAATAGAATTGTAGATGGTCATGTTAAACAGATGAGGACAAAAGGAAACCCGAGCAGATCTTATGTTCAAAACATATAGAAGGTTCCGCTCGTAGTATATGAGATTGATTTTACGGGATGCGTTTAAAAGAATAGAGGAAAACGAAAGCTTGAGATCAGACGATTGAGATTTGAACTAGAAACGTACTTCGAAAATATTTGGTTGCTACAAAGCGTGATTTAACGTAACGCCATAAGTTCAAGGCTGCATCAGATGAGATAATACTCTTTTATGTCTCGATAAACACGTACGAATTAAATTGGCTCTTTAAGATGAGTTGTAAAACGAAACCGTAAAGTGTATTTTTCTCAGCTTTTTTATGTAGTAATATATTCGAAACTAGACGGTTTATTTAGTAGTAGACACTTGATAATTTCCTGTTTCAGAATTTCGTAGATGAAGACTGATAATTTTGATTATTTGGATTACTGTTCTCATCACGGATGTTAATATCACAACGTTTCGGTCGATGTTACCTCCGACCTTCTTTCGGATTGTCCTGTTGAACTCGGATATATTTAAGTTAAACTCGGGAATCTCTACAGAATTTCGAACGGAACCCTTTATTTAATCTACGGGGGTAGCTTGTTCTTGTTCCGTCACACATTATCGAGTAGAAGTCTAAAGTAATTCGTAATTGTATTCTTAGTATCGTCCGTACTGAAGATTAGACCTTTATTCTCCCGAAGACTATCACTTAGAGCTGAGTATATAGAGCTGAATATATAATTACATCCGTTGCGCCACGGGTCTTGCGAACAGTCTTCTAGAGTTTTAAGTTTCCTAATGTAACGTTTTGTTTTTATTCCTGGGATGTTATTTACGATATTCAAATCAATTGTTTTAAAATAAAATCATGAGTCGTATAAAGGGTGTTAATATAAACGTAAACCATTAAATAACTCATAACCAATATTAACGGTATCATTCTGTACTTTTCACCACGCTTTACTCTCGACATGTGGGTGCGATGAATGCACACATATCCAAGGCAATGGCGGAAACCTTAGAAAATGACCTCCAGTCTGTAGTGAAATTGAGTAAGAAAACGGATGACGACATTTGATGCTATTATAAGAACCCTTTCCAACCATCGTCATGGCAAATAGCCCCCTACCTGAGAGTCAAACATTCAAACCTCTCGGCCTAAGATTCACATGCACCATGATTCGGTCGCTCTGTCGGCGGGGTCACGAATTCGCCGATTGCGATCCCATGCAGATAGGTAAACTCTCTTCTGAAAACTGGGCCACCTGAACGCCGTGGGCGGCGACCCGTGATGTCTGAAGACAGGATCCTGGTGTCTGAGAAGTCTGTTGCCTGCTACATCGCAACACTCAATTTCGGTCTTTACTTCGGCTTTATGGGAGGTCGGAGAGGCCTACTCTAATCAATGAGCTGGTCACGTCATGCCCTAGTATCTATAAGTTCGTCTCCAACCGTATTATTAAATATGATTGTTTAAAAAATAAAAACCTTAATTCTCATTTTTATTTTACTCCCAAATAAATACTGGAAGGATCAATCGTGTTGAGAACAAAGAAAATTACAAGTATCTTTTGTAACTACAATATTATACTTGAATAAAATTATTAGATTCCATTTGATAACTTTATTCGATATTAAATAACCAATAGCTTGTTGATATGCCGTAAAACAAACAAAACCATATCAAACATAAATTGGAACAAGTACATAAAAAATACTGCCAAGTCTGTTGCAAAGAAAGTGCGCTTTCTCTACCAGCCTAGAAAACTTCTCACACCAACTAGTATCCTATATCGCTACAAACCCACCATTCACCCATGCATGCAGTATTTTTGCCAGATCTGAGCTGGGGCACAAACCGCCAGTCTCTCCCTCTTAAACGGTGTCCAAAAAAGAGCCTCTAATCTAAGAGGTACTACACTGTCTACCAATCTCCAACCCCTGACCCATCGCCGCAACGCTGCACCCCTGTGTTGTCTTACAATTACTATAATAGAATGTGCTTGGACAAACTTGCTGCACTTGTTCTCCCTCAACGTAAATACCTCCGACCAAGCCGTCAATCAGCAAAATCCCACCTCTTCACTGTAGAGTCCCCAGATGCTGTAAATCTTTCTACTCTAACAGTTTATTTTTTTCGAACTTCGTGTCTTTGAAATTACCTCCCTGCTCTTTGTTTCCCCGATTGTACCAATATGCATAAATTTAAATGTAATGTTAACAAACGTCTCGCTTCAAAGCTTCTCACATATGATGCCCTTGTAAATCTGGGGCTAATTATCAGTAACAATGTGCCTTGTTTGGATGAATATAAGTCAAAAAAAAGGTTTCATAGAAAAGAAAATCACGTTTAAAAGTCATCTTGGCAGACGGCATTATTATTAATATTAGTGGAGTGATTACTCTCTAAATTACCGTGATTCGCTGATAACGTCTACTTTTATCTCTCAGGCCACCTCAAGAACTTTGTGTTCTGGGAGTGGCAAGCGCCATATGAAGTCATTCAGAAGTCATTGCTCTCTGTTATTGGAACTGCATGGGTTGCCAGCTCTAAACATAGTTTAAGAACGATGTTTAGATGACAGTGACAACCAATAAAGTGTGCCATCAGTCCCAACTCGCGCATTTAGAAGGTTATGTAAAATTTTAATTATGTAACAAGATATATAATAAATGAACACTCATTTTAATTGTTATCATTTTAGCTTTTAGGAAATCCAAAGTTTACTTGTCTTTCCTGTCTCGTTCATACATTATGAGCGTGTATATATGTCAGGCTGATACCGAGACACCCTATATTTATTGATATATTCGCACACCTTTGGGGAGCTAACCTCTTCAATATACCCCAAAATGTATATAAAAACGTGGAATATTATTATATTCGTAAATTGTTCCCTAGAGATTTTTTTTTTAATCTTAGTTTGCAACACTGACGAAAACTTAAAATGGTAGCGTTTTTCTGGAGAATTTTTCCCAATCTAGTGGAACTTGAAAATCTCAATTCGCAACACTGACGAAAAGTTTTAAATCTAGCTTTTTACCGGAGATTTTTTCCCGATCTAGCGGATTTTGAAAATCTCAATTGGCAACACTGGTCGAGCAGAAACAATTATTAATATTTTTTTGTCGAATTGTAACATGAGCCCTGAATATTTTTAAACGTTTGCAAACGAAATTAAACGATAAAAATGACCAGTGCGATAACAATAAAATAAATATAGAATGAAACACACGTATCAGTTAATTTTATATGATGTATTATTCGTATTTATTAACCTCCCCAGCATGGCAGAATTAGACATAAGGTCGTTTTTTAATGTTGGGAAGATCCAGCTCCCCAAAAAGAGGTACTCTGGATTAGAAAAAAGATTGCCTCAATCTCGAAATATTTCTCCTTCACTGACCGAGGACAGGAATTTTAAATGTAGTATCAGAACAGATACTACACGTTGCTCCTAGCCAGAATGTCAATGAAACAACTAAAGAAATCGTAATTTTATGTTTAAATAAGTTTTGAACAAAAAAGAAATAATAAATAATCAGTTTTTGACAAAATAAATTATTATTTAAAAAATAATCATGTTAAGCGAACAGATTAAACTTTTTATAACTATCTTAAATATAAATCCTTAACTTTTGAATTCCAATGTGACTAATTCCCGAAATTGTCTAGGTATCTCGAGAAAATACTTATGTAAAAAAATGCATTTGTAACGTGATATATCGTGCTGCTCCTGAGATTTCTGTGTAATTCTAACATATACAAGCGAGCTGCCTCGAG
>OY744539.1:38594949-38604949 GCA_963556195.1 Sepiola atlantica
TTTATTGTTTAGATTTCATGTAAATCTATTCCCTATGTTAAGCAAAATGATTTCCCTTTTTTATTAAGGAGCTAAGAAAGATACAGAGGATCAAATTTATGTTTCATTTAAAAAGAAAAGTGTAGCCACATGTAAAAGTTAAATTTGTCCGTAGAAGAATAATGGAGAAATGAGTCATGTGCAGTACGCGGACACGCGCTTGGTCTGATTTATGGTGTCATTTTTCACGTGCTTCAGATTACAATAAAAGATCCAAAAAAAGATTACAAGTACTTTGCGACAGATTTGAAAGTAAAACAAATGTTGATATTCCATAGGATAAAGTAAAAGAACCATGGAGTTTTATATAAAATAGGCACTATTGTAATTATAAACCAGGAACTGCAGTCGGTCGTAAGACGTCATACCCCCCCCCCCCCCGACAACGTAAGGATGTACCAAACTTTTATCTGGGCTTTACGTCTATATTATGTACGAAGTCTTCTCGAAGTTATTATATGAAAACGTTGATAACTCAACAACTATTTACTTGATGAAGATGACATTTTGCATATATTAAATTTTGAAAATCCGAAACTTGAAAGTTTACTAAAATTGCGATGTGTATTATAAGATGCGGAACATATGGACCAAGTAGCGAGTCTCTACAATTGACAGAACCAAAGCTATGGCTAAATTTATGACGCTTATCTTTCCCGTGAGATTGACCCTGACCGTTCACTTAGATATCCCAAAATAAAATCAGTTCTACCTCAGACATCTTCCGATATTTTGACGAAGTTTGGTTACGATTAGTCAAGCGATGTGGAAGCTAATCTATACACAACCAACCAAACAAACATAGTGACAAATAACCAAACTCGACCGAATACATAACAGCCTTATTGGAGGTAAATTACTGAAATCCGAGGGTGTTCGACCTTTCGTTGAGATTGAACTCTGAATAAAGACACTACTCGGCCTTAATTAATAAATATCCAGTCTGTGGTGTTTGAACGCAGAAGGAAATTTCAACCTTGAAATGACTCTGAACCACCTGTAGGAGAGGCCACACCCGTACCCTCTTCACCCCCCTCCCTTCCACGGTGAACAAATATACATCGAGGTCTTGCGGACAGTGTCCACTTAGAATCCATTAATGTAAGATTGATTAGTAGTTTAGCTGAGGCGGAAACCTGTTTCCGCTTGAAGGAGGCCAAGTATTCAGCCGACCGCAACAAATGCTCAATGACGGAACGATCCCACGTTAGAGGTTAAAGACGACAGGAATGTCAGTAAATTGAAGTTGGAGAACTCAACCCGAATAGAAATAACACAATGAGACTATCAAAGCATTCGAAAGAAAAGAAAA
Source organism: Sepiola atlantica (assembly GCA_963556195.1). NCBI lineage: Eukaryota > Metazoa > Mollusca > Cephalopoda > Sepiida > Sepiolidae > Sepiola > Sepiola atlantica. Next base: position 38,596,301 of record OY744539.1, read on the forward strand.
GGCAGAGAGAGATATCATGTCCGTTGGCAGTTACTTGAAGACGACCATAGTGTAGTCGGTTGGGAAGAAGACTCGTGATGGTTTGTTCCACAGATAGGGTGTTCTGGTAAATAAACACTGTTCGTAAAAACTCTGTCTGATTCTTGGCATACAGAGAGAGAGAGAGAAAGGAAAGTTATTTGTCGTAGCTGGGTGAAAGCGTTATAGGTGACATGTATATATATATATATATATATATATATATATATTATATGGATATATATATATTATATATATATATACATATATATATATATATATATTATATGGATATATATGAATATTATATATATATATATTATATGGATATATATATATATATATATATATATATATTGATACATATATATATGTATATATATATATATATGGATACATATATGTATATGTATATATATATGTATGGATACATATATGTATATGTATATATATATATATATATATATATAGTCTCGGAAGTTTCTCAACCATTAAAACTATATAAAAAATATATATATATATAAAAATATCTTTAAAAAAACAAAAAACTTATAGTCTCAAGTCTTCCAGTGGAAAATCACTCATGTAAGTCAATTTATTTTTTACAGTTATTATATTAGTTAGTTTCTAACACTATTTTAGGGGATCATCAGTTGTTTACCATATATATACCTTTAGTTCCTTCTTTTCTCCCTCGTCCTACTTTGTTGTCCATCTCCCCGTTGTCGTCAACCTCAAATAAATATTAATCTTCCTTGATCACTTTAGTTTTTCTAATCTGCGTTGACAACTGTCGTTTTTTTTCTTTTCTCATTGTTTCAAATCTGCGTCTATAAGTATAAATATATATATATATATATATATATATATATATAGACTGTCAATTTAAGATTTTTATTGCCCTTTAAACCCTAATGTGTGACAAATTAGCAGACCTATCTCTGATTCATTCAGATTAATCGTTGGTTTCTCGCTTTCTGTGTATCAATTTCATGTCCACTCTTATTTGTTGTTTATCCTGGCCGGTCTGTCTTCTTCCCTTTTATCGCCTTTTACCCCCTCTCCCACCGCCTCCCCCATACTAGCTCAGTAGGTGTGAAAATGAAAAAGAAAAAGAAAATAAATAGTAATATAAAAAGAAGAATAAGAAACAAAGAAGAATGTGTCACCCACTTTTCATATTTAAACGTCATTTAAAGTCTCTTCATATGGTCCAATCGGATCATCCTTTCCTAATTTCATGTGTGTGCTTTCAAAATAAAATTATTTCCAAATCTTCACTTTTTCTAAAGACGTTCGCAAACACGAACGAAACCGGACAAACATCTTGTTTCTGTTTTTCTTCTGTACTTTAACCTGTTTTCGGTTTGTCATTTTTCACACATTTTGTTCACCACGGCATTTCATTTTAATATGAATTATCGTGTACCTTACCCTATCTAAATATATGTATATATATATATATATATATATATATATATATATATATATATATATATATATATATATAATATTGACATATATGTATATTATATGAATATATGTGTATATGTATAATATGGATATATATGTATATTATATTGATATATACATACATATATATATTATATGAATATATATATATATATATATATATATATATTATATGGATATATATATATATATATATTATATGGATATATATACATATATATATATTATATGAATATATATATATATATATATATATATATATATATATATATATATATATATATATATATATATAATTAACTTGTTACAAATATCCAGGGGGTATAAATCCGAAGGAAGTTGAAACCGGGTTTATGAGAGTGCTCAATGAAAATTCAGAGCAAAATATATATTTTTTGATTTTATTCCATTAGTTACGAAAAAACAAGTTTTGTTTCATTGGTGCAAATAGCGACCAACTCATCGGGCTAGCAAAGGAATTCAAATGGCATAAATTTTAACCTCACTTTAACGGGAGATTGAAAATTGAAAATACATTGGAGGGGGAGGGGGACATAGTTGGGGCTTTGTCTATAACGGTGACATGGGACATGAGAGGGGAGGGGGGAGGACCCCAACAAGTCGTGTTTCAAATTTTTACGTGGGAGGTTTTTCACGTGTCTGTGCTGTGATGATCTTAATTACGGCCAGGGTGGGAGGAAGGGAGATGGAGCGACGGCCAGAGTTAGTTAAATTTCAAATGAGAATAAAATTATGGTTATAACCGTCATTCCTATTTTATTTTAATTCTAATAAGTAATTATCATGTGGATAAAAATGTTTGATAATTTTAATTTAGGGTATTAATTGCTACTTTTGCATTTTATTTATTTTATTTTAATGTTTTGTTTATTATTTGTAGTGAATTTTGTTGTGATTATATTTTTTAATTTGTGATTATATTATACCGAGATCAATACTAGTGGAATCATTTTATAAGAGAAGTTTTCTGGTGTTACCAGTTTTATCATTAACAAAACCGATTATGACAATGATAACGCCTGCCAATCATACTTACGATAGTCGCAGTGATAACAGCCTTAATAAAAGCCTTAATAAAAATAAAAATAAAAATAAAGGTAAATATAAATAAAATTAGAATAAAAATAGAAATAACAAGTTTGTAAGAATATTAATGATAATAACAATAATAATAATAATAATAATAATAATAATAATAATAATAATAATAATAATAATAATAATAATAGTATTAAAAAATAATAATAATAATAATAATAATAATAATAATAATAATAATAATAATAATAATACTAATAATAATAATAATAGTAATAATGATAAATATCACCATCATTACCATCTTGCTACTTGTGAAGTCATTCGGCGAAATAAGTCGACAAGTGATGGTAGGCTTTTTTGTTCTACTACCAATGACAAGGACTAAGCCTACCATCACTTGTCGACTTATTTCGCCCAATGACTTCACAGGTAGCAAGATGGTAATGATGGTGATATTTATCATTATTACTATTATTATTATTATTAGTATTATTTTTATTATTATTATTATTATTATTATTATTATTATTTGTTAATACTATTATTATTATTATTATTATTATTATTATTATTATTGTTATTATCATTAATATTCTTACAAACTTGTTATTTCTATTTTTATTCTAATTTTATTTATATTTATCTTTATTTTTATTTTTATTTTTATTAAGGCTTTTATTAAGGCTGTTATCACTGCGACTATCGTATGTATGATTGGCAGGCGTTATCATTGCCATAATCGGTTTTGTTAATGATAAAACTGGTAACACCAGAAAACTTCTCTTATAAATGATTCCACTCGTATTGATCTCGGTATAATATAATCACAAATTAAAAAAATATAATCACAACAAAATTCACTACAAATAATAAACAAAACATTAAAATAAAATAAATAAAATGCAAAAGTAGCAATTAATACCCTAAATTAAAATTATCAAACATTTTTATCCACATGATAATTACTTATTAGAATTAAAATAAAATAGGAATGACGGTTATAACCATAATTTTATTCTCATTTGAAATTTAACTCACTCTGGTCGTCGCTTCATCTCCCTTCCTCCCACCCCGGCCGAAATTAAGATCATCACAGCACAGACACGTGAAAAACCTCCCACGTAATAATTTGAAACACGACTTGTTGGGGTCCTCCCCCCTCCCCTCTCATGTCCCATGTCACCGTTATAGACAAAGCCCCAACTATGTCCCCCTCCCCCTCCAATGTATTTTCAATTTTCAATCTCCCGTTAAAGTGAGGTTAAAATTTATGCCATTTGAATTCCTTTGCCAGCCCGATGAGTTGGTCGCTATTTGCACCAATGAAACAAAACTTGTTTTGTCGCAACTAATGGAATAAAATAAAAAAAAATATATATATATATATATATAAATAAATGGATATATATATATTATATGGATATATATATATATTATAGATATATGTATATATATATATATTATATATATTATAGGGATATATAATATATAAATATATATATACAAATATATATATATTATATGAATATATATATATATTATATGGATATATGAATATATATATATACATATATATATTACATGGATATATATTTTATATGTATATATACATATATATATATATATATATATTATATATAAATATATATATATATATATATCATATGTATATATATATATATATTATATATATATATATATTATATATAGATATATGTATATATATTATATATATATTATATGGATATATAATATATATTGTATTGATACATATAATATATATATAATTGGCATATATATATTATATGGATATATATAATATATATATATATATTATATTGATACATATAATATATATATATAATAGGCATATATATATATTATATGAATATATAATATATGGATATTATATGGAATTGCAAATATATGCTTCCTCCGGTCGCATATTTTTGCTAGGCTGCTGCGTCATAAATGAATGATCACCCGTAAACCGGTGGAGCCCCAGTCATATTTCTTAGGTGGTTAGGCATTGATTATAGAAACAGTTTGTAAATCAAAGCTTTACGGCTTGAAATGTCAAGCCGAAATCCTTAACCCACTTAAGGTCGTTCAAAAAATTAAGATATTAGAAGTTTTTTAAATCGGAGAAAATGTGTACCTAAAATAAAACAGTAAAAAAATCAAATACAGCGAACACGATTAGTTATTTAAATGCGCTCGAGAAAAAGTTTACCTGAATTAAATTCATTAGAATGTGCGTGTTTTTTTTAAAATAGCAATTTTTTAATCAATTATTGTTTTAATTAAACAATTTGATTCAATAAATTTGTTAAAACTAACGATTTAATAATCTAAATACAGCAAACAGTATTTTTTCAAATCGAAGGAAATGTGTACTTAAAATTAAACAATAAAAAAACGGTACTCTTTTTTTGTAGGACCCGCGCTTACTTTCGAAAAAAAAAGTTTACCTAAACTAAATTCATTATAATGTGTGTGTGTTTTTTTAAATAGTAATTTTTAAATCAATTATTATTTTTATTAAACAATTTGATTCAATGAATTTATTAAAATCAACAATTTAAAAAACTAAATAAAGCAGACACTAATTTTCAAATCGGAAAAAAGGTGTACCTAAAGTGAAACAATAAAGAAATTGGTACTCTTTTACTGCAGGACCCGCGCTAACTTTCGAAAAAAAAAGTTTACCTTAACTAAATTCATCATAATATGTGTGTGTGTTTTTTTAAAGAATATTTTTTAAATCAATTATTATTTTAAGTAAACAATTAGATTCAATAAATTTGTGTTTTAAAACATAATGGCTAATAAGATTAAGAAAATAAACAAGCTCAGAACGTTTTAATAAAAAAATCAGTAAAAGTAACACGGTAAATGCCAGCGTTTTGTTGACATTTTGAATAACGCGCCCGTCTTGCGTCCATACTGATTAATTAGAGGGGGGTAACCGTTTCAATGGATTAACGCTGGCTGTTTAATCAGTTTCGATGTAGATAAAATGACTACGTAACTCATTATATATATATATATATATATATATATAAATAATAAAAAAAATAATTATAATTTATTAGTAAAAGTATTAGCGAGCAAAATAGCGTAAATACATGTGGAAATCTGAAGAAAATAATCAATAGTGTATATTTGCGAATACTAATTTATTAGAAGTTGAAAACAAGTAATTATGTAAATTAAGAAATGCGCATAGTGTTTACGGCGGTTTTTGTAGTAGTGTATAAAGAAGCTGGCACACTAAGTAAATAGTAATATTGCTCTGATAGAGTTTCGGTTTCAGACAGACAGACAGACAGATGCATAATCTCCATTATTAAGAGATATATAATATATATATTATATGGATATATAATATATATGTATATATACATTATATGGATATACATATATACATATATAAATACATATATATTATATTCATTAACAGACAACCGTTGCGCCGTTTCGAGACTATATATATATATATATATATATATATATATTATAAATATTATAAAATGAATATTTAATAAATATTTAATATAAATGCTATTTAATATAAATGCTATCATGAAGTTATTTCTAATATTGAGGATAGAGCAGTATTATAGTTGTGTAAGGGCAAAATAGACAAAAGTGAAGTTAAATACTTTACCAATTATTATATTTTCTGTGACTACAACAAGGCAGAGTAAACATCAAAAAAGTACCTTTAACCTAGGTTTATCAAATAAACAATATTTTCATCAGAAGAGAGTTCCAGTTATCTTATTGTATCTTATCTTATAATAAGTAGAGACGATTTTTCCCCTGTGCCTTCTCGGAGGCATGACAGGCTACTAAACTCACCACTATACTACACTTATTCACTCGAGCGTGTTTTAGTAAATGTGTTATTATTTGTTTCTACCTAGCACTAAATATTACATTTGGCCCACCATCAACGTCTCTCCGAAAAACCAACTCCATATAGGTGGTAGCAAAAACTTTTCTCCCTAACAATTCTGTATTGTCACTCTTCTTATTGACACCGGGAACTAATACACACAGTTTAATTTTCTCAAAACACCGGTTCTTATTTATTATTTGCCTGGTATTAATTTACTACATAATATAAAGCAATACGCAAAAACTTAATGACTGCTCCCGTTCACTCCGATAATCAAGCTTAGATTAATTCACTCATTTTTACATGTATTCTTTACTCGAAACCGTGGCACTGTAGTTTTAATGATCGCCAGTTTCAGCAATCGATCCCATTCTACTCTACCACTTTTTTCTCTTTTTTTAAAATTTATAACATTCGCCAACAAGGTAGATGGGGGAGAAAGAACAATAGGCCGTTTCTTTTTTATTCGACGTCATGCAATAGGTAGTACTTTCTCCCGTGCAACGCTGGGCGAGGGTTCCGCTAGTTTAGTAATAAAAACTTTGTCTGCGATTATTAATTGGAAAAAGTTTATTAAGTTAGAAATCTTTATGTAAGAAATCCGAAATAGTTTCATAGGAACATATAATTGTTATATCAAAAGTCTGATAGAATCTTACACATTGTAATTTCAGGGGTTAACGGGGTAATTAAAAAAGGGTATATCATTGAACAGGAGGTAATACATTTTTTTGTTAAATATCAAAAATTCCACGGATATATTTCGAGGTGTGGCAGGAAATGTAAGCATGTATACCATCACAGGTGTGTTATACAGGGTGATTCATAAGTCACTTAGCTATTTAAAATGATTACCATATGAAGCACAAACATACTATGAACTTTTGATCATTGTTATCTTACTCTCTAATTACTGCTATTTGTTATTTTAAATTTGTTCGTTTATATATTTGTTTCTATGTATATATCTTTTTATTTAAATTTGTGTAAATCATCATATGTGCTTTTTTTTCAGGCAGTATGTCATTTACAATTGAAGAGCGAATTTTTATTGTTATTCATATGGCCTAATTTGATGAATCTCCCACACTTGTTGAAAGTCAATGACGACCTCAAATCAAAAATCACTGGCGAGTTTGTTAAAATTAATCAATCAAATATGCTACAAAGAGTCGTAAATTCCTTTGCAAAAAAGAATGGAGCTATGCATGCAGAACGAATGTGGAAATTTTGAAAATTTGCTGTAATTTTAAACTCCCATAAATGAATTTGTTGAATAAACTTTCTGTTTTGTATTACCGTATTTTTTAACTTTAGAATTTCAGAAATAAATAGCTAAGTGACTTATAAATCACCCTGTACAACTAATACCAATCCTCGCGAATATCAAATTAGAAGAAAAAATTGTCCAAAATTGAATATAGTAGGTTCCAAAATGGGGGGTGGAAAAACAGAGTGCAATATATGTATAGATGTTCGGCTTCAACATCTTCCTAGGTAGTATCAAGGGTAAATTGAGATATGCATATAAATGATAACGAAGAGAAAATACTTTTTCTTTGATTTTACTCCAATGTAAGTTCTCAAAAATCAAGAAGCCTTTTGCTGAGGCTAACACTTGATCTCTATATAAGATACATACGCATCCGAGTGTTCAATCAAGATTCTCTATATGAGATGCATGATATCCGAGTGTTCTATTAAAATTATTCTTTGCCTCTCAAAAGTTGAATTAGTAAAGAAGTGAAGAACATTAATTTTTCTTTTCCCCAATTTACCAGTTAACTACGTTATAGTGTATATTTCTCGTGCTATATTTTTCTTGACGGACAAGAATCCATCTAGTCTGGTGGAGTATCCAGTTTAGTTAGTAGAGGCAATATCACTTGCAGAAGATGCATCAGCCATATCGAGGGATCTTATTTGGGCTTCGAATACTATGTCATTTTGAATATTTGGTCGGTGTTTACTTGTGGCCGTAAGTATTCTCATCTCAGGTCGTCCTGACAAACCTCTGTACAGAATGACCTTACACACTCGATGACAGTATCGTGTAGACATTCAAAGTCTCTGCTATATATCATATATATGTGTATGTATTTGTGTGATTTTGTTAGTCGCAGAACTGTTACTATTCATCCTTTTCACATAATTTCGGATCCTTTACTTTTTACTCCCATGTTTTTATTTTC
>OY744539.1:38609949-38642449 GCA_963556195.1 Sepiola atlantica
CCTTTTTGATGCTAGATGTTGTAGCTGGAAATCGTAATTAAGTAAGATTGTACCCCAGCGCAGCAATCTATTTGCGGTGTATACCGGCAATCCTTTTTTGGATCCATAGATCGTGACTAACGGTTTATGGTCGGTTTCAAGTAAGAATTGTCTACCATATAAATATCGGTGAAATTTAGTCACAGAAAAGATTATGCTCAATGCTTCTTTTTCGATTTGTGAATATGCCCTCTCGGCTGGTATCAGCGTTCTCGATGCGCACTCAATACCACTTAGCATGGTGTCCATCGCTTGCTGAAAAATGGCAGGCGCTACTTTGATGCCAAAGGGCAATCGGTTGTATTTGAATAATCCCTTATGCGTATTGATGCATAGTAGTTTTGAGCAATTTTCCTCGACCGGTATTTGCAAATATGCATCGCTCAAGTCTATCTTGGAGAAGATATTACCACCATTTAACTTCGTGAATATTTCCTCTGGGCTTGGTAGAGGGTAATGGTGATCTTTTAATAGGGAGTTGACCCCGGTCGAAAAATCTGCGCACACTCTAACTTCGTCATTCTTTTTCTTTACGTATACGGTGGGGGCTGCCCACTCGCTGTGTTCTATTTTTGATAGAATTCCTGTCTGTTCCAATCTATCTAATTCTTTATTAATCTTTTCCAACCCAGCGAACGGAACGTTTCGCTTTTTTCTAAAAATTGGGCTGGCGTTTTCTTTAAGTTCAAACGAGGCCTTGAATTTATTACAGCGACCTAAGTTAGTCGTGAATGCTTCAGGAAATAATTCTTTTAAATCGTCTTTTATATTTACTGTTGTTGGAGAAGAACATTCTATTTTTTTACAGAATGTATTGATTGGCTTATCCTATAGTCCAAATTTCTCAATTAAATCTATTTCAAACAGATTTTCACTATACTTCAGTACGAATATTTTTAATTTCTTCGTAATCCCTTTTAATTTTATCGGAAGGACAACTTCTCCTTCAAATTTTATACCACCACCAGTTACCTTCCGGGCTGATTTACTCGTTTTCATCATGGTTGGTTTTTTACCCAACTTTTTCCATGTATTCAGGTTTATAATAGAAATATCGGAGCCGGAGTCGAGTTGTAACTTTATTGGTGTTTTAAATATTTCCACTTTTACGTATTTTCGCCGATCTTTGTCTAATTTTGTATTTGATTTTGTTTGCTGTACTCTCTTTCTGGTGTAATCTTTATATCTGCAGCAATCGCTTTTGTGTCCCACCTTCTTACAAATGTAGCATTTTTTCTTCTTATAAGGACAATCTGATTCCCAATGCTTTTCTGCACATCTCTTACAGTTATATCTAGGAAGAGGCTTGTTATATTCTGTCCTATATTTATGGTTATTAGGATTGTAATATCCCGTTCCATTTCGATTGCTTTTCTTTGTAAAGTTCTTGGTTGGTGTGTATGGTTTTCTAACTTTTCTTACATATGCCACTCCGGATTCTTCTATATTTTTTTAATCCTTTTTTAGTGTAATGGTCCTTTCACAGTCCTCTGCTAGTTTCTGGAGGGTTAAATCTTGCTCAGATTCCAGCTTAGACAACACTCGTCTGCGTATTTCTGCATTTTTCGTGGAAACTAACCCTTGTGCGAAGATTAGACATTTAAAATCTTCTACCGTTAGTTCCGCAAGCTTAAAATTATCGCAGTTTTTATTGACAACTGATGCGTATGTCAAATAATCTTGGTTGTCCATCTTTCTTAGATTCATGCACAGCCATCTTTTATGAAAAAGAGATATATTTGGATTAAATAATTCTTTTAGTAATTTCACAGCTTCCATGAACTCTAATTCCGCAGTTTTGTAATGTAATATGTAATCTATGAATTTGCTGTGTTCTGATGTACCCAATTTCCTGAGTAAGAGGCTCACTTTCTGGCTATTTGGCCAATTTTTGCAGTCCAGTTGAAAGACATCCTCGTATCTTGTATAGTATGCTTCAAAAGTCTTTCCTTCCTCCGACACATAATTAAATGTGTCCATACTATTAAAGATAGTTGTATGGGAGAAATTAACACTGTCGACATTTTCTCGATTACTCTTTAGTAGTTCCAGTGTTTTAGCAAAACGTTCATTTTGTCTTTCCTCGCGGTCAGCTTGTGCCTGATTTTGTCTTTCCACGCGGTCAGCTTGTGCCTGTAAAAATTGCATGAACATTTTTGATAAGTCTTCCATTTTTTTTTTTTTTTCTTCGTGACGTTTTACTGTATTATCCGTTATCCAGTGACAACTTAAAAAAAATCCTTTCCTTGAGCTTTAATTTCTAGCTATGGTATTTCCTTTTAGTACCGCCGCCAAACAAATTATTAATTAAAAGATTCCTTTAGTTGTTGTTTTGCTAACGGGGAGCAGTAATTAGAATCCACTGGTGAACTTTTTTTTTCGTAGGTTACTTCCTTGCTTTTCGTAATACGAGTCTGACCTGTCGTTTTGCGACAGAACAAAATCCGCTTTTCATTTGCAAGTTGGTCCTTTAGTAATACAAAACAGATTTGTCGTTTAGCGACAAAACGAAAATTCACTTTTACATTCGTTTGCAAGTCGGATTCCCAGAAAACGGCGTAAATTGTCGCTTTTGCCACGTTCGAGGTTTTTTTTTTCACTTAAGTTGAAACTTTTCTTTAGCGTAAAATCCGTTTGCTCGTCAACACTTTGCATTGTACTTTTTTTTTAATAGTTCTTCGTCAACTGTTATATTTGACGCTTCATATCTCGTCGCCAACTGTTGTGGTTGCAAGGTTGAACAATAATTAGTGAGGAATACAATGAAGACGCAAACAACAAGGAGAATGCAATAATAAGTGTATTAAAGAAAAGGTATAGTTTCAGTATGTACAAATGAAAGTGTCGAGTCAGAGAGTCTTGGTGGGAGGACATGTACGCTCTTCGGCGTCACTTCCGGTGGCATTTAGGTAACACACACTAAGGCCAACCTAGGCTTGCTATTTATAGTGTAACGTTATTCGTATATGCAAATGAGTGGTTGCCACCACAACACATATTAAATTATCTTGCCAGATTTTCAAAGTCTGACAAAAACAGCAATCCATCCGACAAATCGACACTATTTTTTTTTTTTCCTTCCACTTTGGCAAAAATATATTTTATTTTGTGCCGGTTTTTGTTCTGAAAATACTCACCGAATATTTATAAACATTAAAGGGAAGTTATCATGTAATGAATTATTTCTGTCATTTAATGCCCGTTGTATCATCTTCCTGATCTCTTCACTTGATCTTCTGTATCATATTATCTGTTATCTTATACTGAACTTCTTTCACATATGTAACACTTCTGGATTTCGTCGCTTTGATTTTCATGTTTGACCACAGAATCAATTCATCCAATTGAAGAAGAACTTTCGTCCATTTCTTTCAACACTATCACATCATCCATAAATGCTCTAAGTGGTACATCAACTCGTGTATTTCTGCAATCTGTTGCTCTTCATCTCATTTCCATAACAGGTACATATAGGATGACAGAAATCGTGCAACCTTCAGAAATTCCCACTTATAAAGTTTGACAAATTATTGGAATACTTTCAGTTGTAAATCTTATTTTGAATTGGTCATAATATTTCATAATCATTATTTGCACTGCTTTTGGAATCCAAAAAAGAATCCGTGGCTTTCTTATTATCATGTATGCTGCTGAGCCGTATGCATTGGCAAGATCTTACCATACCAAAACCACATCTCCATTCTCTTTTTTGCATCATGTATAAGCATGTTCAATGCACCCTCTTTTTTTTAACATAGTTCACCCCAAACAAGGCAGGCCGCCACTGTAGACGTAAGGGACTACTGGGAAAAAGAAAAGGGGATAAGGTAGGGGGCGGTCAACCTAGATTGGGATCTGCGCAGCGATGTGTCTGTTTACATTAGTTTTAAATTTCTGCATGTCTGTACTGTTGGGGAAACATGGGGCAGGGAGGGAGTTCCAGAGGCCAGCAGTACGAGGAAAGAAGCTATTTGAGTAGACGGCTCTCCGACATCTGGGGACCTCTACAGTGAATGAATGAGATTTAGTTGATTGTCGAGTTAGTCTAGTGAATTTACGTCGAGGGGGCACCAGAGTAGCCAATTCATCGGAGCATAATCCATTGAAGTATTTGTAAAACACGCACAAGGATGCTACATTGCGGCGATGGGACAGAGGCTGGAGCTTGGTTGACAGTGATGGACTTATTAGGTTGGCGATTCTTTTTTGGGCCTTGTCAAGGAGGGAGAGACTAGTAGATTATGCAGCAGCCCAGATGTGACAACAATACTCCATGCATCTGATCTCTGGGAGTCAAGCCTTCTGTACCGATTCATTGATAAATCCGTTTTTCTGAACATAGCTAATTATCCGATTTGCTATGATCTCAAACATTATCTAGCCATCAATATTCAGCAATAATATCGGACGGAATTCTCGCAGTTTTTCTGATTTTTCTTCTTTCAACAGATATATGACTTCTTCAATACACCAACACTCTGCTTCACATTTACTCCGCCACATATTTCTTATCAATAAAAAAAGGCCACACAAGGAGTCGCGGACAATATGTGTATACTTGAAGCTTACCCCATAATTTCTTGGAGAACTGTTTGCCCCAGCCTTCTTCACAAAATCATCTAATTCCTTCTTCTTTATATAATTTATATAAAATGGTACTCCTTGCTGTATTGGTCCTTTCGACCCTTCTATATAAGGTGGTTCTCTATCTTTATCGTTGTATGTATTATTTTAATGCATTTCGAATTCTTACTCTTGATATTCCAGCTTTTCACTCTTATTTTTTAAGGAGTCCTTTTTTTGTAAACTCATATGGTTTTTTCACAAAATCGTTCCGACAACTTTCCATTTTCTTCTTCCGGTGTAATCTTCTTTGTTTCTTTATTTCATCTCGTAACCTTCTCTAAATATCTTCATATAGCTTTTTGAATTCATCCTCATCACGTAACCATCTTGTCCGCAGATTCTTTTTCTCCCTCTCGAGATCTGCAATGTTTCATTCTTTTCTAGATTGGTTTTCGATTCTAATATCTTTGAATTTGTTCTTCTTTTCAAACAAAATTTCTCTTTTTTTCTCTCGAAGATCGTCTCTGCTAACTTTTCCATTTTCTTTTCTGTACTTCCTTCATATCGAGATACTATCTTAACTACCTCGCTATCAAACTTTTTATAAGTAGCAGTATATTTGGCTTTTGGACACTTTGTCTTTTGGATTTTTTATTATTATATTCTTTTGTTCTAAGTTCCTGAACGATAGAGTGTCTCACTGTAGATTACGTCCTGGAGATATATGCTACACGTCTTATGGTCCATCGAACGGTGCTGTTGAGAACGTCTCTTCTTACAAACGTGTCCTTGATCTATTCGTAGTCTTTAAAAAGTATCAAAATCTATTATACAGCAAATAAATTTCCATCGTCCATTTTCTTTGTCCTTTCTTCGTACCGAGTTAATTTCCATATTATCCGATATCGTTGATCTGCTATCCCGCCTCCGTTCCCGCAGATCTTGAAAGCATTTTTCATTATCTTGGCTTGTTGCGATTCATTTACTGAATCATGAAACCTGTTTGAATCATTGGCGATCTGTTGCACGTGTCAAGTGTCTTTCCGCTTTCACATGACTCTGTCACCCACGTCAAACATCTTTCCGCTTTGCCGTCCATCTTTCTGGGTGGTCAACAGGTATTTCCCTAAAGTCAGAGTAAAGATTTGGATCACACGATCCTACTGTGCTCGTAGCTGCAGCTCCGCTAACGGATCCAGCACTACACCATCATCCGGAAGAATCACTTCGCAGTTTCGACCCCTATTTTTCGACTGTTTTTCTTAAGTAGCCGGGCCCCTCTGTCAGGAGGTGGTTGCGTATCACTGTTGTCATCTGACAATGATTCCATTAAGTCAGATAAACTTTTCAGCCATTATCCACATCAACAACTGCCTTACCAATACAGAAGCATATCAATGGAGTTGCGCTGACAGTGTCCACTGCGAATGCTGTGACATATTATCAAGTGTTAGAAAACATAAACACCGGCGATCGAACGTTGTCGAATTGACCCCGTCGTTAACCTGTTGGGTGGGCCTGTCGCAACAGAGCTGAATGTCTGAGGACATACACACCAGAAGAGGAAGAAACGTTCGATCGAAACCTCATCCCCATTTGAGCGTAAAAACATTTAACGTTCGCGTTGATTAGTTTTTAGCTGAGGCGGAAACATTTTTCCGCTTGAAGAAAGCCAAGTATTCAGCCGACCACATCGAATGTTCAATTACAGAATCCCCCCCCCCGTTAAGAGTTACAGGAATGTCTGTTATTACAAGCGAAAAACTCAAGGTGAATGGAGATATCGCTATAAATCTACTGGATTTTTCGAACGAAAAGTTTGAGTGTGATGTCATATCCGTTCTGATAAGGACATAGCTTTTCTCATTCCTGCGGTTAAGATTATAAATTTAAGATTTAAATAGAGATGCTAAACATTCTGTTTCCCTTGATTCGATTTGTTTAACGGCATATCAACAATTTTCTCGTCTCGAGAAATAAAAAAAATAGTAATAAAGTTCAAAACATCACCGTAACAATTTGATTTGCGTTCGAATTTTACACATAATTGATAAGCAGATTAAATAAACACATCATTTCTCATTCAATGAAAAATGCTTTTATATATATATATATATATATATATATATATATATATATATATAGTAATCCAGGTAGGGTACACATCTACAGGATAGAAATCCAAAGGGAATCAAACCGGGCTTATAAAAGAGTGCTCAATAAAAATATAGAGCTGTATTGTGAATGCTTTTATTCAAACATGCACAAGGTCTGCTACACTGGCATGTCGATGTTATCGATCTACAGCTATCAAGAGCTGAGGTCTCATCAGGCAGAAAAAATTTTTATGATCTAATCCGGTCGCTGAATTCCAGGAAGAATGGAGTCAAGCAAAGAAGAAGAGGAAAAAGAAATAAAAGTCATGTGACCGATTTTTTAAATATATTTGCTGTTTGAAATTGATATTTTCATTTTTTATCCAACGCTGAGCTGGGGTTGTGGGGGTGGGCGAGGAAAAGAAAAAGAAAAAGAAAGAAAATATATTTGCCGTTAGAAAAGTTTAATTTACAGCTATTTGTATTTTTATTTTTATCCAACGCTGAGCTAGGGTAGGGGAGGTTCGAAAGAAAAGAAAAAGAAAGGGAAAGGGAAGAGCGGTAGAGAGGGGTTAGGTGGGAGTGTCTATAGCCATTTAGGATTTGTCGCGGGCTGAGAAGGGTTAATGTAAGATTCAAATTAAATTCATATTTTTATTTTTATCCAACGCTGAGCTGGAGAGGAGGGGGCTGGAGGAAAGGAAACAAGAGGGAAAGAGAAGATAAAGAAAGAGAGAGAGAGAAAGAAGGTGTTAAGAGTGTATGTCTGTAGCCATTTAAGAATGTTGTCGTGGGTTGATGTGTCTGTTTCCTGTACATGGCATTTAGTGTAAATGAATTTTCATCTTAACCCTATTAAGGGCATATGATTTCAGTATATTGGCATTTATCATGGAATGTCACTACTTTTGTAAAGGCTATGCCTCAATACAATGGTAATCTTTAAGTTTCTTTTTAATTTTCTGGAAAACTAAGGTATATGGTAAACTGAAATTAAAATGCCATCAACTAGACCCTAGAACCTCTATCTCTGCTAAAAATCAGCTGAATCCATCAAATAGTTGAGTAGATACAGGGTCGCACACACGTACGTACGTACACACGGATAAAACAAAATCACTCCTAACCTTTCTGGATCTCTGGGTTGCCTTGACTAATGATGCTGAAATTCTACACACTTATAGAACCTATCAAATGAAAATTTTGTGCAAAGTTTTAACTAATTTGGTTTATTGGTTTTTGAGTTATGACTGATCAAAGAAATGAGATTTCTAGCATAGGTCGTTTTTGAAGTCTATTAAGGGATAGAGCGCTATTGCGCCTCCCTTGATACACAAATATACAAGAGGTGCGAAAAATAATGGGAACACATTGCAGTCCCCCCATTAAATCTAGCATTGTGAAGCTCTCGGCAAACAGTTATCGTTGAAACAGGTTTATCCAAATGATTGTTTGGTCCTGCTGTAATTTTCGATGCCGTGGCTTTGTGATTTTTCTTCACAAGCATTACAATGGCTCTACGATCTCTTTCAGACAGATTCAGCTTTCTTCCAGAATTTTGATTAGAAGAGGATGTTTTCCTTTTTTTTCATAAGCCGTCATCACTTTTGAGAAAAAAAACCCATCCACTTCCGTTACAGTAGCACTTGCCATACGGGCACCAGCAATCTGACCTCTTTGGAACTCTGATAGATCTGTCATTTATTTTTTTCTGACTAACATGCACTATTTGTAATAAAACAATTAACCAAAATAGTCAGAACAACAATAACCGTAAATAAATAAAACATAAAACAAATATTTTCGTAATTTATTACAACTTTTATAGGTGTTTTAAAATTGATGTAAAATTCACATGGTGTTTTCATTATTTTGTTAACCCCATATATATATATATATATATATATATATATATATATATATATATATATATATATATATATATTATTTTTTAACTGAGTTGATCTAAAACAAGGTAAGTTGCCACTGTTAGACGTAAGAGCTACTGAGAATTAGCGTGACAGTTTAGGGGATCATCCTAAATTGGGAGCTGTGCAGTTCGATGATTGTTGACATAAGTTTTACATTTCTGCATGTCGGTACAGTTGGGGAAACAGGGAGTAGGGAGGGGCTTCGAAAGACCGGCAGCTTGAGGAAAGAAGCTTTTGGAGTAGAAAGCTTTCCGGCATCTGGGGGCCTCCACAATGAATGGATAGGATTTAGCTAATTGTCGGGTTGGTCGAGTGTATTTACCTCAAGGGAGCACTAGAGCAGCAAGTTCATCGGAGCACATTCTATTGAAGTACTTGTAAAACAAGCACAAGGATGCAACATTGCGGCAATGGGACAGGGGCTAAAGCTCTTTGGATAGTGAGGGACCTATGAGATTAGAGACACTTTTAGGACCTTGTCTAAGAAAATACTGTCAGGTGTGAGAAGTTTTCTAGCACAATAGAGGGTGTTCACCTTATTTGCAGCAGCTTTGGCGATGTCTTCGATGCATTTGTTCCAATTCATGTTACCTGTGAATGTTAGGCCGAGGAGTTTGAACATTGGACTCTCAGCAAACTTGTTATTTACCATGACAATCGGTGGTTGAAAAGTGTTCTTGTAGTTGTTGAAGGAAACGAGTTTTATCCTAGCAGCATTAAATGTTACCATCCATTTATGAGTCCATTGCACTACAGAGCGTAGGTCACTTTCTAAGGATCCAGCCATTGTTTGGATATGTGCGTGTCCGTTTTACCCACATGAGAGTAGGGCGTAGTGTCGTCAGAAAATTTACCAATCTCATACACAATGGCACCAGGGAGGTCGTTTATGAAAATCAAGGATCGATCTCCGTGGGGCACCTGCATTTATGACATGTTGTTAGGATGAACGGCCATCGAAGACAACCTGTTTTATTTCTGTGTGATAAAGTAATTAAATATAGTAAATATTCGTCCAGTAATACCATACGAATTAACTTTTATTAGAATACCTTTATGCCGTATCTTGTAAAAGAATATTGTTATAAATAATTAAACAGATATTGTTATGAAAATAAATACCAGTTGCATTTTTCATGAAATTTTACTCTGGAAAAATCTTAGTATTGGCCTTTGAATCAGAGGAAATTTGAATGTTTACATCAAATTCCCGGATCCTACTAGTATGAACCCTGAGTTCTTACCTTACGACCAACGTGACGATCACGCTTTGAAATTCGAGTAAAATACGCCTTTTAACTCCTGTAAACACAAGTACTAACAATATTAACTGAAGGAGTTCCGATCTCCTTAGGAAGAGACACTTGCAACATGACTAATTATTTAATCTTTAATTTTAATATCTGTCAAAAAAGCTCTATTTATATATATATATATATATATATATATATATATATATATATATATATATATATATATATATATATATATATATATATATGTGTGTGTGTGTGTGTGTGTTTATATGCATATATGTGTGTATATTTATATGTATATATATGTATGCATATGTATATATATATATATATATTTGTGGGGGGTGTATGTATATCTGTGTATATGTATTTTATTTACCTCTTCTCTGGAAGTTAGACACACAGTCAGGGGTGAGTTTTGATGAAAGTGTTTCTGTGAAACGAACTGGATTCGAACACGGAACACCCAGGTTCTCAGTCCACGTCGTTAACCATGTGCCACAGTGCTATCCTTATATGTGAAGCTGGCTGATATTGCCCGACTTACTCTTCAGCACCTAGACATAACTTTTGTATGAATTTAAACAATTCTCTCCCCCCCTCTCTTTCTCTTTCTCTTTCTCTCTCTATCTATCTCTCTATCTATCTATCTATCTATCTATCTATCTATCTATATATATATATATATATAAATATATATTATATATATATATATATATATATATATATATTGGATTACGGCTTTAGTATTATGTATTTACATGTAATACGTATCATGCTGTATATCTACACACATGTATATATATATATATATATATATATATATATATATATATATACATAATAGTATGTCGTATGATGATTACGCATCTGTGACTTTTCGATGTGCCTTTATAAGTCGCTCGTCTTAATTGAAATACATTTTTTTTTTCAGCGTTTAAAATAATTTAATCTTTGTATCGCCGACGACGGACAACCACTCGACACTACGGTTTCACGTCGTCAGAGCCGACTTCAAAAGCCAACATGTCGGCCTTCCAACCTTACTCCCTGCCGCTTTAAACACGACGCTACCGCATACAGACGTCAGCAATCCGACGGGCAGAAACACGATAACGAACGCTGTCGTTTAGATTGGACGTATTCCGTGTGTGCGTGCGGCGGTCGGTGTTGCGGGGGCAGGGCGTTGAATAAATGGCTGAATTATTTCAAATCCTGACATGAAAGTCGCTTTAGTTTGTGACTGGAGGATCACAAATTTTCTTGTAACTATCACATCCGTCCTTCAAAGTAAGAAATTGCGATGGATATTTAAGGAAGATCGTGCCCTCCATCTGTTTCATCTGATTACGAAAGATATTCGCAAACCGCGCACTGATGACTTTAGACCAGATAGATTATTTTAAACTATTAAGACCCAATGATGATGATGATAATAATAATAATAATAATAATATATATATATATATATATATATATATATATATATATATATATATATAATGTATATATAATTATTAATGACAATATATGTATTATCAGTGTCCTTTTACTTTGCAGTCCCATTAAAAGATTCAGCTCGATGATTATCAAGTAGTGACAACATTGTGAATTTTTCTGATGATTTTGTAATGTTGCAGAGACGATATTGACATAAAAATGGTGTTTGGTACAAGACAAATGAAACGAACCGTAAAAAATATATCTCACAAAAATGTTATGTTTTTTAGAAAATGTGAAAAAATAAAAATAAAATAATAAAATAAAAACATGGTTATTGGAATATAATATGAACCTGACCTATATATATATATATATATATATATATATATATATATATATATATATATATATATATATATATATATATATATATATAGGTCAGGTTTAAGACAACGGAATTTTCACGTTTAGTGATTTTCTTAATTATTATTTTGGCAAAGTGAACAAGCTTTCAGGTCAAAGGTGGTAGTTGGTTTAGGTTAATTTACATAAAAAAAAAACAAATTACTTTCTTCCGTAGTTCAACCCCGGCCAAATTGCAAACATAGAATCAACCAACGGAGAAGCAAGCAGAGTTTTAAAAATCTATTAACTCATCACTCTATAAAGAAGGTGAAACAATGGTTGTGAAACCCGCAAAGGTCCAGCGAAGGGCACACATACCAACTTGATATAACAGATCGAAAATGCAAAAATCGGTCACAATAGATTCCATCTCCTTCCATAAATTATTATAAATTATATAATACATTTTCAAATAAATACATATGTATAAGCACGATTTCTTGCGAAATATTTTGCTTGGATTTTTGTCATTGAAATTCGATTCCTTAGCGAATCAATTTAATTCGTATAAATTTAATTCATATTAAAATAATCTCATTTAAATATATATATATATATATATATATATATATATGTGTGTGTGTGTGTGTATGTGTGTGTGTGTGTGTGTGCACAATAACATGGAATTGAGGATAAGCGAATCAACAAACTCACAAAAATATTGACTCAAACACATATAAAAACTCTACGAATATATTTCAGTTGCTAGAAAGCAACCATCCTCGGGTGGAAATCAGAACTATTTCCACCCGAGGATGGTAGCAACTGATATATCTTGGTAGAGCGTTTATATGTGTTATAGTTTGTATTTTTGTTAGTTTGTTTATTCGCTTATCCCTAATTCCATTTTTAGTTTGCATTTTGTCTATAACATTGCTTATATTTTTCCTCACACACACACACACACACACACATATATATATATATATATATATATATAAAATTTATTAATTTAAACAATTTCAAATGCATTGATAAATAAAATGATTTTTTATTTTACTTTATCTTTGACACAAGCTTCGGGCAAATTGAAAGAGAAAAAAGAAAAAAAAGCAATAGACAGAGGTGTGAAACAGTGATTGTATCCGACGCAATCTGCCCCCTTTAGGGCGCACCAATATGCATCAGGGAAATCAGGCCCTACGTAGAAACAAGTGGAGATCTAAGAACTAGTACATATTCTGACTGTCCACGCATTAGCCAGAGTGGGCGCCAGGCTGGCGGGAGAAAGTGTGTAAGCCGTCAGATGTAATCATCCAGATACAATGGATGAGCAAAGCATGAGAGAGCTGGTATGTTGATAACGGCCGTACAATTTTGGTCAAGAGTCTTTTGGTCACTCCCCTCCCTCCATGGTAGAGAGAGGGAGAACAGGTTTTTTACGGTGACAGGAAAGAAAACAACCAAACCAGAGAGAGAGGGGAGAGGGAGAGGGAGAGTAGGTCAGTATGTCCCACCCTGGCCCCGAGAGAGAAGATAATGGTTTTCTTTAGTGTAGATAAGATCTAAAAAAAACCTAAGCGATGAATTTCGATTGTCGTACCACCCAACGAGAGAGGGGAGAGAGAGAGGGAGAGAAAGTCAGTATGCCCCACCCTGGCCCCGGGAGAGAGAGAGGGAATTGAGAAATGGGCTGAAGAAAGAAAGGGTATGAGTTGTACGTTTTTCGTTTTGTTGGTTGAAACGAGAAGACGTTGCGAGCAGTGAGAAATTGCGGTTCGCTTTGAACAGACGTCTCCGCCCGGGCTCGGGGACAAAGATTCACCGGACATGGGGCTGCGCGAACAGCTTCTTGTCTGGGTGGTGTTAACGATAGTGTCCCCCCCCCACACCGTTTTCAGTAGACAAGTTACAACTTAATTAACAACTGGGAAATCGTAAATAGAGGATACACAGAGAGACGAGATGGTTAGTGAACAAAGCCATTATCGAAAAACAGACTTTGAGTTAAAGTTTAAAACCAATTGTTACTCTTGTTAAATAATTATTGCTTACGAAAAGACCTAACCAAGTTTGTTGACTTATACCTGTTGTCAGTTTGTTGTTTGAGTAACCTTGCCTTCACAGAATCACGAAATCGTCATTCATCCGACCGGAGGAGTTCGACACATCTTCTTTTTTATTTGGCCACTAAGACGATCATAGCCAGAGAGGGTGTTCACAGTCTGGAAGGATTTCTGCGCTGAGGACGGTTCTCATTACATTTGATGCCGTCGCCAGAGGAAGGAGCGTGTGGGGTACCTGTTATAGAGGGAGAAAGACAGAGAGAGAGATAGTTTGTGTTGAACACTATCTACTTTTGAGATCGACGTGCCAACCCGTGTGTTTGTTTCGCCTCCGCCGAATGATGTTCCTACTCTTTGGTCACATGGTTTCTGATTTCTGCATCCACCTTCCCTTCACATTTACTCTGATCTCTCTTGACACTTAATTGTTATCTCCGTCATATGCAAGGCTACCTCAATCTATAACGGCCATATTTTACGCCAAACGCAGTTTGCAAAGTGAAGACGGGAAGTAAAATTATGCAGAAATAATTTTACTTTTAAGCATATATTTATACAAATTAAGATATTTATGCGTCTACCTTATTATTTTAAGATTTTGTAATTATTTTGAGCTTAGCAAAAAATACATAATTAGACACAAGGTCCATTTTTTTAGATATAGGAGAGGGTGAACAATGCTGTCAATAGGAAAAACGGAATTCCAATAAAAGGGAACCAAAACAGCAGTGTTGACCGAGATGCGGCAAAGTAATTTCCGTTTTTAATTTTTATTTTTTAAACAAGATAGACAACTCTCATTATATTCTTCAATTTTAAATGAGTTATCCCTCTTACTTATTTTTATTTTTAGATATGTGTTAATGTATTCTATTAACAGTCGTCTAAAGTACACTAAGTATTTTTTTATAAATCAGAACTAAATATTTGTATATTGGCGATAACTCTGTACAACAATAACAAATAAAAATTGATTAGTCAGAAGCAAAGTTTGATTTTTCTGACTTTGAAAATTCTATAAAACGTGTTTATATGGTATATATATATATATATATATATATATATATATATATATATATATATATATATATATATATATATGTATTGTGACGGGGTTGAGACCCTAATCCTCTTCAAAGTAGGCCTCTTGTGCTTGCACATACTTAGCCCACCGATCCATCCACTGCCTAAAATCCTCCTCGAAGTCTTCTTTTGGAACGGTGTACATCTCCGCCCTCGCGTTCCACATTATCTCTGTTTTTCGTACCCTCAACAACAGCTGCACTCCGAGCACTATAAGGCTGGCAGAATGCTGGTCACTCTCTGCTGATGTGCGGTCATTTTTGAATCGGGTGAACCACTAATTTGTGTTACACATCGCATCTTCTCCAAACACCTGCTAAATCTAACGCGACGACGGACATGAACACCATTCCAAAAGAACACTTCCAGATGTGTTTCCGGCAGTGGATGGATCGTATTTGAAATATTTCTTCTGGTCTCGTATAATATGAGATTCACATATTTTCCCTTTTTTTAGTTGCGAAGATTCATGTTTAATTTAATGTTAATTGCTGGGTGTGAGTTCTAATGTATACTCGTGTACATTATTTTTAAGCTGTAAGGTTGCGCTGTTGACGCATGTGTGTGTACGTGTGTGTGTATGTGTGTGTGTGTGTGTGTCTAATAATTGTAATGTGACCGTATCGTTTCAAGACGACATCGGTTATCTCACATCTGACCTCTCTTGTCTCTATGAACTTAACTCCTCAAAAGAGCAGAGTTAGACACACGGTCGGTATTTGGTGTGCAGAAAATTCAGCTCGCCAAAAAGGGGAACTCGTGATTGGGACAAAAATATAAATGAATTCTCTCGAACTTAAAACTTTTCGTTAGCTATTTGTGTTGGTTTTTAATCTAAATTCCGAAGTCTTACGACCTTGATCAATTGTGCAGGAAGTGTTCTAATTAGTTAACGAAGATTAGATTACCTCACAATTGGGAATTGTTCATATGAATCGGTTTTGATGATGTCGTTGTAGACAATGGTGCTATGTAATTCGCTTTAACGTTTTATGTAAGCATAACATAAAAAATGTTAAACAAAAAGGGCCGGAAAGAAAAGAAAAGGAGAGAAAATGAAGGATGGTTCAAAACGCGTGAAGAAAAAAAAGGCAGTGACTTGACATGCCAGTAGTCATTTTGTTGCTGTTTCTCGTCTTGTCTGGCATACTACGGAGGCGTTGTTTCTGCTTGGCACATTAATTGGCCAATCCATACAAACAGTTGCTCGCCACTCTCACACCTCAATAACAAGAATACAACATACAGTAACACTTTTACTGTCATGGTGGAAGGAACGAGAACAATCAACCTCCGTATTTTAAATAACGGGTTCAGTTCGAAGTTTGATAAAGATTCCTGTGTTCGAAAAATGCACATAGAGAAGGTAGGTGGTTACATCGGCAGAAACGTTGAGAAAATAACATTTACGAGTAGATTAGTAGTCTTTATTGATTCAAGTACAATATTCGGACAGAGAGTGAGAATGGAATATAGAGATAGACAATTTGTATAGCACACTGTTATTTTTTAAGAGCTACATTTTACATGTCCGTTCGTTTTACAATCATCAGCGGATTCTATTGGCATTAAGAAACTTCAGAATTAACATTTAAAACATACTCTTATACAACTGTTAGATACTGTTTTAATTAGATAAGTGAACATGAGAACAATGCAAATGATAAAAAGCCCGTTGTATATAAAAGTATATTTTCTTGTTTTTAATATAAAATTTATGTGGGGGATGGATCAATATATATATATATATATATATAATGTGTGTGTGTGTGTAAAATGTTAAGTTATTAATATCCTCTTAACCTTTTCTATGTGTAGAACACGCCTACTATTTACTAACCAATATGGCAGGCAATAAGCTGATAGGTCTCTAAGTGGGAGTGAAGTTCTGAGTAGGGCAGAAAAAAGAGGCATAATGTAGGTGGGTTGGGTTGGTATCAATTTGAATAGCCTTCAAAACTGAAAAGTTCAAGCAGTCAATGCTGTGTTGTTGGTGGTTATCTGTAAAGAGTTCCAATAAGAAAATATCAACGGCGCTAGGGCACATTCTCATAATAAGCTCATACTGTTTTTAGTTAAATCAATTATTTTATTGAACTAAATAACAACCTTGGTCCCGCTATGAATCAACTGTTTCGTATTCGCGAATGATGTCCATTTAAAACATTACAGGCAAGGGCTCAAACTGGCGTCCAGTTGACAAACGACATTTACAATTTACTGACAATTAAAGAAAGGGATACTATTACATATTCATGTTCGGAAAGTAATGTACGTAATTTATTTTTAGTTATTTAATAATTAAATTCAATTTAGGCTTTTGTCTCTTCGTCGATAAAATTCAAACCTAGTTTCTGTAATTTTTTAGCTAATACAAATAAATGTACAAAGGAGGCCACGATAGAAAAAATTCAAACGCACAACTTACATTTGGAAATTGAGCAATAAAGTCGCTAGAAGCCACAAATACGATGCAAATATTTTTTATTTCATTTTTTGATTTTGGTTTTTATATTAATAAAACCCTTCCACGGAGGCAGGAAGTGGTTCGATATTAGCAATATAAATATTACCTATGTTTTAGGAAAGACCTTCTAAAAAAGAAAAAAATGTAATACTTAATGTAAAAGATGCTTTAAAAACGATTTAATTTTAACAAAATTTAAAGTTGACGTGCGAAGAGAAAAAATAAAGAAGTGCATTGTATTTATTTATTGGTCCCCCAAATTATAAAATTATAAGATTTTAAAATCGGGGGACTTACGTTTTGAGGCATGTCCGTCCGTCCGTCCGTCCGTCCGTCCGTCCGGATTTTTCTCCGCAACCATCCATTAAATTTCTCTGAAATTTTGCATGAAGTTTAGAAAGTGACATTCTCCGAGTTTTGAAAAAAAATCTGGTTAGCCCCCCAAGGGGTCGAAAGGCCCTGAAATGGTAACAACTGACATTTTTTGCCTCATAACTTTTCATCTATTTATTCAATTTCTCAAAATGTGGAGGCAATTGTTTCTAATAGAAAATAAGTATCACTGACTTTGGAAAAAATCTGGTTCGCGCCCCCAGGGGGTCGAAAGCCCCCAAAATGGCAAAATATGACCCTTTTCTCCCATAACGTTTTTCTGAAAATTGGCAAAAATTTAGAGGCAATTGTTCGTGATATGAAATGAGCATCCTTGACTTCAGAAAAATTCTGGTTCGCACCCCCGGGGTGGAGTCAAAGGGGGGATAAAAAATGCCCCAAATTGCCCAAATTTATTGCATTTTACACTCGCCACATCGAGTAACATACATAGGGGGACCACGCACGCGCGGCTTGTTTGTTTATTTATTTATTTATTTATTCATGTCTCAATGGGAATCACAGTAAAACACGATGCGAACATAAGTACGCAATTCCATTTCAACAGTTTTTTAAACAAATACAGAAAAATAAATTATTTAATAATTTTCTTGTTCCTTCTTTTAAACATCGGATCTACACGCTTTTAAATTGAATTCCTCTTTGCGCCCAAACAAGGAAATAGACCAATGTACTAATAAAGATATCTTCAGTTGTGCGTTAGTCGAGAGTTTTCTCTCTCTCTCTCTCTCTCTCTCTCTCTCTCTCTCTCTCTCTCTCTCTCTCTCTCTCTGTCTGTCTGTCTCTCTCTCTCTTTCTGTATCTCTCTTTCTCTCTCTCTCTCTCTGTCTGTTTGTCTGTCTGTCTCTCTCTCTATATCTCTCTCTCTCTCTCTCTATATATATATATATATATATAGGCATTTGTAAAGAGCTTATTTCAATCGCAAGAGACACAGGATATTCACTCTAAATGGAGTATGTAGTGAGGAAAGGGTTACGCAATAACCGACTGCACCTCTACTAAAGCCGCATTGCCTGCATGCAGTGTCAAAGAAAAATCGAGGACGACTAGAAACAACAACAGGATGAACATAAAAATACGTCAGTTATTTTTTCTCTTCAATTTGTTGCACAACCAAGGATTGAGAGTCTTGTCTACCCTACTATTCAATCTATAGCCGGAGGGAGTATATATGAATTCATTTTTTTCAAGGGTATTAACAAAAGTAATGCAGTAGACTCTCTACCACTCGAAACCAGCACGCCGAACGCACAGTCCGAGTTTGTAACCACTACACTAATTCGCCACTTTCATTATAAGTTATAAGGGGACTCTAAAATACATTTCTTTACTTAAAGGTATACATCTTGGTCATTCAATTTCCAGCTTTTGGGGGACGCGAATTATGTTTTTCAATGTTTCTCAATTAATGTTGTGTTGTACTTATATATTCACAAGCTGGACGCGTGTAAATTCCGCCGTTGTATCCTTCATCTGTTGTATATTACTTATGTCGCACTTAACAATATTACCATTCTATGGACGCCTGAAGCTGACACTATAATTTTACTTCCATTAATAACGGAGATTTATATCTGAGAAGTTATCTAACTTAATTCCGTTCTTTCTTGGCCTTTTGACTAAGATCAAAGTGTAGTATCTGTTCCGATGGATACTGCACGCCGGTCCTGTGCAGTTCTAGGAGGCCCACCCTCACAGGCTTTGCTTCACCTCTTTGGAGAGAGGTAAGTTTATTGCTTACTGCCTCAGGCGCACCTACCAGGGAATGCCGACAAGGCTGCCTAGGCAATTTTTAATGGCCAGAGTGCTCACCTTCTCGAACGCTGGTTTTTCAAGTCCCACTTTCCCGAACTGACCTTGGGTCACATCTTACCTTGTGGGAGTAAGATAAAACTGGCCTTGTGCCTAACTCTTGGAGAGGAGTGAATAAAAACTTAATTCCGCTCTTTCTTGGCCTTTTGGCTAAGATCAAAGTGTAGTATCTGTTTCGATGGATACATTAGATGAAATTAAAAGAAATAGTTTTTTTGCATTGCCTATCGACGACGGGTGATTACATCATAACAAAAAAAGGGAAAGGTAATAACGTACGTACGAACATGAAATGTCCTTATTATTATATAGACTAGCACTATCCCGACGTCTGGCATGAAAGTAAACCCCACGATATTATTGTACGATTTTTGTTCAAACTGAATCATACTTATCGAAGTAGCTTGGTTAATACAGTTTCAGAATGTATAACGTTAGTGGGGTCTAGGTCCAAAGTTTTTCTATTGGTTTTCGAAATATTTCCATTTTATGGACGTCCTGCGCGAACGAAGGCCCAACGATATTATTGTACCATCTTTGCGCAGAGCAGATACTAAGCGTGTGACCCACACCAACACCAGATGAAATCTAAAAACGAAGATTGTATCTTTGTCGATCAGGCGATCTCATCTTTTATGAAGGACGTAGAAGGTGATAACGTACGTCGGGACATGAAATTGCTTTAGCCTATTATTATATAGTTTTTTATAAATATTTGTATCAATGTAAATATTTATAATATAAGTATAAACTATGTTATAAAATATTTATGAAGTAAATATTTCTAGGTTAACATTTTATCAGATGTTTTGTTCTACTTGGCCAACTTAGAATCGTGGTAGCAATACAATAATACCTTCTACTGTGCAACAGATTATAGCTGGGATTTTAGGCCTTTTATATTTCTATTTGTTTTCACCGCACGTTGAAAATAGGAGACATGGCCTGTTTTATTAAGGCCTGATGTCTGCCATTGTTTGGCCTCTGTCATGGCTGGAGTGACACTTCTAGAAGCAGGAGAGTTTACACCATTGCTTACCTTTTCTAGCAAGTTTTTCGCAGGTTGACCGACCCTTTTTATACCGGGTGCCGGCCTGCCGGTATTAAGTCTTGTTTTAATTTATCTATTTCGTAATTTTCGTTATAGTCAACGGCTTTTTATTGGTCATTCAAAGTTTTTGACAATTAATTTAAGTGGTGTCCACGTTTTGAACCCGGGGGACGCGTTGGATGGCCGGATGAGATGGCGCACAATTGTTTTTTTATATAATAATTGGTCAAGGTTTAATTCATATGAGAAGTATCCTTATGTCAGGATGGCCTGACAAACCCTGTGCGACCGAAAACACCCGAGGCATTCAATTTCTCTCTATCTATGAAAATGGATTCGGCTGGTCGAGCAAGGAATTGATTGACCGAAGACAAAATTGGTAAACACATTTGCAAACAAGTTTTTACACCAATTAAATTGCTAACATGCTCCAGCAACTTGTTCCACTAATGAATTATTTCATTGGTGTCTATTGACATAAGCAATCGCAGTTTTTATCAGCTTTGGAATATGTTTAAGTTGTGCATAGTTGCTTGGCTCGTTTTAGATTGCAAATGATTCGGCATTTTAAAAGTGTTTCCATTCTCTCTGTGGCCAACAATCTTACTGAACCTCATTAATGATATGCCAAATAATATATGTGATATAATTTGTTGACATCTACACAAACGGCACAACTTTGCATGACAGCACTTCGAAGACGGCACAACTTTGCATGACAGCACATCGAAGAGCGCTGATAATCAAAATACCGCTTAACCTCTCTTGTCGGATCTATAATACGTGAAGATGCAATCCTACATCTATATAAGAGTCAGATTCGTCCAAATATGAAATACGACTGACACATATAGAGAGGAACTGCACAGAGCACTCTTTTCTGCCTTGATAGAGAACAACATCGACTTTAAAATCAAGGGTATGTGAAATCTTCTCTTCCCTACAACCAACGTTGCTAGTCTCTCTCTACTCTATTGTTATTTCCACGGAAGGTGCTCGACTGAGCTCCGATGTTTGGTTCCTTTCTTCTCTGTGAGATATTCGCTGTAAGAACTCTTTTTCTACCACATCGAAAAACACACTACCACGGGACTGCTTCCCTGCTGATTACAACTCGGTTGTCTTTAAATCCAATGTCAACAAATTTTTGTCAAAACCGCTCCATAAGTAACAACTAGTTCCTACCGCTTATCAATGTTAGTACACTCATAGTGTTCCTCATCTTTTGGTTGGCAATCATTTCTGTCGCATTAATGTTGCATAACAAAAGCAATGATTTGAATGTCGAAGTTTGAGTGGCATCTAGGCGTCAGAGGTGATCTTACTACGGATTTTGATGAGATCACGTGATTTCAGTACAGAGACACTTATGTTTCTTCCTGGCGACACTTCAAGCAGAGTCGTCGTACAAAGGGCACCCTCCTTGATGGGTGGGGCGCACAATATTGTTGGGTGTAACAAGATCAACTCTATCTATCTATCTATCTATCTATCTATCTATCTATCTATATATATATATATATATATATATATATATATATATATATATATCTTTCTAGTGCGTGCGTGTCTGGTACTACAAGATCAGGCTAGCAGAAGATACCGGATTCCTGATCAAAAATGCGCCAAATATTGATGTTATTGTTTTTTCCTTTCCCTTTGCTAAATTCAACCATTTTCTGCAAAACCAAAAACAACAGTTCTCCTCTACAAAACAACCAAACAACATGAAGAAACATTTGAAGATATAAAGAACTTGAAGTATAAAAACTTTTACCAAAAATTAAACAACCAACATCGCGCGAGCACGCAAATAACCCGTTTCCCTGTGACTGTCTTTTATGTTTAATAGACCTTCTCATAAATTAACCTCAGCGTCCGAGTGATTTTGTCAAACGGCGATTCAAGACCTGGGTTCACAACGATGACCACGTGTGTATAATGCTTTATACATGCTTTATACATGCCTCGGACAAATAGCTTTTGTCCTCAGACCGCTACCTTCGGAATTACCTTGCGGTTCTCTATTTCCCGGATCATATCACCTTGTAGCAATTTAAATTTAATCTGAAAAAAAGTCTTGCTGCACAACTCCCGAACCGGATTGCCACCCATACGCAGCGCTGGCCCCAATCCATATTTTTACATCAGTTAAGTACATTTATAGTTCAGTCAAAAACATCTTAATGTTGGTAAAGTAAAGCACAAGACCTATTAATAAATGTTACGGCCTGTCAATTGGGTTTAATGTCCAATTAGATTCTTCCAAGGTCGATCGATTTCGCTTGAAATTTAGCAAAGTGTATTTGTAATTAAGCTATCAGGAGCTGTATTATTTGGATTAGTCAGACGGACTACCGTTCTCATCTTGGATGTTATTCTACCAACGTTTCGCAAATGTAACCGTTGATCCTTTTCAAGTGTGCCTTTCTGTCAAACTTGGGAGTCTGTATGAAATTTCGATTGCCACCCTTTATACGCGAATTTAGTAATATAACTTACTTGATCAAAGGGAGATAATTCCCCGAATATATATATATATATATATATATATATATATATATATATATATATATATATATAATGAGAGAGAGAGAGAGATACTGGTGATTCCGCAAAGATGAAACGTATACGTATGCAGGTAACAGTTAAATATTTATTATTAAATAATATATATATATATATATATATATATATATATATATATATATATATATAATTTAATAATAAATATTTAACTATTATCTACATACGTATACGTTTCAATCATACGAATCATCAGTGTAGAAGTAACCATACAAGTCGGTCGCACGATTCGAACCCCGGGACGATATTTGTTTGTTTATAACTCTAAATCCGACGCTTTAATCGATGAGGCCATCATGAATAGTCACAGGAGATCATGCGAACTTTCGATATTGATGTCTATAGTCCAGCGTCTTGACCATTGGATCAAGACGCCCTGTCTTAAAATATGTACGATTTCTATCACCGAAATATGATTATAATTACATAACAAATGCATAAATAATAAAAGTAATTACATAAAAATAATGAAATATTTAGTCTACTCCCGATCTTTGCTAAAATCTTTGAATCATTAATCAATCTAGCGATAGTCCGGCACCTAGTTAATGCTAAAGTTCTTTCTGATCATATATCCGGATTCAGACAAGCACAATCTACTGTAGATATACAAACGGCAATATCTGAACGCATGTACAATACACTGGACAAGGCAGGTGAAGCTAGGGCGGTAGCGCTTGATATATCCAAGGTCTTTGACAAGGTCTGGCATGAAGGGCTTGTCATAAAACTGCACTCATATGGTATTACTGGACAAATATTCTATATAATTAAATCCTTCCTACCAAATCGAAAGATCCAGAGTGTACTCGATGGCCGTTCTTCTAGGCAACATGACATAAATGCTGGTGTACCCAAGGGATCTATTCTTGAACCTCTACTGAACCTGATTTTCATAAATGACCTCCGTGATGCCATTGCGACTAAGCTAGGAATATTTGCTGACGACACCACGCTCTACTTTCGTAATGTGGGCAAAACCGACGCGCACATATTTGAGCCAATGGCTGAATCCTTAGAAAATGACCTCCAGTCAGTAGTAGAATGGGGTAAAAAAAATGGATGGTAACTTTTAATGCCGCCAGGATAAAGCTACTTTCTTTCAATAACTACAAGAAACCTCTTCAACCACCGATTGTCATGGCAAATAACACCCTACCTGAGAGTTCATCATTCAAACTCCTTGACCTAACTTTCACAGATAACATGAATTGGAATAAATACATTGAACACATTGCCAGGGCTGCTGCAATAGAGGTGTGCTCCCTCTACCGTTCCAGTAAACTTCTAACACCTGAAATTATCCAATATCTCTACAAGCCCACCATCCGCTCATGCATGGAGTATTGTTGTCACATCTTGGCCAGTGCATCATCCGCTAGTCTCTCCTTCTTAGACAAGGTCTAAAAAAAGTCGCCAACTTGATAGGTCCTTCACTATCAACCAAGCTCCAGCCCCTGTCCCATCGCCGCAATGTTGCTTCCTTGTGCCTGTTTTACAAGTACTTCAATGGGTTGTGCTCTGATGCGCTTGCTGCTCTGGTACTCCCACGACGTAAATTCACTAGACCAACCCGACAATCTGCCAAATCCCATCCATACACTGTGGAGGTCCCCAGATGCTTAAGAGCTTTCTACTCCAAAAGCTTCTTTCCTCGCGCTGCTGGACTTTAGAACTTCTTCCCTTCTCCCTGCTTTCATGACGTTACTGACATGCAGAAATGTAAAACGAATGACAACAGACAGCTCGCTGCGCAGCTCCTAAATTACGTTGACCTTCGTCCAAAAAAAAGCTTCACCCTTTTTTTCTCAGTAGCCTCTTATATCTACAGTGGCGGCCTGCCTTGTTTGGGGTGAAAAAAAAACATTTCACAAAAATCGGCATATTTCAATTTTCACGAAAGGGCTTCGACACCATTTTTACCCCCTTTCTATGAAAATATATTACGGTCCACATTCTGACTACCGATCGGACGATTTCAATATTTTTCCCGATTCCGATACAATTATTGATTCGGTTCTTAATTTCTATTTCCGATGCAATTACCGATTCCGATTCTTTTCAAATTTCAAAAAATCTACTTATAGAGTTGTACTTTGTTTTGTTTTCTGTTTTTATTTCAGATTACCGTAAAAACCCGTGCCATTTTTCCAGTGCACCTTTTCTGAAATTTTTATTATGATCTATATTTTTTTGTTTTACTGGTAAACAATTAATAAATATAAAATAAAATACATAAAGAAAGAAATATAATTAAAAAAAGAAATATAAACCAGCATTGGAAAATCAAGTTAAAAATAAAAACAGAAAATTAAAAGAATCGTTTTTTGAATCGAAAATTAGGCTAACATTTTCCGATACCTATTCCGATACACCAAACACATTCGATTTTTCTGATTCCTGATTCCAGTTAATCGTCCCAACACTAATTCCGACCCCTTGCGCTTAACAGCTATGTCCCAAAATCTATAATGATCGATTAGTATGTTTAGGAGTGAATCCTATACATACAAAAATATAAACATATACACACACTTAACTTTATATAAATAGATATAAATACGTGTTGATCTTTATTACAAAGTTAAGGATTGTATTAGATAACTGAAAAAGGGTCGATGTACCGTAAAACGGATCAAGCAAAAACAAAAAATCAGTCAAGAAATGATTAAAGTCTGCTGAACGTGTTTCTTCGGAATTCAAAATACGGTTCACGTTCACCAGGTTAATTTGAATGTAGTTCAAGTATATGTTAAGCCATTCTATTTATGTGCCAATAATAGTCAAGTGCTGCTTTTCAGTAGTAGCTGTTTAAGTGCTTTTCATTTGCGTTCAGAGGCCTCTTAGCCACGGTTCAAGTAGATCAAAGACTTTCTTATGATTGTTCAATTACGCTTTAAAGCCGGTAAAACGCATTGAACAGCTGATAAATGAGTCGCGACTATCTTCTTGGATTGTTGAATAGCTCTTTGATCACTTGTTCCTATTTAATAAATAAGTTTAATCGAATCTCTGTAACTCATGTTGTCCGTCTGTCGATCAGAAAGCCGGTCGAACTCACGTTACCGCATCGTGTCTTGAACTTTGACTTTTGGAAGCTGTTTGGTTTTGTTTTATTAATTTATGACTAAATTTAGAAAATGTAATTATTTTCTTTAGATTTACGGAATATGTGTGTTCTCAGTTGTATGTTTTAAAATAATAACTAGTTATTATTTTTTTAATATAGGATTGATGAGAACAATATATAATAATAATTGATGAGCACATGAATTTATAATAAAAAATATGATACAAAATTTAATTAATAATGAATAAATTAAAAAAACGGTTAATAACATTTTAAAGTAATTTGAATTGATCACGTTTTGAATTTAGAGAATAATTTTGTTTCATTTCATTAAATTGAGGTGTTTGCTTTGACGAACGGTCTGGCTTCCCATAACTGCGACAGAAACATGGATACAAAAATATAGCCAAAAAATATATGTATCTACAAAAAAAAAATAATATAACCATTACACAGTTCTGTTTATCATTGAGCACTTTTATATACACGCAATAAGGATTCTTTGGATGTAAACTTAACCTATATATGTGGCAAAGTTGGTTTGCCAGTGGGGTACATCTTTGTCGCGGAACCAATGTGGCAGAATACCATATCCTAAGGAAGAATTGTGGCGAAATGTCGAACAGGAGACGTCTGACTGCATGTGCAGGTAATTTATTCGCCGTTCTTACCAGTGACCAATCATCGTCTGACGATAGTCACTGTCGTCCGCCTCTAAGACTGGCTGGCTGGCTGGCTGGGGGACCATCGTGCTGCAAAAGAACCTTAAATAATGGAATAAACCATTTTGCTTTTAATATAATAATACATATTTATTTTCTTCTGAAGCACATTTTTATAACTTTGTAGGGACCGCAACAAAACGCGTGCGTATCTGTCCGAATTCAAAACCAGTCTCTTTCGTTAAAATCTATTTACCAGCTAAAAAAAGAGAGATATATAGAGAGAGGGGGAGTGAGAGAGGAGGAGAGAGAGACAGAGCGAGAGAGAAAGAGAGAGAGAAGGGAAGGGGGGACAGAACCAGTCAAGGTACACCTGCTTCTTTGCATCTCGTGAAATATGTTTTGAGTTGTTTAACTCAAATATTCTGATCTGCGACCCCATCAAACCTGACATTGAATTGGTTTAACATTAATATTTCACTTGTACGCTCTGGTGTCACGATCACACCGAGTACAGAATCTGTCTGTTGAACTTTTCTGCTTTCCCAAAATTTCAGCGCAAGTTTGGCACAAGGCCCGCGAAGGCAGTGGGTAGCCCTCAGCTCCCAAAAATCTCACGCATTGTGTCACACACATTATATATATATATATATATATATACATATATATATATAATATATATATATATATATATATATATATATATATATATATATATATATATATATATATATATATATATTGATGTTTGTATTACATAAGATCAAAACAACATCGGTACGGTCGGTTTCAAATCTTAACATAGGGTACTTTTGTTAGGATTTAAAACCGACAGTATTGGTGGTGTTCTCATTTGTGTTTACGCTCTATGTTTAACTTTTGTTAACATTAAAGCACTCTGCTGGGGTGTCTTCCACTAAGCTCTCTCTCTCTCTCTCTCTCACACACACACACACAAACACACACACATATATATATATATATATATTTATTTATATATTATTTGATGTACCCACATAAAGTGTCATAATGAGGTATAATCTTTTATGTATCAATTTTCAATATTTACTTAAACAGTGCTCAACACGTGAGTAGAGCTACGTAGTAACTTATGAAAATATATTTATGGCAATGAAGCTACACAGAGGCTTCCGCGTTTCACCATCGGAGGGAATCGTCAGGCTAATATATATATATATATATATATATATATATATATGATAAAGCATAGATAAAGTGTTCCGACGTAATAGAAATTGAAAAAGGAAACAAAAAAATATTATTTATGTATTCATCAACGTTTCGTCTTTATTACAAGACTTTCTCATAATGATTGTCTGAAGAAAAACAAAAAAAAGTACCAAATGTTTGAAACAAGGTGGTGACCAGTGTAAGCTAAAACTTGGAGTCACTTATAAAAAAATGAACTATAAGATACAGATAGATAGTGATAAATTGAGTTTACACTAGATGGTGTGGGGTTGTGACGGTTGTAGCTATAAGATCATTTGGTAGAGGTAGAGACATTATACAAATTGTGGAAGGACTGGGAGGAACATTGGTAGCGGTTAGAATTAATTTAAACTATGAAGGGGGACATGTACATGTTTATTGAATCTTTTTTAAATTGGCCTTAAGATGATAAAGCGGGAGGGTTAAAAAATCATGGTCATGTAATAGGAACAGTGTAGATTGTATGGGCGCGAGGGAGGGGGAGAGGGCGAGCAAAAGATCAGGAGTGGGGAATTTGCCCACATTTGACACCCACATATATATATATATATATATATATATATATATAAGCACACAAGCATATACAGAATTAAACATATACATATATATGCACATATACATACACAAAGTTCGCACGTAAATAAGCAGCCCCAATTTTAAGCTTACACTAGTTTGAGACATTTGGTACTTGTGTTGAGACAATCATCCAGAGGAAGTCTTGTTATAAAGACAAAACGTTGATGAATACATAAATAATATTTTTTGCTTTTCCTTTTTCAATTTTCATATATATATATATATATATATATATATATATATATATAATAATGACTAACAAATATTCGTACACGTTAAAAAACATTTTTTAAGATTTCAAAGCATTATTTAAATTTTGATTTTACATTTACCGTATAAGATTGCATACGATTAATATATGCAAATTAACTTGTATATAATTGTACTAAAGTTAATACATTTTTTTTATATTTTAATAAGTTAAAAATGTAATCGGACAATACAAAAATAACATATATTCATTTAACACTTTGTTTAATAGGTTTTATTTACTTCAATAGCGACTTCTATCTTTCTACATCCTTTGGCAATCAGTTGAAAACATAAGTGGGTATTCTGTTCGATTTAGTTTAGCATATTTTTTTTAGATTTTTAATATTTATTGGTGCTCTTTTTCGAATTCGAATGTTCAAATATCGCGACAAGTTCCCGATTGGATTCAAATCTGGGTACTGACTTGCCCATTGCAAGATAGCCAGATTATTTTTTGGCAAGCAACATCTTCAAAGATTATGTTGTATGCTTAAGATCATTATCCTGTTGGAAAATACAATCAGGGGGAAGTTAGCTCAAGTCTCTCAACAAAAAGCACTAAGTTTTCTACTAAGATTGAAAAAATATTTCGTGCCATTCATTTTATACTCTATCATTGATAGTTTATCAACACGTTTCGTAGAAAAAATGGTTCCAAATGATGATACTACCACCAGCAAATTTGAGATGTTACACATTTTCATCACAAATCATTCCGATAATTGTGACCCAAAAATCAATTTTAGATTCGTTTGGTCTTAAAACTCTTTTCCAATACGAACTGTCTTCATACTTGTTTTCGATAACGAATTTAAACCTTGCATTTCTGTGTCGATTTAATAGAAGTGGGTTTTTTTTCTCGCTGCTCGTGACTGTAGACTGTTCCAGTGAATTTCATTACTTATTGTTCGCTTGGTTACACTAATTCCTGATAAACGCAAATCATTCTGCGATTCTTCACGGGTAACCATTCGATTCTGCCGAAACCTGGGATCCTAATTTTCTCGATAATCACCGGGAAATCTTACTAGGAGCGATTGTTCTTTTGTTTTCAACTGCCTCATGTGTGTTAAACCTTGTCATGAATGAATTAATCGTGATAATTACTTTTTTTATATTTTATTTTTATATTTACATTTAATTTATATATTTATATTGTACGATTATTTTTAATCTTTTATCTTTATATTTATATTTTATTTATATATCTATATTGTACAATTACTTTTTTTCACCTATAAAAATGAATAAATGGTATCTGTACAATAAAATATAATTAAAGTTCATTTGCATAAATTAATAGTATGCAAACTTATACAGTAAATGCATAGCGTGTTGTTGACTTAATGCTCTGACATATTAAAGAAATCATATTTATAATGTGTACGAATATTTCTTTCTCTTAACTGCCTATATATATATGATATATATAATATATATATACATATATAAATATATATATATATATAATATATATATATATAATATATAATATATATATAATATATAATATATATAATATATAATTTATATATATAATATATAATTTATATATATATAATATATATATATAATATATATATATATAATATATAATATATATATAATATATATATAATATATAATATATAATTTATATATATAATATATATACATAATATATATATATATATATATATATATATATGTGTGTGTGTGTGTGTGCGTAGAATTACCTCCCTTTTATCAAGTAATTACTATTATTCGAAAATGTAAGTATCGGATTTACGAATTGCGCTAAATAACTTTATTTGATTATGATTATTTGGCTTATTTTAATCAATATGATTAACTTGTCAATAAAGACAATCTTTGAATCGCTTATAAGATTTATGCTGTATGCGAGTATTCCCAGTTTGTTCCCCGTAACTCACCTGCTTTGGCAGTCTGTCATCGGTAAGACGAATAAGATGACCAGCCCAACGAAGTCTGCGTTTACTTATACGAGACTCGATGCTTGGAACAGCAGTTTGGTGTCAGGAGCAAAGCTGTAAAAACGGATGGTAAGCATGTACCTAAGGCAATGCTGGAAACGCTCTAGCAGACGAATATTTGCTCTGTAAGTGGTCCATGTCTCACAAGTATAGCCCAAAGTTGATACGACACTGGCCTCATACGCAGAGATCTTGGTTTTCGATTGGGTATGCCAGTCGTTTCATTCATCTTCAAAAGCAAAAACAACAGAAAAAGAGTAAAACAATAAAATTAAGTTATGGTCCCTGTAATTGTTGCTCTTGCTAACTCTCCATTAAAATAAACTGCGATGTCCCTGCAAGCTTATGAGACAACGACGACGACCACTGAGAGGATGCGGTCGGGGTGTATAACGGAACTATACACGCTTTAGAGAAGCGGCATCGCAACAATAGGAAACAATCATCCCAGGCATTGCATCCTCTTTCGAGAGGAGGATTTAGTTTATTGCCAGTCGCCTGAACCCACCTACTGAAGAATGCTGACAGTCATTCAAAGTTAATTTTTATAAACTTCCAGAGTGTGCACCTTTGTGGAGCTAGATTAAATTGACGTCATACGTAACCTTGCTTCAAAAGGGGAGCAGGTATTTTTTTAATATCATTTATTAGGTGTTACGCTTGAATGTCTTTTTTAACATGGTATCACGTGATAGCGAGAACTCCATTAACATTGTTTAATAAAAAATGTCAGTGGAAATCGATCAGACTAGCATCAATAGAAAAGGCCAAACCAACTGAGCACTTCAAAATACATTTCCTGTTGTTTTAAGAAGAAGTAAATCAATGTCAGTTTCTAAAAGACGCGCTGTAATTGAATCTGTGTACAAACATTGAAAGACATTCCACCACGGAAAAAAATGGTCCCATTTTACTAAAAGTGCTTAATGTCGGGCGGAATTTCCATGAATTGAGTTTCTTTGCACGAGATTCTCGTCTGGGGAAGACATTACCGCGGGAATAATTCCTTGCAGATGTCAACATGATCGTTTTTAAATCCTTTGTCAACAAATACTTCAACCGTCCTCATAAATGATCACATTTGTTTATTCTATTAATAATTTTCAATCTTCTCATAATATTCTTCATCTTTCAATCATTGTATCTTCTTAAACCTTAACGTCGAATGAGAAAGGGTGTGAGTAATACACAGAATTTTAGTAAAGGATTGTGATTTGGTGCGTAAATTGCAAATCATAGCGAATCAAAAAAAAAATTCAATGTATTAATAAACATAACTCAATCCCAAAGACAATGCGTATTTCAACATGTATTTTGTAGAGATTCAAATATATTGGAAAAACCTTAGGGAAATAAACGTTGATTAACTTAGCCTGTATAATAATAATAATAATAATAATAATAATAATAATAATAATAATAATAATAATAATAAGAAGAAGAAGAAGAAGAAGAAGAATACCAATATTCTCACGAGCACTCGGGACAGTCTCCAAAAAGATGGAAGAAAAGCCGGAGAAATTGGAATCAAAGGGAAGACTGTGACCATACAAAGAACAGCAATGATGAAAACAACAGAAATCTTAAGGAAAATCCT
>OY744539.1:38644949-38734949 GCA_963556195.1 Sepiola atlantica
TTGAGGACCTACATTTTTGTACACCCTGCTCGTTCGCTCCATAACCAAGTTCTACTACTCTATATACTTTTAAAAAGGTATGATATTTTGGAACTTGTCTGCCTTTACACAAATAGAAACATATGTCCAAAATTGACAAAAAAATGCAATGGCAAAGTACGCATTACTAAGGCAGTAGTTTATACGACGTCGATAACCAAGTTGAAATTTCAGGTAAGTCTAAAGGATTTTGAAAACTAAATACGAACAAATGAACAAATGAACATGACATAGTATGAATAATTTTAAACTAATTTTTGATAATCCGCAAAACATAGACATCATCTCTATATAAAAAAATATACGACATAATGACGTTGAGACAGAGGTTCTCATTAGATCACCGAAGTTAATCGAGGTGGAGCCTGGCCAGTATCAGATGGGTAACCATTTGAGAATATAATGCGCTGTGTGTCATCTTCCCATTACAGAGATAGACATGCGGCTCGGGACCGCCCAGGGCTTATATACACCAGGTATTACCGATTCGTAGATGTAACGGATATTCGGCATTATTTCAAAGCGAATTATTGTTGCTTAAAATCATAATTTCTTATGTTTTTGCCAATAAAAACAATACTTGAAAATATTCATCGTACGTACTTTCTCATTAAAATAGTTTAGTAATTTTTTCTACGAAATTTCAAAAATATTTTTCTTCGTACTAGCTATAAAACAGTAGAATCTAGGTAAAGATGGAAATTGACATACCCAGGTAATGTACTAAGATCGCTCAAACCTATAAACTATCACTAAATAAAGAAAATAATAAACTATGTGTAATTATGAAAGTTACATTAACACGAGAAGCACACACACATGAAATTGTCTAATAATTTTGTTAATATAAAGATTATTAATTCTTACACACTATCAGTTCCCACACGAGCCTTAACTTTCAAAACCACGTGGTGTCTCCTGGAATCTGAATGACAAAAAATTCCTCAGATTTCCAGTCGTCTTCGTTTCTCTCGGTCACCATTGCAAATCACTTTGCTTTCTCGCAACGGATGTTTATCATTGGTTTTCTTTGTATTTTGAATGATAATACATCTCCTCAGACTTCTAGTGATCTCCGTGTTCTTCCAGACGAGGTTTTGATAATGCTCTCCCTCCTTGATCGTTCTATCTAGCTTGACTCATCATAACCATTTTGGCTGCTTAATCGCTAGTCACCGTTGTAATTAATATAACCACATGTAGTGCACGGTGTAAGACGAAAAAGTGACACTAATTCGATTCATACCGTATTTCTATCTCGCTGTTCTAGATCGAAGGAAGAACACTTATTACTCCTGAAATTGGTAACCAAAGAGAAAACGGCTGACGGGATACAATGTTAAAAATTCTATATTTGAACAAAACACGCATCAATAGTTACACTAAAAAAAGTACGAAGCAGCATTCTATATGTAGCTTTTGTTTAAGGAACTATAGTGGTCATTGTAATAGGGGAAATCTGATTTCGATATATATATATATATATATATATATATATATATATATATATATATATATATATATATAGTAGAAGAATACCCGTAACTGGACGGATAAAATTAATTCCTGAACACTTTTGCACCAATTTGATGTCTCCTTTCGAAGATTAAAATAAACAAATAATGCTACTAAATCTTATATCTAGAATCTTTATTACAATTTTGAAAAACCCCATTACATGATTTTAATTCGTGTAAATGTTTAAATTGTAAGGCTTAAGCTTAAGGGGTCTTGAGGCGAAATTGAAATTTCGATAATTTTGCTGAATTACTGTCCATAACTATTGATCAAATTTAATAAAAATCTGAAATATTTTAATTCTAAAATGAGAGGTAATGCCAAGATTATGTCCCCTCGAAAGCCCTTAGAAATACGCCAAAGAAACTGAAATTTGGAGAATATATATCAATTCAGTTCTAATACTTATTATTAAAATGTTACACAAATCGCCTCAACCCCTTTTTACCACATTTGCATGAAACTAATTTAACTAAATATTGTCCACATTACCCACCCCTACTCATAGCAGTTATGTTCGAACATTCATAATGATAGGTTTATTAGTTTGGTGCTCATCTTATACCTTAAAATATTTAAACTTATATACATACTTAACTTTTTATAGCTAGCGATATACGTATATCTAACTTTATAAATGCGTATATCTAACTTTATATATATATATATATATATATATATATATATATATATATATATATATGATGTGTATGTATAATCATCTTTTATTGAATAGCCTTCTAATTTTCAAACATTTCAATTTTCTTAAACTAATTAATGCTCTAAGTTTAACGACCTATCTCTTTATGTATATATAGTTAGCAAAAAGCACCGGTAGCTGTAACACAACCATTTATCGTTAACAATAATTACAAATAACGACACACATTTATAAGCGATAAATTATCAATTAATTTCAGACAGGACCTCATAGCTTGGTGTTAGCGAACTCAATTACAGTTCTTGTGATCAAGGGTTCGAATCTTGTCATAACGGCGAAAAACGTGTCCGTGGATAACTATGTTATATATATAAAATGAAAATTTAAAAGATATGTATATATACATATATGTATATATATATATATATATATATATATATATATATATATATATACATATATATATATATACACGCCCCTACAAATGGAGCAACATAACGTATGTAAGGGAGGAAACTCTGAAAGGCTTAACAGGCAGAAAGTACCAGTAGCTGTAAGACATCAATTCATCGCTACCGATAACAACAAATAACGACATATATTTATAAGCGATTAATTATCACGTAATTGCAGATAGCTCGATGGTAGCGAACTCAATTACAATCCATGTGAACGAGGTTTCGAATCCTGTCATAGTCAACTACGTTGATGAGCAGATGTAACGGTGAAACACATGTCTGGGCATAATTATTTTATCTATAAAAGATGTAAATATATATATATATATATATATATATATATATATATTTCTGCAAACATTGTTAAAAATAACAGAATTCGTCTGTTTAATTATACCTATTTTATATTTTCGATTTATTTGATGGTCTTTTTTGTATTAAAATAAAAAAAATTAAAATAAATGTTTCATAGGTTTCACATGTTTCACGAACGTTTTCGATTCACTGTCGAATCGTCGCTAGGTGTTTTGACACCTGAGGACGATTCGACAGTGAATCGAAAACAAAAAAGCTTGAGAAAAAATAGAATTTTTAAAAGACGGCGGAGAAACGCGCACAGAAGGTTTTCCCCATGGCTCCAGGAAGCCATTGGCGATTTTAAATTAAGCAACGCTGGATGGCGAACAGAACAGAATCGCATTACGTTAAGCATTTTCAAATGTTACCACTTGTTTCATATGTGATGTTATTAATTTTAGGTTGTGTTTTATGTAGATAGGTTCGAGTATTTATAATTTTAAAAAATAGTTTCGGAATGTATAATTTTAACACTAATATATATATATATATATATATATATATATATATATATATATATATATATATATAACCACATCTACGAGACGACGTGACAGCTGTCTGTGAATAACGCTCTCTCTCTCTCTCTCTCTAATGATGTGAACAGATCCCCATATGGTGTTTATATTAATGTCTGTTCATGTATTCTAATTTTCTGACGTAAAACATGCGTGTATAGACAATTTGCATGCTAATCTCCTTTGTAATTTTCAAGCCAAGGCCATCTTGTTCAAATCAAATAATTACTATTATAATCCTAAAAGACTCAGAATCATATTACGTAAT
This sequence comes from Sepiola atlantica, assembly GCA_963556195.1. Taxonomy (NCBI): domain Eukaryota; kingdom Metazoa; phylum Mollusca; class Cephalopoda; order Sepiida; family Sepiolidae; genus Sepiola; species Sepiola atlantica. The sequence continues at coordinate 38,648,769 of OY744539.1, forward strand.
ATCTGATTTAATGAGATAACGCCAAAGTTAAAGGAATTCTCTGATTTGTTAAGCAGAATGGCGTGTTGAAGAGAGTTGCATATTTGAAATAGTCAACATTTAAGTCAGTTTGTGTTTAGCAGTAGTGCCCTACTAAAGTCCGACCGAGGCTTCTGTCGTCCTGGTTAACTTGAAAATGGAAATAAATATGGTAAGGTTTAAGCAGTCTATAACGCTGTTATATATTTAAGTTGTCGGTGAGGTAATTATGCATTTTAGTTAACAGCCCAGAAATTGAAAGAAAATACAACAAATGCATTAAAATTTAATTTTCTACCGATCTGTATAATTTTAAAATGCTGTAACTGATTGTAAGATGTATTATACTTGAATTATTAATCGTTAATTTCACTTCTCTGATAACCTGGTCAATCAAAATGACGTCGTTTTATTTTAAGTGGTCTTAAATTTAATAATTAAAAACCGATTTACTTTACCATTAACTAGACGGCCGGTGTGGAGTGGTTTGCCAATCGTACTTAGGGTTAGCAATAAGGTTCGTCATTTTTTACTATTTTTTAAAGTAATGACACATCAACAACAACAGAGACGACGTTGATCATGCTTGATTCAGACTGTATCTGAAATATAAATATCGATGAAATCTTATATAGAAATAAAAACCTGTACTGATCGATAGAAAATTACATTTCTTTGCGTGTGGTAAAAGTTTTTTTTTGTATATATATTTTTTCGATTTCTCGACCGTTAACTTTAGTGCATGATTACCAAGAACGCATCTAACACAAACTATTTTTGATACCAATCAAGTCACCGCTTATCAAGGCCCAAACGCCACTCGAGGATATGGGTTAATGAGATTGTCAATTAGATGTATAACAATACTATGAGATGATAAGAAACAATTTGCGAAAAGGGCAACATTTGATTACTTACGAGGAACATTTATTGATATTGAATTTGAATGCGACTTTGTTGTAGTAAGCAGGGAAGCATTCCTGTGGTATTGTTTTTTACAGATGGGAAATTCTTAGAAAGAAGTTTCGTACATGAAAGTTTTGTTTAGTTCTACGTACACAGACGAAGAAAGGGAAGTAATTGTTAGTGGTTGCAGCTAGACGGGTACTTGTTGTTAAGGTTTTACAGTGGGAAGGGGCATAAATTGTACTTCGATAGAGTACCTACCATGACAATAACGACATAATAGAGAAAGGCTTGCAACGTCTCTTCTTTGAGACAAAACCTGTTGAGGGGAGAAGAGAACATCCCCCACTAGATTGCGAATTCGGTTTTGCACTCTGTCAAGGCAATAAAGAGTGCTCTAGATATAGAAGATTTAGTCTATTTATAATTATTACAAGCCCCGAAATAAATAGTTTTTTTACAAGATGAACTTGCTGCACTGGTGCCCCCCCCCCCTTAACGCAAATACATCCGACAAACCTGTCAGTCAGCAAAATCTTCAGTGTCGAAGTCCCCGGCTACAGGAAAGATCTCTACGCTCCTCGATCTGCTTGCCTTTTTGAATTCTTTCTCGGTTCCCTGTTTCCCCGACGGTACCAACATGCAGAAATTTAAATGTAGTGTCAACAAACATCTCGCTGCACAACTCCCCAGGTATGGGGGTCCTTGTAAATCTGGCCCCTAATTCTCAATAGTTTCTTACGTCTCAGTGGCAATGTTTGTGTAAATATAAGTAAAAAGAAAAAATGTCCCCTATTTTTCTCGTTGTTGGAAGTATGCGTAGAAAACTCGATAGACGGAATGTCTAAATGTTCGTGATAGTTGTCTGACTGGCAGTTGGTTGACTTCTTGAAGTAAACACTCTTTATACGCCGTCTCTGCTCAATTTATCTACTCGTTTTCTTTTATCAGTAAGGCCGATTACGCAATCGATTAAATTTGCCACGGTAGCTCGCGGAGAAGTTTGTACACATTTTAAGACATATTTCTCAGTCATCTTTTGTCTGACTCTTTTCCTCGATACTCCATAAGCTCCAACTTCTCATGGGTCATTTATTTACCGGATTGGACTTGAATTGCCTGCAGGTCATTCAATATATTATTGGTCAGGTCAAGGTTAATACTTTGCTTAACTTGGCCCCAAAATAATAATAGTATGTTAGAAAATTAACATTTGATATGTATTAAATACGAAGTATTCTAGTAATGCAAAAATAAAAACAAAGCTCTACTAGACTACGTTAATAACAAGTTCAACCGAATCTATTACGTAACTATAGACACAAATAATAAAAATGAAAATATAAAATAAAATAAAATAAAAAATAAAATATACATAAAAAATAAAATATACATAAAAAATAAATAACAACATTAATAAATAAATAATAATAATAAAAATGTAAACATTAAAAAATGGTGCACGCCTAGGCTGACACCACACAAAATATTTGCATACGGTCAAGGAGGATGAGAAGACCGAGGAAGGAACAGCACAAACCAGACCTCCACTGGAAGTGCAGAGAGTGCTGGGACCTTGGGGAGGCTTATTGCCACCCAAATCCCAGAGAAGACCAATGGTTCTCACCAGCAAGATACTAATGGTAAACGGCTGTTCCGACACTGTAAGGTTATTTGCGGTGGCTATCGAAAAGAAGTGGAGAATACTGGAAAGCTGGGAAGAATTGTTGTCACTCAGACTCCAGGGAATACCACCGGTTGTCTGTGATCAATCACTGATGACCTGTGTGAGAACTCTTAGTGAGTACAGATAATAATAATAATAATAATAATAATAATAATAATAATAATAAATTAAAGTGGAAAGAAAGGCCACTGCACCACAAATCTCTTAGCCGCATCGTACTAGTTTATGTGAACCTATCAGTGATTGCACGGTTCACACTGCCACACACGACCAATGTCTATGAACTAAAAACTATCAGGGACCTCATGCTGCGTAATTCCACCCCCCCCTCGAAAAAATACCCCCGTCAAATTGTAAATATTCACAGCTCTTTATGTAATCAAACTATATTTGGTGCAAATAAACATCAGTCCATGACTGACTTGACCACAAAGCTTGAGTTATTAGTTTCAAATAGTCTTTAGTTTTATCGCTGTTCAATAATAAGCACGCCTGGATACAATGTGGACTTTTTTTGGGGGGGGGGGGGGATGAACACCGGTCGAAGTTTACGAGTTCAGATATAGCGGCCATGATGGAGTAAGAATTTTCTATTTAACCAAGAACTCCAAACTTTTGATCATGAAAACCAAGGTGGCACAATATTAGTTATTGATTGATACAAAAAAAATAGTAGGATTGATTGGACTTCTACTGGAGAATATGCCAATTTTATAGGAAAATAACAAAAAAAGGGTATGAGCGACACCTTGATGCTGTCACTAAGATAGGAAACATAATCATCTTCCGGAATTCCATCATGCACGTTAATAAAGAATCTCGAAGATCATCGTCCCGATGGTGTGATGAAAGACAGAATCCCTCTTTCTAAAAAAAAGACCTCTCTTGATAAGCATGGTAAAACGTGCTATTAATAATGCGACTATTAGACATTTTCAGAACACAAACGACTTTGCGTAAGAAATAGGTATGAGATGACAGATAAAAAAACCCTCGAAGAACAGAGTAATCTCATAGGTGGAAAGTGTAACTGATCTTATAAATAAGGAAAGCGATAAATATCTGGAAAAAGACCAAATATACCTTGAATAGAAAGAAAACCAAAAATAGTTTCTTAACAAAACACACGCCGAGAAGTTCAGTATTAATATGAATTATAAATGTTGTCATGATGCGTACTCTCGAGTCAAACGTGCGTTTTTGCCACCTAAATGAAAGAACTAGGAATAATGGCATTTATAATTTGAAGAATACCCGTCTCAAGATAGGAAAAAAGAATTCACCCAAACGGAACAGTTTGAACCTTTCCTGTCTCCTTACGAATATTAAAAAAAAGTAATAATAAACAGGATAAACTCATGATCATTATGAATTTTAGAACACAGTTGCTATGCATAAAGGGTCGTAATGTGGGATTTATTTAGTTTAATTTAGTTTTATGCAAATGCCTTGAAAAGAGTATTGAAGCCCTTCGTAAAGATTCAGATACCTCACATTTTTGTTAAATGTTTCTAATCTAACAATCTGTAAACATAAATTAATAAATATTCCCCAAATTTCATTTTCTTTGGAGTATTTTGAAGGGTTTTAGCAGGTATATATGTACAACCTCTTATTTGAAAATTCAAATAATTTAGATTTGCATTAGATTTGATTTATGGTCATTAGATATCAATTGAGAATTTCAAATTCTCCTGAAGACCCTTTAAGCTTAAGCCTTAAACTTTAGACATTTTCTGGAATCAAAATCAAGTAATAGATTTTGATCCAAAGTTGAATAACGATTATATACATAAGGTTTATCGCTTTATATTTTGAGTTTAATCGTCGTAATGTATTAAAGTGGTGCAACACCGCTCTTTATAGGAAATACATTTTACTGGTCCTGTGACAGGTATTATTCTAGTACATATATATATATAATAGTTTCATTTTACTTCACTCGAAGTTCTCAGAATTCAAGGGCCTCCTTTCCCGGGGCTAACACTTGATTTCTATATGAGATACATAGTTAATCGAATATTCCATTAAATCCTCCTTTACTTGTCAAACGTTGAGTCAGTAAAGAAGTGAAGAACATTAATTTTCCTCTCCCTAATTGACCAGTTAACTATGTTGTTGTATATCTTTCTTGTGGTCTGTTGGTCTTACCGGATTCCAGGACAAGAATTTATCTAGTCTGGTGGAGTATCTAGCTACGTGTGTTACTTCATATAACATAACTAGAAGAAAGCGCACTATTACTCGTATAAGCCAGTGTATAGCCATACCAAAAAAATATTATATGTGCTGCGAATACTGTGTTATTTTGAATAGTTGGTCAGTGTTTACTTGTAGAGTGAAGTATCCTCATGCCAGGTTGTTCTGACAAACCCTTGTACAGGGTGACCGAAGTCACTCGAGGGTGGGGTTTAGTAGGTAACTTAAACTCCTCGTGTATGTGTGTTTGTGTAAGTTAACATTGAGAAATAACAATTATTTGTAATTGAAAAGATCTTTTTTCTGTTAAGAAGTAATAGCGAACGCATGTCAAAATTCGCGTGAGATTTTGATTAAGTGAAAGAGAGAGAGAGAGAATTAGAGAGAAAGTCAGAGATAGAGAAATATATATATATATATATATATATATATATATATATATATATATATATATACAGAGAGGGAGAGAGAGAGATAGAGGGAAAGACAGGCAGACAGAGAGACATACAAAAGTAAATACTGATAGTTATATGAAGTAACATGAAGAAATAGAGTGAGATAAATAAGAGAAGCATACTCATACTGATAGAGGGAGAGAGGAAGACTCAAAGAAAGCGACACACAAAAAGAGAAAGAGAGGGAGAGGGGGAAATGAAGAAAGATAGATGTAGGATAGACAGATAAATATCAAGAGAGAGTGAGAACAAACATATATTAAAATCTAGAAAGTGGGATATATCAAGTGTAATACCATATAGTGAATATTCGATTTGCATATTGATACTGGCGGTTTCAAAACGTGACAAATTCTGTTCGTTTAATCATCAGTCAACAGATAAATTCATACTTTATCCAATAGTGATCAATGCCAATTTGGTTGCTATATTATAAAATATTCTTTAAAAAATGAAAATTGTACGGCCCCACAGTTTTCGATCCCAGATCTCATCAGACATCTATTATTAATGGAGGCTTTGTATCTGTCTGTCTGAATCCGAAACTATGTTATCACTATTTTTTAATGCTGAATTCCGTTTACTCTACTATTTCAGACTAATGTACTATCTTTCAGTGCTCAATTCGGGGTGGGGGTTATTGTGATACATGTAACGTTGTCATGACATCATCCTCAAGGCATTACCTCATATCTTTTTTTTTGGGGGGGGTATCTGTGTATATGCTTTGTGGTCATGATAACATCCTCCCAGGGATCACCTTTTTCTTTTGGGTGCGGAGTAGTGTAGTAGCTGTTCTATTGTCATGATACCATCCTCAGTCATTACCTCTACCTGTTTGTTTAGGGCGTAGAGTAGTATCTGTTCTGTTATCACGCAATCATCGTCCCAGGAAGTAGTGTAGTATATGTTCGTTTTTCGTTTTTCACTATACCATCCTCCCAGGCATTACCTCATCCTTTGGTATCAATGAATTAAATGTTCGTCCGTCATGTATGTTAGTCGAAATATGTGACCGGGAACATAAACAGAAAGACAAAAACATTTTATTTGTTCACGAGAATCTTTTTTAACCACTAAGTTTTAAAAGTCTATATTCGGAACATCAGGAAGTTTCATTAGACATCCTGCTGGCCTGGCAGGCCAGTAGCAGGCTCAAGGCGTTTCCACGAATAGTAAAGCCAAGTCAATTCACTACGAACCCTGCTGTGGCGCGTCATTATTAGAAGTTGTTGAGGAAGTCCGGCGTGGCGGGCGTTATCGCCCACTCGTCTCCACACCGATCGATTGCAACAAACATCTGTCGAAAAGACCGGTGTATTTTAATCGCTTGCGGTCATCTGCTGACGCTGTTCCATGTCCAGGGTTTGTCGCCGATTCCGTTACTGACGAGGGTGAAAACGTGTAATAACAAGTCGTATGACATATTAGCGACTTAACACACAGAGAGGGAGAGCGAGCGAGAGAGAGAGAGAGAGAGAGAGAGAGAGAGAGGAGGGGATAATCGAATAAATTCAAATTTATTCAATTTCTTATATTAATTACTTTTTCAGCAAGGTCGTATGCAAATTCAAAAAAAAAATATTGAAACGTAAATTTAAGATTTTGTTGAATTTAATAAACACTGCGTGAAAATCAGATGACCTCGACACATAGACGGACACACAGACATAAACAGACATTCAACAAATACAAACGTTTGTACAAGTTTACGTCCATCTTATGTAGAAATGACGGCTAATGCTTAACACGGCTAATACTTTCTCCCGTGTGTTTTCTCATAGGTTTCGTTACTTTTCTTCCCGTGTATACCTAAAACTAAACAGAACTTCCTTGAACAAAGTTTCTTTCCGAGTACTACCTGTCTGTGGAACAAAATACAACAGGGCTGCTTTCCAGCTGACTACAACATGGTCTTTTTCAAGTCCAATGTAAACAAATCTTTGCCGTCCTCTTAAATAATCACATTCTTCCAGTTTCTACCATCGTTACCAATTCTTACGGTGTTGTCCCACCGTCCACCTGATACTCATTCATCCTTATCCTCGAGTGGCCGTTAGCATGACTCGTTAGTACATAATTAATAGAATGGGTTGTAGGTTTCTTTTACAAAAGTAAACATGAAAGAATACTAGATTTAGTATTTACTAGCGGGAGTACCCAGTGTTGCCCGGGTGGCATGGATAACAAAATAGAAGAAGTTAAAAAAGTATTTATCTCTATATCCTTTTCTCTCTCTCTCTCTCTCTCTATCTCTCTCTCTCTCTCTCTCTCTATCTATCTCTCGCTTTCTCTATATCACTCTCCCTTCCTCCTTTCTGCCTCTCGCACCACCTTTCTCTTTCTTCTGCCCCTCTCATCTATTTCCCCTTTCTATTGAAAAAAAGTTGTCCTCTTCTCCCATCGAAGACAGAACAGATACAACACATTGATTCTTGCCCAAAGGCCAAGAAATTGTATTTTAGTTCGAGTTTCAGACCAAAGGTTGATGAAAAACAAAAGAAATGAAGCAAAAAAGTATCAGCTTTTGTGTGTTTTTTGTGTAGCTTTTTAAAAACTTTTAGCTGAAAATGCAAACAGACAGACACACAGAGAGCTGCACTTATATAATAGATTACAAACTAGGAGTTAGCACACGAGTCATAATCAATGCCCATTCACTGGCAACTACATGTGGTTTTCCTTCGAGTCTTAGTGGCAAAAAGTTTCCGCAGATATACAGTTTCGCTTTTTCGATAAAGATAGCGAATCGTTGGGGTAATCGCAACGCAGTTAACCATTATTTTTCACTGATAACGGCTGTTAGCTTCCCCTGTAATTTGAGTAGCAATAAGCCCCCTAAGTCTTTCAGTACACGTCTGAATGGGGCTCTCCCTCGTCTTGATTCCAATCCGCCTAAATCCTTCACGACCATTTTATGCGGCCTAACTGAGAATGGTACCAAACGTGCGTCTGTGGGGGTCAGCATATGGTATTTCTGGCAGTTTCGGTTCTCTTGCGGTTGTATGATGTTCTTTCTATTTCAACTTACCTGTGCGTGGTTAGCGTTCGTAGTTTATATGGGTTCGTATTCACATTCGATGATTTTCCTTAAGATTGTATCATCGCCGTGCGTTGCATAGTCACCATTTGATTCCAATTTATCTTAGTCTTTTTTCTTGATTATTCAAGATGTTTCCTTGTGCTTGAACAATTATTGGTATTGTAGTGACTTTTTTATGTCCCATATTTCTTTTCCGTTCTCTGGCAAGTTCCATGTATTTGTTTTGTTAATTTTTCTGATTCTGGGAATTTCACCATGTGAAATGCTGGAACGACGAAATCTACGATTCGTCAGTTTTTTCTATTCCGATCTCCTTTTTTGTGTGAGTTTGTCTGTTTGTACAACGGCGTTTCTTGTGTTACGGGGGGGGATTAAAAAAACTGTTATTATATATCTACCCTGACAGTTTCAGTTATCTTGGTTTTTTTCCTTCTTGTTTACTATTATTACTTTCAGTCTCTTTATTTGCATGCGCTTGTTTGCTTGTACCTCCATACCCCAGTTGATTTTGTGGCTTTCTATATTCCAGCTGTGTTTATCTAGCCTTATTCTATTTCAGTTGTCCTATGATTGATTGGCGTCACCTGTTTATGTGAGTTGGCTTCCACGCTTGAGGATTTTTCTTAATATTTCAGCTGTTTCCCACATTACTGTTCGTTGTATGGTGTAAATCCTTCTTTTTAATTCCAATGTCTACTATTTTTCCCTTTTTTCCATGGTTTTCGTGAATACCTGTAATGCTCCGACGATTAGTGGTATCACGGTCGTTTTCCTTATGTTCCATAATCCCTTTAGTTCTCTAACAATATCCGTGTATTTATATTTTGTTTTTGTAGTCTGAATCTTCACACTGTTAACTGCTGGGAAGGCGAAATATATTATTATATGCTCACATCACTTGTCCAGTGGAGGTCTGGTTTGTGCTTCCCCTCTTCCTTAAGTCTTTATGTCCAGTTTGTGTGGTACCAGCAGATAATAGTACCAAAACTGCATGTTGTATCTGGAGGGACGAGGGGTCAGCTTATAGGATTTCTGTCGTTCTCTTAGGCTCGTGTGATGTTCTTTTTATTTCAACTTACTTATTTTTAAACTTAGTTCACTTCAAACAAGGCAAGTTGCAACTTTAGACGTTAAGGGCTACTGAGAATTAGGGTGAAAGTTTAGGTGGTCATCCTAAATTGGGGTCGGTGCAACGAGATGCTTGTTTACATTAGTTTTTAATTTCTGCATGTCGGTACAGTGGGCAAGGAGGAAATTCCAAAGGCAAGCAGCTCGAGGAAATAAGCTATTGGAGTAGAAGGTTCTCTGGCATCTAAGGATCTCATCAGTTAATAGATGGGATTTAGCTGATTGTCGTGTTGGTCGAGTGTATTTACGTCGAGGGGGGCACCAGAGCAGCAAGTTTCGGAACACAATCTATTGAAGTACTTGTAAAACAAGCACAAGGATGTAACATTGCGGCGATGGGACAGGGGCTGGAGCTTGGTGGATAGTGAGATACCTATTAGATTAGATACTCTCTTTTTCGCCTTGTCTAAGAGGGAGAGACTAATGAATGGTGCACCAGCGAAGATGTGATAACAATACTCCATGCATTAGCGGATGGTGACTTTGAAGAGATATAGAGTACTGTCAGGTTTGAGAAGTTATCTAGCACGGTTGGGGGAACCCACTTTCTTTGCAGCAGCTTTGGCAATGTCTTCTATGTATTTGTTCCAATTTATTTTACCCGTGAATGTTAGGCCGAAGAGTTAGAACGTCGGACCCTCAGGTAAGGTGTTAATTACCATGGCAGTCGGTGGTTTAAGAGGTTTTTCGTTATTGTTGAAGGAAAGAAGCTTTGTCCTAGCTGCATTAAATGTTACCATCCATTTATGACTCCATTTCACTACAGACTTAAGATAACTTCCTATGGATTCAGCCATTGCCTCGAATATGCGCGCGTCCGTTTTACCCACATGACGAGAGTAGAGCGTGGTGTCGTCAGCAAGTATATCCATCTCAGACACACTATCATCAGGCACGTCGTTTATGAAAATCAGGAACAATAAAGGTCCAAGAATCAATTCCCTGGGGTACACCTGCATTTATGCCATGTTGTTCGGATGAAAGGCCAACGAGGACAACCTGGATCTTTCTGTTGCATAGGAAGGATATAAGTATATTGAATATTCGTCTAGTAATACCCTATCAATTAATTTTTATGACAAGCCCTTTATTCCAGACCTTGTCAAAGTCTTCAGATATATCAGGCGTTACCGCCCTAGCTTCACCTGCATTGTCCAGTGTATGGTATATGCGTTCAGAGGTGACCGTTAGGATATCAGCAGTAGACCGTGCCTGCCTAAATCTATACTGACGGTCAGAAAGAAGTTTAGTATTAAAGAGGTGCCGAATTATCGCTAGATTGATTAATGATTCAAAATGTTTAGCAAAGAGCGGGAATAGACTGATGGGGCGATGATTATGAGGTTCAGTTCTATCTCCAGAATTCTCCACGACTGTTACCAGAGTGGCAATCTTCAAGCTATCAGGGAGCAAGATTCTTACAGACATTTGTTGTAGAGTTTGGAGAGGACAGAGGCTAGTTTAACAGATCATTTCTCATTAATGTTGCTGGTATTAGATCAAGCTGGTTAGTGTGTGTAGTTTATGCGGGTTAGTTTACACATTTCAAGATTTTCTGCAAGATTGTGTTTGTGTTTATCATCGTCGGATGTTGTATAACCTCAATCTTTCCTAAATTCAAATTTCTTCAATGTCTTCCAGGGTCTTCGGGACAGTTCTTTGTGCTCCTACAATTATTGGTATTATAGTGATTTTCCTTATCTTCCATATTTTGTTTCGTTCATTGGCAAGTTCCATGCATTTGCTTAGTTTTCTGTTTCTTTCATGTTCAACCTCTGAACTGCTGGGACGTCGAACTGTACAGTGTTGCATGCTTTTTTCCCTTCTTGTTTACTATTATAACGTTTGGTCTCCTTGTTTGAATGAGCTTGTTTGTTTGTAACTCTATGTTCAAGAGGAGTGTGTGCTTTTCGTTTGCAAGTATTGTTTCCGGTTTGTCTGCATGTTCCATTTGTCTGCATGTTAAACTGCAGTTGTTTTTTAATCGTTCTCAGAAAAACACTAAATCGGGAATGTTTTTCTTACTGTGCATAAGCTGTTTGTGACTAAATGGAAATAATAAATATTAAGAAAATTAAATGCGATGTGATGAGTACAGTTAGATTTGCGTATATGATGATGCATTTAAGTGAATGTCGAGCTGGGTGTACGAGAAAGTTTTGTTTGTTTTCAAATAGGAGTGAGGTATTTGACTTGCATAATTACTGTGAGGCTCTTCTTCGCTCTCCCGGCAACGGGGATTAAATACAAAATGAGTATCCGTCCTCGGCATTCAATCTGACAAGCCAGGCGCTAACTTGACACCACCAGGCTTTCTTTTGTTGTGATGAAGTATGGTCTTACTCGGTACTAGGAGGTTAGAGTTAGGGTTAAGATTTTGAACGATGGCTGGTTTATAGCCGATAACTTGACGCGTTCCCATCTGATGCCTACGGGTTAGTTCACTTTCTAGCGTTTTGACTCCGACTAAAATACCAATTGATTACCACTCACGGAAGCCCTGCTAACCAGGTTCAAAGTTTCTAATCTTCTGTGATTCGACGAGAATCAATACGTAACAAGATAAGAGACGAATTTCTTTGTCTGATTTGTAAATCTGAATTTCTTTCTGCAAGGGATGTAATACAATTTACACTTTTGTTTCTTGTCGGGAAAGAGTTAGTCCCCTTTGAATGTAATAACACAGACAAATATTTGTATAGTAATTTTCTGTTTGATTCTTTCTCAGATGAACAAACAGTCTTTGGACTGTTGTATAAACAATGATCTCTATTTCCTATATGTCTCTCTGTCCGACTCTCGCATCCACGGGACCTACCGTCTTTTACATAATAATTTCTTACGTAAATTTTGTGTCGTCGTTTCATAGTTGTCATAATTTTTAATCACATTTCTTTCAATACAATATTCACTCTATTATGCATTGTTCCGACTTATTGAATCACGAATATTTTACTTTCCAATCCCTCTCAAAATTAATCCTTTTTGTTTTTTATTATTACTAATTATTATACTTTTTCCATACACGGCTTCGAGCGGAGGTGCCTCCATCTGGGATTTTAATCTGTCGCCATGTCCCAGGAGTATCCTACATTATATTATTGCATCAGTTTCAATGTTATATTGCTGTAAGACAGACAGATTTCTTAGTGACCTTGTAGAGGCGGCAAGTAAATAATAACACACATATGCATTCTTGTAATTTATAATTAACTGTGCCATGTCTATAATTGTTTATCTTAGTGTGTTAGTTGTATAAGTCTTTCAACTGATCGTGAAGAGTCTTTTTTCACGTTTCTCTTGCTAATAGCGTCTCCAGATTATTAGTGTCTTTATTTTTTTCTATGAACGCATTGCCCTTTTAACAAACGATTAATCTATGGTGCATTAAAAAAAAAAATTATTACCCCAAGAGTCGCTGACGCTTCACACCAAGAATTTCCTACGAAATTCGCCACAGAACTTTCAGTTAAAATTGGCTTTCATGTTCTGTCAGTTAAAAAAATATTTTTGGTGCTTGAGATCGATAAATGCTGGCCATATCCTGAAAAAAGGTGTTAATGTCGAAAGATATTAACTTATTTATTCATTCATTTAGTTATTTTTTGATTACTTTGAACGGTTGTTTTTTTTAGGGGGGGGTCTTTAAAATTTGAATATTTCTTATATAATGAACAATTATTTTTATATGTTCCGCTTATAATTGATTTTTTGGTTCTGTTTCTCGTTCACTGCTTTCGTTCTTCCGCCTTGACTTGTTTACCTTATCCGCCATATTTTCTGGTTTGCCTCCTTTACCTTCTTTGCATTCTTTGTTTTTTACTTCCCTTCCTCCTTTTTCCCCTTTCTCCCCGTCTTCTTCTTCTTCTTCCTTTTCTTCTTCTTCTTCTTTGCACCATTTTCTTCCTCCTCATTCTACTTTCCTATCTTTCGTACGTCTCATTTATATTATTTTCTTTATTCCCTTCCTTGCCCTTCTTCCTCGTCGTCGTCTTCTTCTTCTTCTTCTTCTTCTTCTTCTTCTTCTTCTTCTTCTCCTTCTCATCACTTCCCCGCTACTCCCAATTCTTCTTCGTTTCTCTAGACTTCATCTTTACGTCCTTTATATTTTTGTCTTCTTATCCTCTCTCACATTCTTTTTTGCCTTCTTCTTCGTTGTCATTTTCAATTTCTTTTCTGTGTTCTCTCTTCTTCTTCCTTGAACCATATCCATACTCATTCTCTTGATTTTTTCCTCTATACTTTATCTTTGACTTCTTCTCCACCTCCAACGCCTTCTTCTTTCGACCTCTACTTTTTCATCTATACATACAGCAATTTCTTCCCGTCTGTTCCAAGCATCAGTTTTCGGTGTTAGATCTCCTAACAAAACAAAACAACACACTGTGTAAGTAATGAGCACATTAGTGGGTATACGTTGTTTTTGGTGTTCATACATGTTCGATGTTTGGAGACGTAATACAAGCGACATAACGCCGTCCCCCTTTTTTCATTTGTCATTACATTGTATTATTGTTTCCATAATCATCACACACACACACACACACACACATATGTATATATATATATATATATATATGATATTAAAATGTTAAATTAAGTAACGATTTTTGAATTATCGTTTAATAATAATAATCTATCGTGATAATATGAAGCTTAATATATTGAATATAGCAATATATATATATGTGTGTGTGTGTGTGTGTGTGAGTAGTACATGTATTATATTACTTCATATACTTGTTAATCCGTTGAAACTCCAATGTTTATAAATAGTGCTCAATAACAAGTAAAGCTGTTCTTTAGTATAATTTTTATTTATACAAACATGGTTGGTTACATACATGTTTCGGTTGTACTCTTCATAAAGAGCCAACCTCTCCAGACGAAAACTAGGCATTGAAATTTCAATTCCTCGTTTTGGTCTGAAACATTTCTTCAACATTTTGACGTTGCTTTTGCTCAACACGTGCTTGCAATTGTTCATTGTCAAGATTACACGGTCGCCTTATACATTTTTCATCTTCAAGGCTCTCATATTAACTACTTCATTTCTGTAAGCACCTTCATATTGTCCGATTGCTTATGGATCCGTCTCCCAATGCTCTTTTCATATTAACAGCAATTTCAGGTGCATTCTGCCTAAGTTTGAACTCATGCAACATGAGAACACGGACGTCATGTTTTGGCATGTTTATCATTTAGGGTCTTCTATGCTCTAAAAATAATTTCAATTTAAAAAAAAGTATAGATTATTATTGAGCACACATTAATTATTATATGTTAAAATGTACCAGAAATAAGCAACAAATTTTGTGTTAAAATGACGTTTTAAAACCCAGCGGTTCAGGCGGTCATTATTTCTGTAACAACCATATATATATATATATATATATATATATATATATATATATATATATAATAGTCATAATCCAGGTAAAACATCCACAGGGTAGTAATCCTAAGAATTTCAACTGGGTTTATAAAAAGTGCTCAATATAAAATAGAGCTTTTATATATGACTAGCGGGGCTACCCGGCGTTGCTCGGGGTCATAAAAACATATAATTGAAGAAAAATCGTGTGTGTAACATCTTTATATACAAACTTCTATTTCTCCCCCCCCCCCCCTTCTCTATAGCCGTCTCTTTATCTTTCTACCTTTCTCTTCCCTGGTCACCCCATTTCAGCGCTACTTTCTAATTTTGCCTTTTGCGAAAGCTGTTTCTTCCCCACCATTTCTCCTACGTTGGCCAGGGCAATAGTATATCATATTTCTATAAAAAGTAACACCTCTATATGCGCCTTCTATATAGGTACTTATCTCCGCCCCGGTGTTCATACTATATACGTATCTATCATCACCCCGGTGCGCATACTATATACGTACCTATCGCCGCCCCAGTGCACATACTATATATGTACCTATCGCCGCCCCAGTGCAGATACTATTTAAGTACCTATCGCCGCCTCGGTGCGAATGCTAAATAGTACCTATCGCCGTCCCGGTGTGCATGCTACATAAGTACCTATCGCTGCCCTAGTGCGAATAATTAATATGTACATATTGCCGCTTTGGTGCGAATGCTAAATACGTACCTATCGCCGCTTTGGTGCGAATGCTAAATACGTACCTATCGCCGGCTTGGTGCGAATGCTAAATACGTACCTATAGCCGCCTCGGTGCGAATGCGAAATACATACCTTTCGCCATTCCGGTGCATGTGCTATATACGTACCTATCGCCGCCCCGGTGCACGTGCTATATACGTACCTATCGCCGCCCCGGTGCGCGTGCTATATATGTACTGACTGCCGCCGCAGAGCGCATGCTATGTACGTACTTATTGCTGCCCATGTGTACATGTTATATACGTAGCTATCGCCACCCCTAAATTCTGAATACGTACCTATAGCCGCCCCGGTGTGGAAGCTAAATAGGTACTAATTGCTGCCCCGGTGCGAATGCTAAATACATACCTATCGCCGCTCCGGTGTGAATTCTAAATACGTACCTATCACCGCCCGGTGTGAATTCTAAATACGTACCTATCGCTGCCCCGGGTCGGAAGCTAAATACGTACATATCGCCACCCTGGTGCGAATGCTAAATACATACCTATCGCCGCCCCGGTGTGAATGCTAAATACGTACCTATCGCCGCTCCGGTGTGAATTTTAAGTACGTACCTTTCGCCGCCCCGGTGCGCGTGCTATATACGTACCTATCGCCGCCCCGGTGTGAATTTTAAATACGTACCTTTCGCCGCCCCGGTGCGCGTGCTATATACGTACCTATCAGCGCCCTGGTGCACGTGCTATATATGAACCGATCGCTGCCCCAGTGCACATGCTAAATACATGCCTATCACCGCCCCGGTGCACATACTATATACATACTTATTGCCGCCGATGTGCACATGCTATATACGTACTTATCGCCACCGCTGAATGCTAAATAAGTACCTATCTCCGCCCAGGGGTGAATGCTAAATACGTACATATTGCCGCCCCGGTGTGCATACACCATATGTACCTATCACTGCCCCAGTGTGAATACTAAATATGTACATATCGCCGCCCCTGTGCGAATGCTGAATACGTACCTATCGCAACCCCAGGGCGAATGCTAAATACGTAACTATCGCCACCCCTATACACTACTATATACGTACCTATGCCACCCCAGTGCACATACTATATATAAACCTATCGCCGGCCTGGTGCGCATAATATATTCGTACCTATCGCGGCTCTGGTTTGCATACTACATACTTACCTATCTCTGCAAGGGTGCACATACTATATATGTACCTATCTCCAGCCCAGTTCGCACACGTAAGAACTCATATTAGTGCACCCCTGTCGTGTTTGAAAAACAAAATAGTGTTCATTCATGTATTGTCACTATCATAAATATAAATAATTTTAGTTAAAAACAGAAAAAAAGAAATGTTTTTGCCTCCCCCCACGAACATTTTTTTCCATCCTCCCACATACTTAGAAATATTTTTAATTTAAAAGAAATAAAAAAGAAAAGAAAATTTTTTGACCCGCCCCAAAAATTTGATGTTCCCCCCATACATAGAAATATTTTTAGTTTAAAAAAAGAAAAAAAAAATTTGTTTAGCCCCCCGCCCAGAAAATTTTTTTTTTCATCCTGCCCCATACATATAAATATTTTCAATGAAAAAGATAAAAGAAAAGGAAAAAAATGTTGCCCCCCACCACAATTTTTTTTTGTGCGCATGCTATATTCGTACTTATGGCATCCCATGTGCACATGCTATATACGTTCCTATCGCCACCGCTGAATGCTAAATACATACCTATAGTCTCCTCGGTGCGAATGCTAAATAGGTACCTATCGCCGCCCCGGTGCGAATGGTAAATACGTTTATATCGCCGCTAAAAATTGCCACGACCACCAATCTCTCCAGGCCCCCCAACTTTTTTTTACTCTCGCCCAACCCTGAGTAATATTTTTAGTTCCAAAAATAAAAAAATAAAAAAATTTGGCCCGACCCCTAAAAAGTTTGTCCTGACCTCTAAACATTTCCCCGAGCCCCCAATCTCTTCAGAACGCCCCCAACTTTTTTATTATTCTCTCCCAATCCTAAGAAATATTGTTAGTTAAAAAAATAAAAAAACAAAAAAAATTTGGCTCGACCTATAAAAAGTTTGTCCTGACCCCTAAAAATTTCCCCGACCCCCCCAATCTCTCCAGCCCCCCACACAGTTTTTTTACTCTCGCCCACCCTGAGTAATATTTTTGTGCAAAAAATAAAAAAATTTGGCCCGACCACTTAAAAGTTTGTCCTGACAATCTCTCCAGCCCCCTCAATTTCTTTTACTCTCCCAAACATGAGAAATATTTTGAGTTCAAAGAAAAAAAAAAAAATTTGGCCTGACCCCTAAAATTTTGGCCTGACCCCTAAAATTTTCCCCGACCCCCTAATCTCTCCAGCCCCCCCCCCTCCAACTTTTTTTCACTCTTCCCCTGAGGAATATTTTAAGTTCAAAAAAAGAAAAAAAAAATTTGGCCGAACCCCTAAAGAATTTGGCCTGACCCTTAAATTTTCCCCGACCCCCACCAACTTTTTTTTTCAGTGTCCCACAACCCTGAGAAATATTTTAAGTTAAAAAAAAATAAAATAAAAAATTTGGCCTGACCCCTAAAAAATTTGTCCTGACCCCTAAAATTTAATTGTGTTTTTAAACGTGAGTTAACGCACTTCCTTAGCTACCCTCTAAAAAATAAATTTCATTAAAAAACATTAATTGGTTTATGAACTTGAGGTATTACGTAATTAAATTACAATATGACTCAGCAATTTCAAATTACTATAAAATATAATGAAAAATAAATGAAAAGCCCCCTCCCCCCCGATGAAATATTCCCCATGGACCCCTAAGGGCTGGGTTAATAGATTCGAGAATACTCTCATCATCTTACTCTGTGAATTTTACATAAGAATACACTTTTATATGGTATGTATATATTCTCTAACCTTGTTTTAAACACCTTAATTGTGCGTTTTAAACGTGAGTTAACGCACTTCCTTAGCTACCCTCTAAAAAATAAATTTCATTAAAAAACATTAATTGGTTTATGAACTTGAGGTATTACGTAATTAAATTACAATATGACTCAGCAATTTCAAATTACTATAAAATATAATGAAAAATAAATGAAAATTCCCCCCCCCCCTCGATGAAATATTCCCCATGGACCCCTAAGGGCTGGGTTAATAGATTCGAGAATACTCTCATCATCTTACTCTGTGAATTTTACATAAGAATACACTTTTATATGGTATGTATATATTCTCTAACCTTGTTTTAAACACCTTAATTGTGTGTTTTAAACGTGAGTTAACGCACTTCCTTAGCTACCCTCTAAAAAATAAATTTCATTAAAAAACATTAATTGGTTTATGAACTTGAGGTATTACGTAATTAAATTACAATATGACTCAGCAATTTCAAATTACTATAAAATATAATGAAAAATAAATGAAAAGCACCCCCCCTACCCGATGAAATATTCCCCATGGACCCCTAAGGGCTGGGTTAATAGATTCGAGAATACTCTCATCATCTTACTCTGTGAATTTTACATAAGAATACACTTTTATATGTTATGTATATATTCTCTAACCTTGTTTTAAACACCTTAATTGTGTTTTTAAACGTGAGTTAACGCACTTCCTTAGCTACCCTCCAAAAAATAAATTTCATTAAAAACCATTAATTGGTTTATGAACTTGAG
This sequence comes from Sepiola atlantica, assembly GCA_963556195.1. Classification (NCBI taxonomy): domain Eukaryota; kingdom Metazoa; phylum Mollusca; class Cephalopoda; order Sepiida; family Sepiolidae; genus Sepiola; species Sepiola atlantica. The sequence continues at coordinate 38,667,975 of OY744539.1, forward strand.
GTATTACGTAATTAAATTACAATATGACTCAGCAATTTCAAATTACTATAAAATATAATGAAACATAAATGAAAAGCCCCCTCCCCCCCTATGAAATATTCCCCATGGACCCCTAAGGGCTGGGTTAATAGATTCGAGAATACTCTCATCATCTTACTCTGTGAATTTTACATAAGAATACACTTTTATATGGTATGTATATATTTTCTAACCTTGTTTTAAACACCTTAATTTTGTTTTTAAACGTGAGTTAACGCACTTCCTTAGCTACCCTCTAAAAAATAAATTTCATTAAAAAACATTAATTGGTTTATGAACTTGAGGTATTACGTAATTAAATTACAATATGACTCAGCAATTTCAAATTACTATAAAATATAATGAAAAATAAATGAAAATTCCCCCCCCCCCCTCGATGAAATATTCCCCATGGACCCCTAAGGGCTGGGTTAATAGATTCGAGAATACTCTCATCATCTTACTCTGTGAATTTTACATAAGAATACACTTTTATATGTTATGTATATATTCTCTGACCTTGTTTTAAACACCTTAATTGTGTGTTTTAAACGTGAGTTAACGCACTTCCTTAGCTACCCTCTAAAAAATAAATTTCATTAAAAAACATTAATTGGTTTATGAACTTGAGGTATTACGTAATTAAATTACAATATGACTCAGCAATTTCAAATTACTATAAAATATAATGAAAAATAAATGAAAATCCCCCCCCCTCGATGAAATATTCCCCATGGACCCCTAAGGGCTGGGTTAATAGATTCGAGAATACTCTCATCATCTTACTCTGTGAATTTTACATAAGAATACACTTTTATATGTTATGTATATATTCTCTAACCTTGTTTTAAACACCTTAATTGTGTGTTTTAAACGTGAGTTAACGCACTTCCTTAGCTACCCTCTAAAAAATAAATTTCATTAAAAAACATTTATTGGTTTATGAACTTGAGGTATTACGTAATTAAATTACAATATGACTCAGCAATTTCAAATTACTATAAAATATAATGAAAAATAAATGAAAATTCCCCCACCCCCCCTCGATGAAATATTCCCCATGGACCCCTAAGGGCTGGGTTAATAGATTCGAGAATACTCTCATCATCTTACTCTGTGAATTTTACATAAGAATACACTTTTATATGTTATGTATATATTCTCTAACCTTGTTTTAAACACCTTAATTGTGTGTTTTAAACGTGAGTTAACGCACTTCCTTAGCTACCCTCTAAAAAATAAATTTCATTAAAAACCATTAATTGGTTTATGAACTTGAGGTATTACGTAATTAAATATGACTCAGCAATTTCAAATTACTATAAAATATCATCAAAAATAAATGAAAAGCCCCCCCCCCCCGATGAAATATAAATGCACATTGGTCTTTATTATAGATAAATATAAATGCACATTGGTCTTTATTATAGATACAAATAAATGCACATTGGTCTTTATTATAGATACAAATAAATGCACATTGGTCTTTATTATAGATACAATTAAATGCACATTGGTCTTTATTATAGATTTTCTTAATATCCCCCCCCCCCAAGAAAAAAATTGGCCTGAGGCGCTCACACCGGCGAATGCCGTCACCCCCCCTCCCAATTTGGCATGAAAGGAGGAGGTAATGCCTATCATGATAACGGAAGGGAGGGGGAGGAATATTAGCGTCTATTAAAAGCTTGTAGTGTGAGTGAATTTCTTCCTCACACTTTGCATTATTTTTCAAATTATCTGCCACTCTCTGACGTCATGATGACCTGATATAACCGGACACAATTTAGAGCAAGACCGGGTACATCCGCCAAGGGATTATGGGACAGGTGCGGATGTGATTGAGCAACCCTTGTTTCACTACACACACTTAACATAGGATTCCTATGTTGTTATTGATGCATCCGGACAGAAGTTATTGGATGATCTGATACAACCGGACACAATTTAGGGCAAGACCGGGTACATCCGGCAAGGGATTATGGGATGTTTACATTTTTGCATTTTTATCGGATTAGTACACAAATACATTAGAGTAATTTACTCCTCTCCAGGAGTTAGGGCACAAGGCCAGTTTTTATCCTACTCCCACCAGTAAGATGTGACCCAAGCTCGGGTCGGAAAGTGGGGGTTGAAAAGCCAGCGCCCGAGAGGTGAAATACATTAGATTATTTCGAATATGTTAAAAAAATGGCGTATAAAAGCTATGTTGAATTAGAGAAAAACGGCCTAGAGGAGTCTAAAAAATTTTGTTGATATTTAAAACTCATGTAATAATTTGTTAAATAGTATTGTACAATGTTTGTTGAAAGAAAATCATAGTTATTATTACTTGTTAATTTATTAAAGTAATTTGAACAGTGTATAGTGGATAGGCTGCTGTACTGCAGTAGATTTGTTATAAATAATCCAGTAAATCGCATAAAATTTTTTAAGCTTTGTCGGCCTTTTGGCTAAGATCAAAGTGTAGTATCTGTTCTCGGCATTTTTGCCTTGAGATCAAGTGTATTATCTAGTCCTATCTCCTATCCGATAGGTGTCGATCTTACACTCTCGAATCAAAAATCAGATTATCATTTTATTTTTTAATCCCTTTTCCTTTGGTGCACTTCCTCTCCCCTAAAGTACGGCTGATCGCGCCCACAGTAGGGATCTCTCACGCCGACTAATACTCAAACTCCCCAAAATTTCGCCTGAGCCGCTCATACCGCAAATGCCGACATTCCCCCATCCCCAGATTTCGCCTGAGGCGCTCATACCGACGAATGCCGACATTCCCCCTCCCCAGATTTCGCCTGAGGCGCTCATACCTGCGAATTCCGACATTCCCCCTCCCTAAATTCGGCCTGAGGGGCCCGACTGCTGACATTCCCCCTCCCCAGATTTGGCCTGAGGCGCTCATACCGGCGAATGCCGACATTCCCCCTCCCCAGATTTGGCCTGAGGCGCCCCACCACCGAATGCCGACACTCCCCCTCCGCCAAATTTCGCCTTAAGCGCTCATACCGCCGAATGCCGACACTCCCCCGCCCCCAAATTTCGCCTGAGGCGCTCACACCGACGAATGTCGACACTCCACCTCCCCCAAATTTGGCCTGAGGCGCTCATACCAGCGAATGCCGACATTCCCCCTCCTCATATTTGGCCTGAGGCACTCACATCGGTGAATGCCGACATTCCCCCCCCCCTATTTGGCCTGAAAGGAGGAGGTAATGCCTGGAAGTATTATATCAGGATAACAGAACGGCCATAGTGAGGAAGGGAGGGGGGAAGGAATTTTAGCATCTATTAATAATTAAGAAAGAAAGTGTGGGAGTGAGAGGGGAAGAAGAAAGAAAGAAAAAAAATGGTTGTAGTGTGAGTGAATTTCTACCCGCCACTCCCTTACTCTGACGTCATATCTAGTTTATCGTGACTTTGCATTATTTTTCTTCTCAAATTAGTATAAATAACGTTGAAAAATGGAGTTAAAAGCCACCCCCCATTGGAGAAAAGTGCTCAGTCGACCCCGGAAGAGTCAATTTTTTTTTCCGGTTCCGAGATATTAGACGCGCCTGGGCTGGCCGGTCGGAATGATGTCACCCGTGTGACCGTGTGTTGGGTACTTTCGGAGGAGAAGCTTTACATACATACATACATACATACAGACAGGTGGGATTTATATAATAGATTATTTTTATTTACTCAGATATGTACAAAATCTGCGACACTGGCATGTCGATGATATCGATCAACAGCTATTATAAACTGAGATCTCATTAGGAAGATTATAACTCTGCCTGATGAGATCTCAGTTTATAATAGTTGTTGATCGATAACATCGACATGCCAGTGTCGCAGATTTTGTACATGTCTGTGTAAATAAAAATAATCATATATATATATATATCTGTGTGTGTGTGGGGGGGTGTTTATAGTTAGTAAGAGAGAACTACAGAAGAGTGTTCGATTATTAAGAAAATAAAAAATAGAGTATAATATATATTTATATTCTGTGTTACAAAAGATCAGAACAACATCGGTACCGTGAAACCGACGGTACTGATGTTTTTTCTTATTTTTGTAACACATATATAAATATATATATACACACACACACACACACACATACATATATATATATATATATATATATATACATATGCGTGAGTGTGTGTATTTCGGTAGCATGTTTTTATTCTGGTAAATGTTATTGAACAACACATAGTTTTTTTTAGTTTTATAAGTCTTTTTTTTATTTTTACGAACATGTCATTTAATATTCTTATCGAATTTGTGTATATATTTCATATTTTTGCAAGTACTTTCCATGAATGAAATCAAGTCTCATGAAATAAATTGTTTAAACTTCGTGTTATTTAATAACATTTGCTTTAATATATACCATTTCACCTTCATATATAGCATTTGTTATAATATTGACATTAAACCAATCTCGATTACAAACTCTCTTCATTCACACAACGTAATGTGACGTCAGCATTGTTTAATCTAACCTCTTTTTCTATCCTTGATTTCGTAAGCGGCAAAATAGAATTCGCGATTTTTGTTTATCTGAAATAAGAGGTACGATTAAGCATTCGACGCCAACCAAAACGTAGATTCGATTTCATCCACCATTTTCGTTCTGATCTCACAAGACAATGGATCGGTGACGTCATTTGGACGTCATCAAAAAGAAAACTTGCTCTGATTTTCCGTTGATAAATAAATTAGTTATCAATTTTTACCATTTTAGTTAAGGAGTGTTCTGTGCTTATGCGTCTATCAGAACTAGGAAACAATAAATGTAATACTAATTATATCATTCTAAGGATTGAGAAAAATGTTGTGTAAGAATGGAAAAGTTTACGTGACACTTGTAAGTATGAGAGGTCACCTCAAAGCAGAAGTCGATAAAATCACATGACTTCCGGTCGGGTACTTCCGGTCTTTTTAGCTGGCGCGACTTCAAGCAGAAAAGATGTGTGTGAACCCTGTCCCCAATAGGGTGGGTGGGTAGCAGTGGGCACAGTGTCGCTGTGTGGACAAATATATATATATATATATATATATATATATATATATATATATATATATATATATATATAAGAAAGAGAGAAAGAGAGAGATGTCTATCTATCTGTCCCTCTCTTACTGGTATACAAGTAATCTGTCTCTCTGATGTTTCCTTCGACTGCTCTTCCTTTTATAACCTTTTCATGCATTTTTTTTTTACAAAAACTCTACGTATTTGCTCTAATTTTTTCTTGAACCACGTACCTTCAAGTTGAGCTTACTTCCGGAAAGGCCCGTGACAACTAATTATGAAGGTAAAACTCATTCCCTGATGTCATTACTCCTATAAAACAAATATAATCGGTCAAATAATAATGTATGATAATTTATGAGAATATTTCACTCAGTTGTTGTTGAACAACAGTATGCATGAAAGGTTAAAGGATGAAATAAATCATTTATATAAACATCGGCGTCTGAGTAGGTTTATCAGACGACGGCACGGGTGTATAATGGTTTATACACGCATCGGTCAGTCGAAATATAACATCGCAAATTCCACTCCTAAGTAAGACAAATAAAAAAGCGTGATGAACGTGACGAAAAACATGAGATAGCATTGTGGGTACAGGTACAGTGTTGTGACATATGCTAAAACCGACGTTTCGTCAGCATATTCCGGCTGTTTACGTAAACATGCCGAGTGGAAACGTCCGGCATCAAAATAAAAAAAAGGCTACGCTATGAAACAGAAAAAAATAATGAAACAACATTTAAAACAAGAAAAAAAAAAGAATCACCGTATGTAAAATTTTATAAAAGAATATTTATTTTTTGACAAAGAAAATATAATGAAACAGCAGTTATTTTTTTACAAGAAATATTGTTTGTTTTACAGGAATGTAAAGGTTAGTTTAATTGTTCATTTTTTTTTTTCGATAATTTAATTTTGTACCTGTATAGCTTTTGAACCAGACCAGTTAGGTTAGGGTTAGTTTAGGGTCAGGCTGAAACCAAAAGCATTGTTTTTAAGGTTAAGAGTTAGGGTGGAAAAAGGGTTAGTTAATTTTTTGTTTGTTTTTGGGAGACTGAATCGCCTTTCATAAAACTATGAAATTTTTTAACACTTTAAGCAGGGGTCAAAACTTGTATCAGTACTAATGTGTGTGTACATCAAAACAGTGTTTTTCATTTCACAGAAATAAAATACGTTTCCAAGAAATTGCTGCTGCTGTTGCTGCTGCTGTTGCTGCTATTTTTGTTGTTGTTATTGTTAGTTGAGTCGGACTTCTGCAGATAGCCTACGAAGATCGTGCCTGCATGAAGTCCTCCTAGTTGACCGCAGCTATTCGTTCAGGCTCATCAGTTGCATACGAAGTTGGGAAAGGTTTAACAGAAGCAACGTTATTATTCTTACTCCATTTGTGGTTCCGCATCTGACACGTCTTTGCTTACCACACACACAGGCATAGACGACCACACGACGACGGATCTTCCTGGATTCTCACCAGAGCTATGTTAGTAGGGCAGCTCTTATATTATCGCGTTGCCACTCCCCTCACCACTCTTGGAAATGTTTGGACTCAATGCACTGTGTCTATCTGTGCGTTGATGTCAATGTGGGTATGTGTGCGTGAGTTTAGAAATGCGGTTTTCAGTATTCCCAAAGCTCTACAGAGGGACGATAAAAGCTGTAGAAACGTTGACGTTAGCTCTCTCGTGTAGTAGGGCTAACATACTGCTATGGAAAAATCTGGGTTTATATGAGGTCGAGGTGGCTCCCAAAGAACAACTTCTATAAATTTAGAAAAATCCGCTGATTGGTTCAAAATAATTTTATTTGTTTTTATTAATTTTGGCGGATTCGTGCGCAAAGCGGTGTGCACAGAAACGAGTGTAAGCACTTTTATTTTCGTCCCTACATATACACATACTACTAAACGACGTTATATTAAATGTCGGATTAATAATGGAATTTTTTTGTAACATCAGCAACTAAAATAATATTGGATCTGTCTCTAAAAAGTTTATTTTGAGCAAGCTCGTTTTTTTTTTCTTGTCGGATTCATTTCGCCGAAGTTAATCATTTTGAGCGGAAACTACGACAGTGTAGATATATATGCACGCATGCGCAGCTGGTATAAAATAATGGCGCCGATTACGAATGTATAAACATATCTAAACAAAACTTACACACATATATATATATATATATATATATATATATATATATATATATATATATATATATATATATATATAAGAAACATTAAAGAAGATAGTGAAAATATAATTTAAGAAACAAGAATATGCATATATTCGAATTCCTCTAGTGTAGATTACCCCACACAAGGCATTTTATATTTTGAATTGCAATTACGTTTTATAATTATATTCATTATTCAATATTCTTGTCAGACTAAAGTCTATGTATGACTTAATGCGACTAGCAAGACGTAAACACTTCATATTTTCTGAACCCATATAAATAAATTGGTGCTCATTTTCATCAATGGTTTTCTCATAAAGTTAATATCAACATTTATTTTCTTGTATTTAATAAAGTAAGAAGTAGTAGTAGTAGTAGTAGTAGTAGTAGTAGTAGTAGTAGTTGAAGTAGTGGAAAAATAATATCATAATAGGAAGAGAGTGAATTGATGAGACGAAAATAAAAATGTAGTGAAGAAGAGAGGAAAAAGGAGAGTAGCAGATTTGTATGTTTAACGGTGACGGGCGAATGAGACGCAGAGCGGTGGGGGGAGGGGATACAGAGAGTGAGAAGATGACGTAAATTAATCAAGTAATTGAATAAAAAAAAATTAAAAGAGAATAACAGCAGCGTATGTTAGAGCGTGAAGGGGGAATCAGACGAAAGATGGTTGTGATGAGCGGTATAAGAGTAGTCGTAGTAGCAACAGCACCGCAAGAGATAAAGAGTTTGATGTAAATATATAAAAGAAGTGTTTATTATAACTTAAAACCTATCCAACCCAACTGATGAAGTCATTGTCGTAACTAATACATGTAGTGGAATAGATGCTGAGTGTCTAGATTTTAAAATATGAAGAATTATTGAAAAAGACTGACCGACAAATAGAAGAATACATTATATATATATATATATATATATATATATATATATATATATATATATATATATATGTATATATATATTTATATACATAAAATAAATATACGTGTGTGTGTATGCGTATATATATATATATATATATATATATATATATATATATATATACGCACACACACATATATATATAGGAATACACAAATATATATATGTATATAAATATATATATATATATATATATGTATATATGTATGTGTGTGTGTGTGCGTATATATATACGCACAGACACATAAATATATATACGCACACGTACACACACACATATATATATGATGAGATTTTAATCTTTAAAAAGCCTGGCTTAAAGAAAGAAAAATTAACATGTTTTTATCGGGTAAACCTTGCATTGAACAATTGAGGATGAAATAGATTTGTCATTCGCACATCTTTATCTCCCTTCTTTCATTTCTCTCTCTCTCTCTCTCTCTCTCTCTCTCTCTATATATATATATATATATATATATATATATATATATATATATATATATAGTTTCGGAAGTTCTTTTAACATTCAAAACTGAAAAAAACAAAAACATTTTCGTTGAAAGATTTTAGTCTAGTAAGTCAATCAATCTACTGCAATCACTATTTTAGTTAACTTCCAAGAATTTACTCTAATATAAATATATTTTTATATATGTTTTTTTTTTTATATAAGGGATCGTCAGTTGTTTACCATGCAAACTGTTTCGGGATTTTAAAAACAAAACAGTATTTCTTTATCATGGCATCCCAGCAGTGTTGATCAGACACCACCTCCCTATTTAATAATAATTTTTTTAATTTAAAAAGTTTACAAATATTTGATTTAGTTTTGCCTCCAGATTTGTTTTTCTAAAGTTTTAAAATATAGTTTCTCCTTACCTGTGTTGTTCCTTTCAAAGTGAGTATTTGCTATTTTACAGAACATCTATTTTATAGAGTAAGATGATTCCATTATAATAACCCCCCTTTTCCCCCTTGGTTATTTTCTTTGTCTACAACTGTTTTAAAATTAAAAATATATATTTATAAAAATATTTCATATAAACATATATATATATACATTTATTTATTTATTTATTTCATCATGGACTATTTACATATGTTATACATTTTTATAGTAGAGTTTTGGATTTCTTTTATCAATTTCTTTTGATTTATTTCATATAATTTAAAAGCGTCAGGATAGCGTGTTATTGCCTTATTTAATTGTCTAAATATTTTATTTTTATCTCTACCTTCTTTAAGCATTCTTATTACTAATGAAGTGACTGGAGGTATAAAATCCATTAACCTTAAAGTAACGCGGGCTATTCTAAGAAATTTGGACATTATACTCCCATAAAATATATACATAGGACAGGTACTACATTTATGCGGCATACGAACGATATGAAAGGGAAAATAATTTCTTTTATCAAACATTTTATAAATAAATCTACCATCCTTAATTTTTATATCTAAATCTAGAAAGGTAGCATGTATTTCTGTATGTTCACAATTTAATTTTAATTCCCTAGGATATATTAAATGTTTTGTATTTTCAAACTCCTCTCTATCATTTATACAGACCAGGTCATCAATACACCTCCTGCAACCGTGGTAACTATACGTTCTAGATATATCATTTTTTATTAATGATGACATATATATGTATTCATATCTATGTAAATAGAGATTTGCCCAAAAGGGGGCAGGGTCCAAACTCATAGGAATACCTATTGTTTGTATTAGTGTTTTATTTCCTATTTTAAAATAACTTTCTTTAATCAGGTGACTTATAAGTATTTTAAGGCCATTTTTTGAAGTACTAGTTTTACTGTTTTTATTCTTACACCAAAAGGCTTTAGATTTTGAAACATCTATGTATTTACCTTTACCTCCGGCAAAAGCTAAATCTATAATGTTACCTAATTCTTTAATTAGTTCATTATGTGGTATTTTTGTACATAAGGTACTAAAATCATATGTAGAAATTGATTTTGCCTTGTTACGGGAATTTATATGATCTAGTTTTTATTTTATTGGATATGAATTATTTACTACCTAAAATAGGTTTATATTACTTTCTTTTATTATGAAAAGTATTTATCTGATTAATTATTAATTTAAACACATTTGATATAGGGTTTAGTAATACACATTTTGGAGGCAACAATAAAACGGGCCCAACTGGTTTTTTATGCATTTTAGGTATCCAATACATACATGGAAGTTTATTATTTTTCTCATCTAATTTTAGTCCAAATTTTTCACAAATAATGGTGTTATTTAGAATAATACTTTATTTTTCACAATTACTTACTTTATAAGTATCTGATTCTATACCTATAATTCCTACTTCTGAAAATAAGCGTTGTATATATATATATATATATATATATATATATATATATATATATATATATATATATATATATATATAGTAAACTATGAAAATATATTATGGCTATTAAGCTACACAGAGGCTCCCGCGTTTGATCCCCGGGAAATCAGCAGATTGAAATACATTTTATCCTGAAGATTTTCCCCCAGAGATGACACGCGGGAGCCTCTGTGTAGCTTAATTGCCATAAATATATGTTCATAGCTTACTACCTAGCTCTACTTACGTATCGAGCATTGTTGAAGTAAATACTGAAAATTGATACGTAAAAAATTATATCTTCTCATAAAAGTGTATGTTTATACATGAAATAGTAATATATATATATATATATATATATATATATATATATATATATATATATATATATATATGTAATCCGATCGATGCCCGGGGTGCAACTCAGTGTTGTATTCTGAATGACTCGGAACCAATGTGATCCCATCGTTTTGGCGGGGTTGATTTTGGGACGATATGCGACGACGGGACGATATGTGACAACATGTGCACGTATGTGCAATGTCTAGTCTAGTTATCGTCAGTGAGCAATCATCGTTTGACGGTAGTCACTGTCGTCTGCTTCTGGGACTGATTGGCTGGCTGTTTGGTCGGGACATTCGTGCTGAAAATTAAACATTATGTAATAATGGAACAAACCATTTTTCTTTTTAATATAAAAGTATACTTTCTTTTTGCCGAAGAACATATTTAAAACTCAAATGGTCGGCTAAGTTCTCACGACCGTGTCAAACCCGCGTCTTCCTCATTCAGATTTCAAAAGCCGACTCTATTTCGCTTGTCGCGGAGAAGCGACACGGGAAAGAAAGAGATAGAGAGATGAGATGGATAGAGAGATTGAAAGAGAAAGTAAGGCCGAAAAGGAAGGAAAACGCAGACGTCGCCAGTGTTTCGATAAATCTCGGTAACAGGTTATCTGATCTTTTGAACCTGGCTGGTGTCTCCAACATTGTTTATATTAAGCTGACATCAAGTTTTACCGAATTAATTTTATTTGCAACTCAAGTCTGGCGCAAGGGTTACGAATATAACGGAAGGCACTTAGCCGCCCCCCCCCCAAATCACGCATTGTGCCACACTGACACACACATACATACATACATATATTTATATATATATATATATATACATATATATATATATATTTATATATATATATTTATATATATATATATTTATATATATGTATGTATATATATATATATATATATATATACATATATATATATATATATATTTATATATTTATGTATATATATATATAGTTCTTGTATGGTTTTTAGTTCATAGATGGTAATCCAATGAAGCTACGGTGTGTATAAGATTGTGCTGAATAACAAGTACAGCTGTATTTTTGTATACATTTTCATGATATATATAATTTTTATGATATATATATATATATATATATATATATATATATATATATATATATATATATATATATATATATATATATAATGTACTTTTCTGGAACCATTGTGTCTAATAAGTATATAGAGGGGTCATTGAAAGATATCGCACTGCATGAAATGGAAATATGCTTGTGTGGAAAAGGAAGACAAAAACGAAGTGAGTTTTTATTAGTAAATCTTGTTTAATTTAGTCTCAACTTCTACACGGTGATCTAGTGTGTGTAACCGTGTTCTATAATATAGTTCGAGGTAATACCTCGTTATCAAAGTAAATGTTCCAAATGTCCTATTGAAACGACATTCCTGAACTACTTGCTCTAAAACTATCTCTTACTCTACCACATCGCGTTTTGGATGACTCACACATTTCATAGCACTGATCTATGGATGAATATTGTCTTTGCTAAGTGACCTCAGTGATCTAACATGAATCTGCTGTATATAGCCACACTGATGAGTCTTATCGAAGACGAAACAACCTTGTCTGGTTATATTAAAATATTGATAAATGTATGTATATATATATATATATATATATATATATATATATATATGATAAAAAATGGGGATAAGATGCCAACGTAATGGAAAATAGAAAAAAAGAAAACCAAAAATATGATTTGTGAATCTATCAACGTTTCGTCTTTATTTCAAGACTTCCTCGCGATAATGGACCAAATATTAATACTTGTAAGTAATTTCCTCGAAGCAATCAACCCCAGGAAGTCTTGAAATAAAGACGAAACGTTGATAAATACATAATGATATTTTTGTTTGTCCTTTGTTCCTTATTTTCAGTCATAAGCACACAAACATGTTACTTACAATTTCGTTCTGAGTTTATTTGGCGATTTTAGAAGCAAAGTAAATTCTAATTTCTCTTTTAGTTTTTCTTTTATGTTATTATATTCTGTAGGAAAATTTCGGAAACAATTCCTTCTTCAAGCCTTCAATGTACTGTGCAAATAATTCTTGAAAACGGCTAACTAAAAGTAATATTAATATTTTCTAATCAGGCTACCAAGAGCAGCTTATCGAGGTTATATGTGGAAGTGGAAGTAGTCTGTTTCATTTCCGGTACAAATGTACCAGGAAGGAAAATAAATAATTAAAAAAAAACAAAAAAAACGAAGTTCTTTACTTAAAATACTTAAAAGTAAATACTTTAGGTAAAATACTTAAAAACTCTAAAATTTAATCTGAATGGTAGTTCTCTTGAAATAATAAAAGTATATTAATGAAAAAATGGCTGCTATCTTCTATAAAAATACTTGTCATTGTAAGCTAAATTGCCGACCTCGTCGTAGCTCACGACAAATGCATAATAAATAGAAGACGAAGAGAGCGACGACGACGACAAAGAAGAAGAAGAAGAAGAAGAAGAAGAACAAGAACAAGAACAAGAACAAGAACACGAAGAAAAAGAAAAAGAAGAAGAAGAAAAAGAAGAAGAAGAAGAAGAACAACAACAACAAAAAGAAGAAGAAGAACAAAAAGAAGAAAAAGAAGAAGAAGAAAAAGAAGAAGAAGAAAAAGAAGAAAAAGAAGAAGAAGCTTAATATACTGCTGCTATATCTGGGGAGGTGCTGCTCAGATCACTATTTCCTGCCTTGATAAAGTACAAAATCGATTTCGAAATCTAGTAGGCAATGGCCTTTCCACTTCCCTCCAGCCAATTTCTCACAGAAAAGACGCTTCTAGTCTTTCTCTGCTCTATCGTTATTTGCATGGTAGGTGCTCGACTGAGCTCCATCTACGATTACCCCTGTAAACATTCACAACAAAACCCCGTCGAGCCACAACCACTGTCAATAATTTCCATTTCTCTGTATCAGAGAATCTCTGAGCAAAGTTTATTTCCTAGAACTACCCGCCTTTGGAACACAATATCGCGAGACCGCTTCCCAGTTGACTACAACATAATAGTTTTCAAGTCCAATGTAAACAATTTATTCTTTAGACGTCCTCTTAAAGGATCAAATTCTGCCCAGTTTCAACAATCGTTACCAATCCTCACGGTCTTGTCTCACCGTCCACCTTACAAACTTATTGACCCTTATCCTCGAGTGGCCTTTTGGCCTTGATAAGCTGTGACTCATTAGTAAAAAAAATAAATAAAACAAATAAATTAAACGAATACGTTCCTTCTTTATTTATTTCTTAAAAACTGTTATAATTTATTTTGATTCAAATAGATTTATTATCTTAATAGTTTCTTCATTAATTTCTGTTTCCGTTCCTTCTCCAATTTCCAGAAGTTTATCTTTTATGTCTTTCAGCCATTTAGCATTGTTGTTGTGATCTTGAGCCTTTTCCCATATCTTGCTCCAGAAATGTTTTGTTTCTGTCGGGTTCGGTTGTTCTGTTGTTGTTCTTTCTCCGTTTATGTTTTAGTAAAACTGGCTTTCATTGTTTTCAAAGGTTCTGTTCTGTTTGTACTGTTCCGATTTGTATCTGTATCGTCTCAATCTTCCTTCTTTTGCTGCTATCTTTTGTTTTAGTTCTTCATGATTCTAATTTAGTCTTTCCTTGCGATTCGGATTTCTGCTCTTCCATCGTTTACTGTTCTCCTTCATCCTATTTACGGTTTTAGCTTCCTTTTGCAGTTTGGTGATCTGGGTTTCCAGTCTGATCTCCCATCCATATTTCGTCTGTCCATTCTTTTGTCAGTCTTATTTTCCCTTGTTAGTTTCATATTTATTAATTTTGCCCCCGCATATATCAAGTTGTTTAGATCAGTGATAGTGTATGTTGGGATGTGCGTGAGTACTCTGTTTACTTTTTCCGTTTCAACTTTTAATTTCTTCCAATCTTCGTTCCTTAGGGATGGGAGTTTTGTTTCGTTCTCGAACATTAATTGTTTGATGTTTTCCACTTTTCTTGCTTCTTCCTCAGATAGTTCTATAGTTTAGACATTAATCATGGTTTGGTGTTTATGGCACCACCAGGCCCAGGCTGACTTTACCTGTGATCCTGTACCAGGGATAGTGTTTCTCTCATTTTCATGAGATTCAAAGTGCACTATCACACATACATGAAGACACATTGAAAAATATAATAACAATAAAATAAATAAGTAAATAAGATATTTAAAAAAAATTAAAATTAAAATAATAATTATTATATATACACATATGTTACCTTATTACATAGTATAAGTTTTCTAGGATACTCTTAAATAAAGAAAAGACGATAGATTCTCTTCCATGTTTGTCTAATAAATTGATACAAAGTTATCAAACGTTCGGTTGAAATTAAAAAATATTATTATTATTATTATTATTATTATTATTATTATTATCGTCGTCGTCGTCGTCGTTGTTGTTGTTGTTGTTGTTGCTACTGCTGCTCACTAAGAGTTATCACACAAGTCATCGTCAGTGATTGTTCACCGACAACAACTACTTATGCTCCCTGGAGTCTGAGTGACAACAAGCTTCCTCAAATTTCCAGTATTCTCCACGTCTTTTCGATCGACACCTCAGATGACCCTGCGGTATCGCAACAGCCGCCTCCCATTGATTTCTTGCTGGCAACAACCATTAGTCTCTCCTGGGATTTGGGTGGCAATAAGCCTCCCCAAGTTTGCAGCACTCTCAACACTCTTCCAATGACGGTCTGGTTAGTGCTGTTCCTTCTCAGTCTTCCCATTCTCCTTAACCCTCCCCGACTATTTTGTGTTGTGTCAGTCGAGGCCGATGCATATTTTAAGGGTGGGGCCAGCTTATGATATTTCTTGCAGTGTTTGTTCCTTTGTTCGTTCAGTGTGTCCTTCCTGTGGTTTTGTTTTCTTCCCATTGTAACTTCCATGTGACTTGTTATTATTCGTAGCTTATGCGGGTTAGTTTCCGCATTCGCAGATTTTCCTGAAGATTGCAGCTGTTTTGATCATTACCGTAATTTGTATAGTCTCCGTGATCCCTTTGATTCTAATTTGGGGGGGGGGGGCTGTTCCTAGTGCTTATACGATTATTCGTATTATATTGACTTTCTTCATTTCAGTTCTATGGCAAGTTCCGTGTACTTGCTTCCTTTTTCCGTCACCTTTATTTTCACTTTATGGTCTACTGAAACGACGAAGTCTACGATTTGGCAGGATTTTTCCTTCTTGCCAATTGTTATTCCATCCAGTCTCCTAGATTGTATAAGTTTATCTATTTGTACCTCTATATCCTATAGGATGTGTTTTCGTTTTCGAGTATTGTCTCTAATTTGTGTGTGCACCATTTGTCTGCGTGTTCGAAATGCAATTGTTTGCACAGTTCCCAATGTACTGCTTTCCCTAGACAGTCATGTCTGTTCTTGTATTCTTGTATTCTTCACTTACTATATTATTTACTGTTTCGTCTCTTTGTCCACACATACTTCATTTACTGTTTTCTTGGGTTTTATCTATTTTAGCGTTAATGTAGTTTGTCCTTATGGCATTGTTCTGTGAAACCGTCAGTAAACAATCCATTTCTCTGTAAAAGTGTCCTTTTCTTAGCTATGCCAAGCTATTTTCATGGTTTCTTCTCTGGCTATTCTTATGAAGCGGACGTAGCTTTTCTTCCAACTTTTCTTTTCTTGTCGTTTTGTTTCTGGTGTCGGTGCTTACCGAGTTATGCGTTGGGATGGTGTCTCTTGCTTCGGTAGTTATGTATTTCTCAGCTCTTTTTTTGTGTCTTCCACACAGTCTTTTATACGTACTAGTCCTTTTCCTCCTTCGTTTCTTTCCATGTAGAGTCTGGTCGTATCGTGTGTTTGTTATAGTGCGTTTTGCATGGTCATTAATTTTCTATTCTTCTGGTCAAGGTGCCTGAGTTCTTCTTTAGTCCAGCCTATGAATGGTCCCGAGTATCTTATTAGTGATACTGACCAGGTGTTCATTCTTTTTACTTAATTTCTACTATATAATTTCGTTTCTAAGTGTGTTCTTGTTCTTCGCAAATATTATTTTACAATCTTCATTTTCATTTCTGTAAGTTTGATGGTGTCTGTATCCAGAACTTCCAAATATTCTATAGCTCTCCTGCTCGCCTCACGTCCTAATGTCTTCTTTGTTGGGCAGTTTTATGCCCTCTATCGTCTTCAGTTTTCCCCTGCTCATCTCTAGCAGTGCACACTTTTCCATTCCGAATTCATTTGAATCTCCTGGCTGTAGATTCTAGTCGTATTTATTAGTTTTTCTAGTTTCCTTTTCCATTTTCCAAATAGTTTCAGGTCATCTATGTACATGAGGTGGTTTATTCACTGTTCTGTATCGGTAAACTTGCATCCAGAATCACATTATCTTAATATGTAGTTAAGTTGGGTTTACTTTCGGCAGCCTCTTAACTTCCTTTATTTTGCTATTTAGTTCTCACGTTCCATGAGTGATGTTTCTGACAATAGTAATTAGTACAGCCATGTAAATATATATATATATATATATATATATATATATATATATATATATATATATATATATATATATATATATATATATATATATTATATATATGTGATTTTTTGAAGGTTTACCAAAGCATTCCGTTGTATGTTTATCTCGAAAGGGAGCAAGTCAGCCCTGGAAATATGGCTAACTCGACCGCATGCATTCCGGACGTACATTTATGTTACCTTTCCTTCTGATGGAATAGATGTAGAATGTCCATAGTATCAGTGGCTTGGAATGGTAACTTGTGAACGGTGTTTTGGCTGTTTGGTTTTTGTTTGAGGGGGGGGATATTTTTCATCGTTGTGCCGCCCGACGAGAAGGTGTATACTCGCACATTGTTCCTTTTTTTTAATGCATTTGGGACTAAGTATTTGCTTGTTGGCTTATTAGCTAAAATACTTTTCTAAGATATTTTCTATGTGTCCTTTTTATCTTTGTACTTTTTCTTTTTTTTCTTCTCTTCTTAAGTGATCTCAATTAATGCAACACCACATTGTGTATTGTCGGTTGCTGAAACCCTTATTACAGATACTTAATTTCCCTGATGATCTGCCAATCAAGTAGCCCGTGTACGATAAAACTCTTTAATTTGAATAAATAATATTTGTAAGAAAAATCTTTTATGGTGATGATTGGTCTCCTGAACGGAATGCTTTGGAAAGCCTTCAAAAAATCACATATAAATGCTCTGTACCCTGTAATCGAGTATCATCGAGCTTGTTTTTATTGGCCTAATCCCGGTCTTCAATGAATAATTTATTTTCTATGTGAAACATCTTAATCTCTATATATTATATATATTGAACGCCTTCCTGTGATGCCTCTACGAAACTTTTTCTTCTCCATTGAAACATTCTTCCATTGGACACCTTACCGTTGGACAATTACCATCCTCTGATGATAAGATTTCGATTTTTGAAAATCCTTGGCTTAAGGAAAGAGCTATAAACGTATAAACATAATTTTATTACAGAATATACCTTGTATTGAACTTTTGAAGTTTGAAATAAATTTGGACATTCGTGCATATTTATCACTCTTCGACAATCTTTCTTTATATATATATATATATATTATATATATACTATATATATATTATATATATATATTTATATATATATTATAATATATATATATTATATATATATATTTTATATATATAGGAGTGAACCTAAATGCCTACTAGCCACTGTGCTCGAGTGTCTAAGGTCTCTCTGTACAGGGGTGTGTCAGGACAATCTGGCATGAGGACACTTCCCCCTGCAAGTAAACTCTTACTAAATATTCAAAATAACATAGTATTCTCAGCACAAATAATATCCCCTCGGTGTGGCTACCCTACACTGGCTTATACGAGCAATGGTGCATCTTCTCCAAGTAATGTACAAATACATCAACTAGTCTGACATAGATTGTGCGTGTTACTTAATCGCTACGGCTTTGCCCATATACCTGGAGCTATTTTTGGTGGGCACGACAAAGCATACATAGATTGTGAAATTTAAAATCCTAATTTTCTCAAACGCTGTTATTTAACAAAGAGATCTTTATATATTTAGAAAATAAACGGTCTTGTGTTGCCATACACGCGCATGAAGAGAGATCCGAGAACACACGGAGAGAACGGATGTCACTGGTATCACACCATCTCATCTTGTTGTTCGAAAATTAGGCCACGCAGCACGATCAACTTCTGATACCTCTTGATGCGTAAACATTCGCGTTCAACACGGGCAAAAAGATCTGGCATTTTAGATCAAGCTCATTTTCTGCTGGATAAACAGCCTATTGTCTATTCTTGCTCGCGTTGGGAATTATCTTTCACTTTTTCCCCCATTTTGAACACCGTCGCAAATTGAAGAGACATCTATAGAGGATCTGTTACGAATTAGCGGGAACTAATAATAGGATTGTGAAGGTAAGTAAAAAGGTAATTTTTACGAGTTAGAGTTAGGGTTAGGGTTAGGGTTAAGAAAAAACGTAATTCTTACGAGTCAGCGTGCTACGTCTTTTTAACCGGCTTTATTATTCATTCTTCTTATTTTGTTCATCCCAAACCAGACATACTGTCTCTGAATCGTAAAGGGGCTACTACGATGAGGATGAGATTTAAAGGATGCTGCTCAACTCCTCACCTAAGTTGTGACAACTTTGGTAGGAAGTTGGGCAGCATGATGTTTGTTCACATTACATTTGAATTTATGCATGTTGGTACAGTAAGAAAAACAGGGAGCAGGGATGGAAATTCCAAAAACGAGGGTTTGGGGAAAGAAGTTACTAGAGTACAACATCTTCCGGCACCTACGGATCTCTACAATGATGTTGCTCCTTGTCAAGTGGGGCAGGGGTATTAAAGTTAAGGGGGTACAAGTTGTTAAAGATCGTCAGGAACCTTCCGTTGAAATATTTGTAAAACAAGAACAGGGGTGCCACACTGTAGCGATGAGAGAGAGTTTCGCGTTTCTCAGATAGTGTAGTACTTATTACGTTGGAAATTTTTTGTTGAACCCTGTCCAGGAGGTAGAGGTTAATGGTTGGTGCACCAGCCTAGATGTGGCAACAACACTCAATATATGGGTGAATGGTGGCTTTATAGAAACATAGGATACTGGCAGGTGTGAGTAGTTTTCTAGCTCAGTAGAGGGAGCCTACCTTCTATTCTTGGCATTATTACTTACAAAAGAGGAGCAAGTTGTGATTGTTGCTAATATCTATAGTTTAGGTGGCGGTATTAGACCAACAGTATTTAAACATGGTAACGCATTCGCCATCAGCATCCCCGTCATGAAGCATAGTGGCGAGTGTTCTTCGATTTCCATTGTGAATAACTGGCCAGCATTGTGGGGATGAAAAGGGAGCCTTTGGGTCACCTTCGACTATAATGCACCTCGTAGTAACGGGATAACATTGCATGAGTGTCATTTGGCCCCCATTGTGAATAACTGGCCGGCGTTGTGTTGTGGACACGAAACATTTGTTCGTCTCTCTTCTCGACCCTTTGTAGTTATCTCACAGTAGTGGTTATAGACGTAGTCATCAAAGTTTAATATCTGTTCTGATACTATACTTCATCTGTTCTCCAATTGGACAGTGAAGAAGAAGTCTTTCTAGACTTAGGCAATTAAGCTATATTTCCTCCACCTTAGAAACCGACTATTTTTCTAACTATGGCCCTTATTTTACTAAATACTCACCACTTATCAAAGCACAAAAACCACTCGAGGCCAAGGGTTAATGAGTGCAAGGTAGACGGTGAGACAACCCCGTGATGATTGGTAATGATGTTGGAACTTCGGCAGAATTTGATTATTTAGGAGGACGGCTTAACAAGAATGTGTGTACATTGGATTTGCAAACGACAATGTTGTAGTCAGCTGGAAGGCAGACCCGCGGTATGGGTTCCACAGACGGGTAGGTTTAGGAAACAACCTTTTTCTCATGGAAGTTTTGTTTATTTTCATGTACAGAGAGGGAGAAAGAGAAATTATTGACAATGGTTGCAGCTAGACGATTTTAGTAGTCATTAATTACAAGGGGCATAGATTGAAGCGCAGAGTAGGGAAGCCAAGCAAATATGGACAGTGGTAGTCGTGAAAATATTGTATTATTTTTGTCTTGTTTCTCCTTGTGGATTGTATAATAGACGCAATTAAAAAGAACAACAAATAAAACCCTTATTTCTTCTAAGATTTTCGTTTACTTTTTACGAAGACATTTTTACAGTAATTTTAATCTGTATGCACTGCATGTTGCCCTTCCAACTCCTGTAAAACTCGAAAATGACGTCTGCTAATATTGACGTCAGCGACTCCAGAGAAAGTAACTCTCTTGCTTTTTTGCCACGAATTTCTTCCTGTGACGCAACTACCGGTCCACATCAATCTAACTTCTAACTTAATATATAATCGAAATTTCCTTTTTTTTTACTTAAACTAACCTCATATAGAAGTTTTCAGTTTTAACCTTACTCTTACACACCCAACAACTTATATTGCTACAATACGAGTCACGTGTAAATATAGTGTCTATTTCTTGGGTATAATTGACGAAGTTCAACCCCCAAGGTTAACCTGTCAGTCGATACTAGAAAATACACCTTATTGGTTTATTTAATCACATGACATTAAAATATTGGAAGTGATGCTAGTGTGTGGGCAGAACTACAATTTTCCGGAGATAAGAGCGTGTATACACCCTGTTTAATAATCCATCCAAAACGTCACATATGGTCTGGATATCATAAAGCGGAGATTAAAAAAGAAAATAAGAAATAAAACGTAGAGTTTGTATAGAATATAGAAAATTTGAAAAAAAAAAAACTTTGTGTGACGAGACGGATATATCGATAAATCAATATACAAATAAATACACCTTGCTCTTTATTATAGAGTGGAAGATTATTTTATGGAAGCCACTCCCGAAAAGGCATCAGGTCACTTCATGCAATGAGCTAAAAAGAACGAAATGTGATTAACAAAAAACAAGAGATGCCTTAAGAGTGGTCTTGAAAATAGTCAACAGAAAGAGAGTCTTACAAGCCCGCAGTTCTTTGAATGAAGCGACTCAAATAGGAAGATTTACTATAACGAGGACCAATAGACAAGCGAGTTAGAGGAACTGAGACAAAAGAAGCGGGGAATAAATCAGACAATTCTGAAAGAACAGATGCAATAGTAGTTTTCATATAGTTCTACGCAAGCACAATTTTTGTTCACCTCAAATAAGACGTATAACTAGAGAAGCATAATTGGGTTACTGTGATAAGGGCCATATTTATAGGGACAGCCTGGGTGAGGAGCAAGACAAGAAGTTTGTTCACATTGCATATCCAAAGATAAGCGCTCTGATGAAAGATCATATCAATGTAGAAAATCTTCCAGCATCTAAAGAACTTTACAGTGAAGGGGTGTGATTTTGCTGCTAGTCCGGTGGATCGGAGGTATTATCGTTGCAGCCCGCATAACGATACTACTCAAAATCATCATTTGCGAAATGAAAGAATTAATGTGAAAGATTATGTCAACATACGTAAGCACGTATGTATCATAGACAAAACGTGCCTGTAATATATTTCTGCTAATATCTTACAGCGTCTAATTGATTCTATTTTAGCTGTTTGCGAATTTTATTTGCGACAAAATGTATATGCGATGAACCCGATCTACGTAATGTTTTGTTTTCTCATGACATTTGCGATCCAGCTGAATTTAGTTTCTGTTATGTACGTATTTAGAGCTGCCAACAGTTGCGATGAAACGATTTGTCTTCAGTTTTATTTACGGATTATTTTTTTGTTGACATTCAACAAATTCGAGAAACAATATCATGCAATTTAAGCGAAAAATAAGATAAGATTTCTCGCACGTGTCATTCATGACGAGTTTAATGGGATTAGAATTTAAGCAGAAGCCAAAACACACACAAATATACAGAGACATGACATAACAAATAAACACATCGCACAAATGAACAAAGCGAACGCATTCCTTGCCCATAACGTAAAAAATGAAAGAGGACAACTAGTAAAAGAATAGTCTTGTTTCAAGAATATGTTGTTATACCAAGAGAAACAACTTTGCTTCGATAAGAAACGATGACAGAATAAATAAATACACCATAAACGTTATCGGGCAAGACGCCGGTTTTGAACCCGGATCGTCTGCAGACGGGTTTGAGGAAAATAAATTAACTGAACAATAACATGTGGAATCAAAATTCACAAATTGAAAACATTTTTTTGTCCATGACATAAATAGGTAGGAAGGGCAAAGCCAGTGAAAGAAGGCTTATGTTTGAGATAAAGCAACTTTTCTCTGATCAGAAAATATGACAATAAATAAACACACCATAAACGCTATCGAGCAGGACGCGGGTTGTAAACCCAGATCGTCAGCAAACATGTTTACGGTCCAAATTAAAAGAACCAAAAACATTTGTTTTTTGTCATACGAAGGGAAGCAACTTTGCTCCGATGAGAAACGAGAAAGTGAATTGCATTATTTCCCTTACATTTTACTTTATGAATTACTCGAACGGACTATAACACCCGGTTACATCGTGTTACATGTATACACAGACATGCAACAAAAATAATTCATACATGGATGAAGTTACAGGGCTTCTTTTTGCTTCCTTCGTCGACGACCATCACTCGGAGCTATACAAACAACACTAAAAGTTTGAAATATCGATATCTTATACTAATTGCCTTTTGTAGTGTTTTATATATCAATATATCTATCATATATTATTAGTTATGTATGCTTCTTCTCCTTTGCCTGACTTTGGTCATGCGACAGTTTACCACGTTTTTACACAGTCCTTTGTATTCTAGTGTATTTTGCAAGATACTTCCAGCTGCGCTGATTGGACAGTATAGGGCAGACAAGGTAGTGCTGTATCGTATAGTCCTTTTTATCACATTCGCATATGTTTGGCTCGTTTATTTAGCCCCATCTAGTCATATACACTTTTGATCGCCGCAATCTACTTCTTAGGCCATTGAGTGTGTTCCATTGCATCGAGGGTATTTCTGAACCAAGAGGGGTAGTCTCGTGAGGGAGGATTCCAATGTCAGTAGAAGTGTGGGCATTCTCTAGCCCTCTCGTCTACAGCTGTAGTTTGGTCTCTTCTTCAAATGTTGTTAGGGGCTTGACGTGGCTGAGGAAGCTTCTTAATTTTGGTTGTTGATGAAGGTCCATGGCGTTCCTCACTAGAAGCCTTTGTGATCTCTACTCAGCTGGCAACTTCCCGTCTCACATCTGCATGGCAAGGCGAAAAACGCTAAGAATTTCCGAGCAGCCATATTCTAGGCCAATTACTTAATTGGCTTAATCCGCGTTATTATGATAAATTACTATATGATTATCGTAATTTTAGCAATCTCATCTATTAGTCGAGTCTAATGTCTTACATATCCCATTTGATATGTTTTCAATGTGGTTTCAATCGTGATACTAATTATTAATTTAACATTTTGGTTACTTATCAATGTTATCATAGTATACGTAATAAAAACGTTTAGTAAAGTGTTCATCTTATATCTATTGGGAGTCATATTTAGTATGAATAAATTTGGTTCTATGCACAACAGGATTCTACTACAAACAATGCCCTTATAACTCCTATGTCCCATTGTGTTATTACACGTACGTATTCAGTCAAGCATAAATTACACCTCTTAAATTTGGATGGTTTATATTTTCTTGATTTAGCTAAAACTAACTCTTTCTACGTATAACAAATTGGCTTATCGGATAAACCTTTGATGCATTTAGTTCGTGATTATTGTAGAATAATTCCAGTGGTATTCTCTTAAAATATGATACGTGGTTATTATATCTAGTTTTAATATGCCAGCTGTGACTCCCACATATATTGTTGATTTATTTGTCTTTACACATTCACATTTGAATATAATTTCGGAAACATTACAGTTTAACAAGCATTTATCAAGTAGGCTACAGTTATACTACGTACCGAGGGTAAATCATTTGCATGCCTATAAGGAGAGGTGGCTAATTGTTTATCTATCGTTGTCTTGTTCGAACCACTAATTGGCGTGGTTTACTAATATACTATAATCGAATTTCTTTAATAAACATGTTCAGCGTGTGATTCCTAGGGAAGTTCCGATAATTTCGCAAAAGTCTTTAGGAATAATAGATTATATAAGTCTACTAAAAATAGGTCA
This sequence comes from Sepiola atlantica, assembly GCA_963556195.1. Taxonomy (NCBI): domain Eukaryota; kingdom Metazoa; phylum Mollusca; class Cephalopoda; order Sepiida; family Sepiolidae; genus Sepiola; species Sepiola atlantica. The sequence continues at coordinate 38,693,052 of OY744539.1, forward strand.
ACCAAAAATGTATTGTACGTCTATTTTTTATTTTATTTATGTAGTATTTGTATCTGTGTTTAAAAGAATGACAACACACTGATATATGAAAATATAATGTTGTATTTGTTATTGTTGGCCGTGGTTAATGAGTATGGGTTAGTGAGGAAGGAAGACGCCCGTACAGGAATTCGTGGGTGGTTTTTCTCGGGACCAAATTGGCAATCAACTGACGATATCGGATTGTTATTAAATAACGATTCTCTGCAAACACCAACTTTGGGACTTCACTGCCAATGTAGCCACTCCCAAAGGACGTTTTATTTGACACATGGGTGTTTACTTCTACTGGTAATATTTTGAATGTTGCTCCAATCAGCAATTACTTCATTTTTGACAATCCACCAAATTAGTTTCCCCTGTCAAGCAGCCGAAATCAAACAACGATTATTTTATTTTGATACTAAATCACGTCATGTGGTTTTGTCTATATAATTTAGAGCGATTCTTATGAAAACCAATTAACAAAGCGAAATGAAGCGCAATATTTACGCATTTTAACAGTTATTTTAAAAATTGCAATGAAGCTATTAATAAAATTACATATCAGAGTTGTATCATACTGGAGCCAAGAAAATCTTACAGAAAAACTTCAAAAAAGGCCTTAACAAAATTTAAGTAATTATATGAATATCCACCGTCCCGTGGTGTATATATATATATATATATATATATATATATATATATATATATATATATATATATATATATATATATATATATATATATATATATATATATATATATATATATATATTAGGGTTTGTTGCCTTCTGATGACCAAAGAAGAAAATAAGTTCACAATCACAATTTTTTTTAGTTTTTAATTTCTTTATTTTGACGAATGCTTTTATTTATTTCCTTTACGTCTTACGCGTGTTTTACAACCCATTAATAAAAATATAGTGTTTGGTTTAACAGCGACAATAATTAAATAAAGGAAAAACACACTATTCCAAAACAAATAGGTGAACACGAAAGATGAGAAGTAAGTATATCAAGAACACGAAACATGATTTCCCTCACTCTCCCCCCCCTTTCTCTCTCTCTCTCTCTCTATATATATATATATATATATATATATATATATATATATATAATTGTGGATTACCATAGCCAAAGGATTAACTATAGAAAGTAGAAACACATTCGACACTTTGATATAGAGAAAAAAATGCTGCATGAACTTTGTAGGGATCTAAAAATATTAATAGTATAGTTTATTTTTTTTATATTACTTTCAATTAAGTGAATAATACTCATTAAGCCTATCACACACGGAAACATAAACTGCACTACATAGATAATAACTCTAACCATCCACCACTTGTGAGAAATTGTGAGTTTTTTCGCGTTTTTCATTTGCAATTTGTCGCATAATTCTTCTGATTTGTATTGGAATAGTATGCTCGTTTTTTATTATGAAATGATTGTCCCTGGAGATTAGCGTGTTATATTTTACTTAACGGTTAGTGAAACGCGCGTAAGACAGAAATGAACAAAATACATTTAAAAAATTATTCGGATGCAATCCACCAGTATATATGCTCCGTAGTCTGAAACATAACTTCATTGAGCTGGTTATTGTAAACAATTTGGATAATTTTATAAGGGATATATACCTTAAATGTTTAAATATAAACTATATATATATATATATACATATAAATATATAAGGCACTTCGTATCTATACATATTTTCTCTTTAGTAAAAATAATATGCGTTGCTATATGGAATTAATTTAATAAATAATATTGTTTTAATATGGTATCATGCAATGACACCCTTCTCGTTATAGTTGCTTTTTTATGTTAGAAATTAAAACCTGTTTTTACATTGATATCGGTTTGTGTTTGTTGCTGAGTACGTATAAAAATACATTTAATAAGATGACTCGTCTATATAAGTTTATTTCTTATTGTATGATGTAAAATAGATAGTTAAAACAGCTGTAAACAACTATAATACCTTGTGTAATCTTTATTTGGAATATGATGTAAATAGTCTTAAATACGCACATATTTTTTTTGATTTTGGTATAAAACAATTTACTTCTACAAACATTTTGGCTACACTTTTGCATAGATGTTTTAGTTCTATCTAGAAACGAGCTGAACTACCTCAGACCACCATTTGATATGGTTGCAAAAATTGAAATTAAATAGCAATTCCTTCAAGAAGCAACACGTGATAAGAGTCACGTGATATATGGCCAACCGACTATTTTTTTTCTTTCACAATTTTTTATTTTCTTAATTTTCTATGTTTAAACCTTTTACAAATTCGGTCAGCTCAGCAGTTTGATGACCCTTACAACTGACCCTAACCCTAACCTTACAACTAACCCTAACCCTAACCTTACAACTGACCCTAACCCTAACCTTACAACTGACCCTAACCCTAACCCTTACCCTAACCCTAACCCTAACCTTACAACTGACCCTAACCCTAACCTTACAACTGACCCTAACCCTAACCTTACAACTGACCCTAACCCTAACCTTACAACTGACCCTAACCCTAACCTTACAACTTACCCTAACCCTAACCTTACAACTGACCCTAACCCTAACCCTAACCCTAACCCTAACCTTACAACTGACCCTAACCCTAACCCTTACCTTACAACTGACCCTAACCCTAACCTTACAACTGACCCTAACTCTATCCTTACAACTGACCCTAATCCTAACCTTACAACTGACCCTAACCCTAACCTTACAACTGACCCTTACCCTAACCCTAACCCTAACCTTACAACGGACCCTAACCCTAACCTTACAACTGACCCTTACCCTAACCCTAACCTTACAACTGACCCTAACCCTAACCATAACCCTAACCTTACAACTGACCCTAACCCTAACCCTAACCTTACAACTGACCCTAACCCTAACCCTAACCTTACAACTGACTCTAACCCTAACCCTAACCTTACAACTGACCCTAACCCTACCCCTAACCTTACAACTAACCCTAACCCTAACCCTAACCCTAACCTTACAACTGACCCTAACCCTAACCTTACAACTGTCTTAATAAAACTTCGTCCCTCACCTCATTACGTTATGAACAGAACGAGTTGACTTTCTAACGGTTAGACATCCATACGAACACATGCACACATGTACAGAAACACATATGCAGGTGCGTACAATATGATACATGCAAGAAAATAATTATCTTTGTTAATCAGGTGGTTCTAATAACGAGGTACATCTTAAAAGAATTCTTCGGTCATAATAATTCATCCATTCATATATTAATATACTGGTAATACTTTAAAATAAAGTGTTTTTGTACATATAGACGATATCGTTTCGTTTTTTTTACTCTTATCAATATAGGAGTGGCGGTTGCACGCCGTTGTATGGGATCGAACACAGTTTATAGATTCAGCCTAGAACAATAAATCTAACGCCAGTAAGTGAATTTACCGTACACTCAGCCGAGTGGCGGCGGTAAACGTCTTTGTTGTCGAAAGTGTTCGACGCTCGAGCGGAACTTTACATACTCACTAGTGAGAACAATCTTTGTAATTCCAAACAGTGCTCTACTATACAAAACTGTTAATCTTAAAGGGGCATTAACTGTAAATATGTTAAAATATTAAAGTGCATTTGTACCTACATACGATATTGTTGAGATTTTTTTTACTCTCATCAGTGCAGGAGTGGAGGTCGCAGGTGATCGCATGGGATCGAACGCAGTTCGTAGATTATATATATATATATATATATATATATATATATATATATATATATAAATATATGTTACTAAACGTATACTTTTAGTAGATAGAACCTATAGTGAAATGGTTAAAGCTCAATATACGAGATAGAGCAATTATAAAGATAAATGAAAGAAGAGGGATAAATATGTACGAATGACAAATCTATTTCAACTTCGATTGTTCAATGCAAGGTGTACTCGCTAAAAACATGTTTATTATTCTTTTCTTAAGCCAAGGCTTTTTAAAGATTAAAATGTTATCATCAGAGGAATTCCATAAATGGATATGTTGGCAGTGGAAAAGTCAAAATTCAAAATTTGAAAAAATATAAAGTAATTGAGAGTAAGAGTATGCGTGTAAAAAATAGGGGTATGTCCAGTTGGTGAATGTTCGTTGATAAGTTGTCCGGTGAAAGGAGATTTAAAGATGGAAAAAAGGGGTTTCGTAAAGGCAGCGTTGAAAATATTCAAAATGAAGTAAATCCAATAGAAGTTCAATCTTTAAATATCCTTTAAATCTCTTTTCACCGGACACTTTATCAACGGACATTCACCAACTGGACAGACTCCATATTTTTACACGCACACTCTTACTCTCCATTACTTTATATTTTTTCAAAGTTTTTAATTTTGGCTTTTCAACTGCCAACTTATCTATCTATGTAATTCCTCTGATGATAAGATTTTAATCTTTAAAAGGCCATGGCTTAAGGAAAGAACAATAAACATGTTTTTTACCGCGTACACGTTGCATTGAACAATCGAAGTTGAAATAGATTTGTCATTCGTACATGTTTATCTCTCTTCTTTCATTTATCTTTATCTTTATATATATATATATATATATATATATATATATATATATATATATATATATATATATATATATATTATTTAATTTATTCATCTTAAATTATGCATATTGCCACCGATACGTAAGGGGCTACTATGAATTAAGGGCCATATTTAAATTCTTGTATGTTGGTACAGCTAGGCAAACAAGAAGCATAGATAACATTTAGAGGAAATAAACAATTAGAGTAGAAGCCTTCCGATATTTAAGGACCTCCACAGTGAATGGATGAGATTTAACTAATTTTCGTTGATGTGGCACCAGTGCAGAAAGTTCCTCGGAGCACATTCCATTGAAGTACTTGTAAAACAATCACAGGGATACAACATTGCGACGATGGGGCAGGGACTGGAGCTTGGTAGACAGTGTGGGGCCTATTAGAATAGAAGCTTATTTTTAAACACTGCCTAAAAGGGACACATTACGAACGTGAAATTTCTTTAACGTATTATTATATAGATATGTATTTAATCAGTGCTCAATAACGTAGAATAAACTAATAGTTATGGGACAATACGTGTTTGGTTAGCTACACAATTTTTTAACGTTCCATTCACATGGTATCTCCAGGCCAGCTCAACGACCTCATATCGCATGTCTTATATATCGTATATCTTGTTTAAAGAAATATGCTTGACTGAACAAGCCCTGCCTAACTACATTAAATTTAATTACATTTGTTTAGATATATAAAATGTGGGGTATTTTGCGCGCACCGGTCGTTCAATAATCATTGATAAGCACATCCGCAGTTGGTGCTCGTATGATGCGTTATTATATGTCAGCGAACACGATGTGCAGTCAGGAAGAACAACTGTCGTGTCTTGCCAATAGCCGCGTCGAAGAAATCTCATATTAAACAAAGCGGATGATAATTCTACCGCCAACGCAACGTCCTTGACATTTAAATCTCGATAACAAATATAGGAGTAGCGATCTATTTAATGTTTATTACTGCCATCATATATATATATATATATATATATATATATATATATATATATATATATACATTATCTAAATGTCTCCAGCAAGGCATTAATCATTTGATGTAAGGAGATAAACAATAATACTTCAAAGTTTAACCCAGAAAACAGCAATTCTCCCCCTTTTGTCAGAAACATCGCTCATGGAATGTAAAGACTAAAGGACAAAATAAAGGAAAGCGAGAGTTACGAGGCTGTGAAACGTAAAATCAAGGTTCACATTCTACTCTCCTTATGACTTATGTGAACTATTTGTTAATGTATTAAACATCCGTTCTTAATAAAAAAGTCTTTTTATGTAAAAAATAAGATTTCCATCCCTTTACTATAGTTATTTCTCCTTAATACGACGAAGCTTTTCAATATGACGAAGTTATTTTAATCTGAATTAATTTTGATCATTAATGGATATACCGAGGTATTTGACAATGGATCTTTCCTCGTGTTGTTTTTTGTTTCTGGTAGAATTTATTATTTAAACATGGATGTTGATTGCGTTGTGTTTTGTAGGATACCACGAAAGTTTTGTTATAATTTAAAGTTTTAATATTTGCATTGTTACAATGATTTTCTGTCAACCGTTGAATCTATTCTTCAACTTATTGTTTTACCTTTTTGCAAATGGTTTCCGTTTTTTTCTTCTTTAAATATGGTTCATTTTATGACTTACAATAAACACTGCCTTAAAACCGCTATAGACAACTATAAGTTATATATATATATATATATATATATATATATATATATATATATATATATATATATATATATATATAATCCAGGTAAAACATCCACAGGGTAGTAATTCAAAGAATTTCAACCGGGTTTATACAAAAGTGCTCAATATCAAATAGAGCTTTAATATATGATTATTTTTATTTACACAGACATGTACAAAATCTGCGACACGGGCATGTAGATGTTATCGATCAACAGCTATTATAAACTGAGATCTCATCAGGGAGAGATAGAATCCGATCTTAACTTTAGATCATATTTGGAAAGAATCTCCATTTCATTCTTTCCAAATATGATCTAAGGTTAAGATCGGATTCTAACTCTTCCTGATGAGATCCCAGTTTATAATAGCTGTTGATCGATAACATCGACATTCCAGTGTCGCATATTTTGTACATGTCTGTGTAAATAAACATATTTATATATATATATATATATATATATATATATATATATATATATATATATACATATATATATATATATATATATATATATATATATATATATATACATTGTCACGTATAATAATCATATATATATATATATATATCCGACCGTCGGGAATAAGTTCCTAGACTGAAGATTGCGTTAGCATGAAACATCGATGTCTCTAGGTATTTAAATATTTAATATTTATTAAAAAAAATATTATTGTATATATATATATATATACATTGTCACGTATAATAATCATATATATATATATATATATATATATATATATATGAATACATATATACATATATATATATATATATATATATATATATATATATATATATATATATATATGAGAGTTTAGACGAACTTCATCTAGCACATTAACGAAGATAATAACATAGGCTTAAACAATGATTGTCTGTAAGGTGGTAGAAGGAATTACCCGAAAGACTTCAGTATTTTCTGTGTGTAAAACACATTGAGCTCGCTACTCGGAAACATGACGTCCGGTATATAGTTATACCTCTATATAATTTGATAGAACATTTCCTTTTAGATTGAACTCGAAAACCTTACATTTTCAAAATCTATACTATATATCGTATATTTATAGGAAATATTGAGATTATGAAAAAATAAAAGTGGAGAGTTTACAAATGTTTTCAATCATGAGGTGTTCAAGCAATGAATAGAAGAAACTGACCTTTAATCGATAGATTATCAAATAATTACTCTTCTCCTCAGAATGAAAAAAACAATCAAATTACGCATTTTTGATAAGCATTAATGTAAAAATTTGTAAAAAATTAAAACAAAATAAGAAGAGTTTTAAAAATGGTGCACAAATAACATACATATAAAAACGCGTAGGTTCTAAAAGTTAAGACCGGTTCCATTAAGTGATAGTTTTACTATAAGCTTGAATTATGCAATGAGCGGGACCGCCATAAACTTTTTAGATAATACATTTTCCTGGATTTTTTTGCGATAATCTGAGAGTCTAGCTTCAAAAATATATCAATTTATTTGAAACAAAAAAGACAGAAAAATGAAATAACAAAGTTTTGGGGGAGAGTACTGCCCGAAACGATTTTGAGATTGTCTAACACTCAAACTCTGATTCGAAAATTGTCGTAAGCTCATATATATATATATATATATATATATATATATATATGTATATGTATATATGTATATGTATATATATATATGTATATATATGTATGTATATGTATATATATATATATATGTATATATATGTATGTATATGTATATATATATATATTTTTATATGTGTATATATATGTATATATATATGTAAATATAACGTATATGCATATATATGTTCATATATATATTTGTATATGTATATATATATATGTATATGTTTATATATATATATATGTATATATATGTATACATACGTATGTATATGTAGGTATATATATATATATATGTGTATATTTATGTATATATATATGTATATATATGCATATTTATATATATATATGTGTATTTATGTATATTTATGCATATATATACACGTTTATGTATATGTATGCATATATATATATATATATATATATATATATATATATATATATATATAAGTTCTATATAAATAGACCAGATACCGTTACAATCCAAAGAGCAAGATTTTATTTATTTTACGAAATATTCTTTCAAAATTATCACATTTGGTACAATTATACGGTTCCGTTTCGTTCAGCAGATTACCAGCTAATATTAATATGCCACTATCGGATCTCTCTTCTCCGAGCTCATCAGATAGACAAACACAGTTCTCTATTCGAGAAAATCATACATTGCGATGTGACAAAAATACAATTCAGAAAATGAACTTTCCTGCTCGAGTTGGTGATTTCAAAGACGCTGTGAATGGAAGGAATTCGCTGCTGATTTGTTCAAAAGGTCACCGGTACATCTATATATAACCTCTCTATATATAAAATGAATTCTCTAAACAGAACAGATCTGCACTACATTAAATGATCTTTACCAATAACAAATAACAACATAAGTATTGAGCTCTATTGAATCAAATATATTCCAACTAATAAAATAAGTAAACACTTTTAATTCATCTGCCCGATGGTTGTTAGTACGAATGAAAACCGAACTTGTGCAAATTGCACGGTATTATTAATATATCTTTTTCGCACAAAAAGAAATACATTATAAGAACAGATGTTTTTACAAATAAAAATTTACTTAATATTTTTTTATAGAGAAACATAAACAAATAAGTATTTAGATACGTAGTTTGGGAAGAGAAGGATCCTTCTCCTACCCACGCATTCCAATAACACATCCATATGCAACACGCTTAACAAACTAGGCATTCCAACAGTACAAACAACATCTCAATCCATAAAACAAACACTAAACACATCCAGACATTTCCAAAAAACACCCACATCCTATGCCGGCTTATATACTGTCCCATGCAATGACTGCCATCAATTTTACGTGGGAGAAACACAACGTGAATTAAAGAAACGATTAAATGAACACAAAAGGGACATAAAAAACAACAACCCCCTCAGTGCACTTTTCTCCCATGCACTAGAACATAGCCACAGTAGTCCTTGCTCACCCCTATCTTTCCACTTCTTCCCCACTCATTTTCTTCAACATTCATTTTTATTCTCCACCAAGTACGGACGTCCACCCAGTAGTGGCCATTATTTTATTTTTTTTTTTTTCCTCCCAATATGTCAACCCTACATGTATTTGTACTTGCATGACATTTTTCTCTATATTATCATCCTGATGAAGTCTTATAAATAAAGACGAAACGTTGATGTACACATAAAAAACATCCATTTTTTTGGTTTTCCTTTTTCATTTTCCCATACGTAGTTTCACATTTATCAGAGGCTTCGTTTAATTTTTACAAATCACGACTTTGTTGGATTCCAACTTATTAGAGACATTGTTGGATATAGATACTAACGAATCCTTGATGGCCGTACAGCAGTACATTAATGCGAGTGTTCCTCAGGGTCCGATCCTTGGACCTTTATTATTCTTGATTTTAATAAACGAGCTACTTGATGCAATTGCGTCAGAGATTGTTATATTTGCAGATGACATTACCCTCTTCTATCGACATGTTTGCAAAACGAACGAACGCACACATATCAAAGTCAACGGCTGAAACCTTAGAAAGGGGCAGTCAGTCTGTAGTTGAATGGTTGAATGGAGCCAAGAATGGATGGTTGTATTTAATGCTTCTAACACAAAGCTTTAAAAATTACAACACTTTTCCAACCACCGATTGCTATGGCTAATAGCACTCTACCTGATAGTCCAATGTTGAAACTCCTTGACCTAACATTACCAGCTAATATTAATTGGAACAAGTACATAGAAAATACTGCCAAATCTGCCGCAAAAAAGATGTGCTGCCTCTACCAGACTAAGAAACTACCCGTAATCTACATATATATTCAAATCCTCCATTCGCCGATGCATGGAGCATTGTTGTCACATCTTGGCTGGTGCACGAACCACTAGTTTCTCCTTCTTAGACAGGGTCCAAAAAAAGATCCTCGAATCTAATAGGTTCCACACCGCCAACAAAGTTCCAGCTCCTGTCCCATCGCCACAATGTTGAATCCCTGTGCGTGTTTTACAAGTACTACAATGGAATCTGCTCTGACGTACATGCTGCACTTGTGTCCCCTCGATGTAAATACCCACGACCAACTCTTTAATCAGCAAAATCATACCCCTTCACTATAGAGGCCAAATATGCCGGAAATCTTTCTACTCTAATAGTTTCTTTTTTCGAACTGCATGCCCTAAACCCTTCAATGCTCTCTGTTTTCCCGACGTTATCCACATGCAGAAATTTAAATGTAATTTGAACAAACAACTCGATGCACCATACGATGCAACACTATTTTGTCTGCGTTCTACTGCTTAACTGGTGCAGCTTCTAATAACTTGACGTGTACAATAATAATGCAAAGGACTGCGTAAGAACTGATAAACTGTCGTGTGACCACTGCTTCAAAGTCACGCAAGGGAGAAGAAGAATACTTAACTGAGTATATATGATAGATGTATTGATATATGAAACACTACAAGACGCAATTAGTATAAGATATCGATATTTCACATTTTTAGTGCTGCTTTGTCGAACGCTGGATGCTGGTATTCGACGAAGAAAGCAAAATAAAGACGTGTAACTTAACACATGTATGAATTATTTTCATGGGGTGTCTATGTATTCTGCTATGTGTGTGTATACATATGACACGATAAAACCAGGTTTTATTGTCCGTCTGAGTAATTCATAGAGTAAAATGTAAGGGAAATAATTCAATTCACTTTCTCGTTTCTTGTCGGAGCAAAGTTGTTTCCCTTGGTATGACAAACAAATGTATGTGGTTCTTTTTTTAATGTTGACCTCAAACCCGTCTGCAGACGACCGGGTTCAATTCACTTTCTCGCTTCAAAGTCGCGCAAAGAAGAAGACTATTATTGATCCATGTGAATGTATGCAAATCACTTTTTATGTCCAAACATATCTTTAGCATCTTTCTAATAAAAGTCGATACGTAAATACAACACTCACTGTTGCTGCTGCTTATAACACTATTTCTAAGAAAAATACCGAGAGATAAATAAAAATAAAGTGTATTCTCTTTAATGCAGCAATTACCGTGTATCATTCCTCTTTAAATGTCAATCTAAAAAGCGACTGTATTGGTTAACAATACACATCGACCGGGTATTTCGAATTCATGAATATCCTCGTATGAGTGGATGAACAGAGATAAGTGTGTAATTACTATTAATCCAATTTAATGCAAATCTGAAATATTTGAATTTTCAAATGAGAGCTTGTGCCTATATTATGGCCTCGAAAAACATGTAAAATACTACAAAAAAACTCAATTTGATGGATATTTTTTAATTAATGTCTAATATCTATCGTTAACATTTCACAAAAATCTGAGGTATCTGAATTTTAACAAAGGGCTTCCACCCATTTAAACTCTTTGCACAAAACTAAATGAAACAAAATACAGCCGAAATTACAATCAGTAGTTGTTTTTCCAAATTAATAATAGTCGGTTAATTAGTTTAGAAGTGCATCCTATACTTACAAATATATAAACTCATATACATACCTATCTCTATATGGATAGAGATACGAACCACGGTTCTCTTAAGATCACCGAATTTAAGCGGTATTAAAGCTGACCGGTACGAGATGGGTGGCCATTTGGTAATACTAGGCGCCGTATGTCATCTCCCGGAACTAAGATATACATATGGCTGGCGACCGAATGTAAATTTCATATTTCCTTGAATCTGCATACCCGGTCAGGGTAAATACAACATCACGTATTATCAATATATATATATATATATATATATATATATATATATATATATATATATATGGGAAATGAAAAAGGAAAACCAAAAAGGATGTATTTTTATATATTCATCAACGTTTCGTCTTTATTTTTTAGACTTCCTCAGGGTTATAATTTTAAGAAAAGTGTCATGCAAGTACGTGAGAATATTGGGTTGACATGATGGGTTGATGAGAAAAAGTAGTAGCCACTACTGGGTGCGTAAGACCGAGGTCCATTCTTAAGGAAGTTAGTAGCATGGAATGAAATTAATGAGGATGGTTCTGAGTGAAAAAATGAAGGGGTGGGGGTGAACGGAAATGATGTGGATGGCTGTAAGTGAAGAAGTGGTGGGGTGGGGAAAAAGGAAGGGAGGGTAGAAGCTCTGTGATTTTGGTATGTGGGTAATATCATAGTTTTAGAAAAGATTTCAAAAATGAAGGTGGTTTGAAAGTGGGAGGGTGGGTAAAAGTGTGAGAGAATAGTCGAAAGGGTTAAATATATATATATATATATATATATATATATATATATATATATATATATATTTATATAGCATAGTAACCAACATTACCAAATTGTGAACCGTTAAGCAATCATACTTTTGAATTGTGCACGCGCTTAGAACGTAATCCCGTTCACATGCCACATCTCAATTTTATAGACGCTCATTTTAAAGTCGTAAATTACTAACTGATAAAACACTAAACAGTAAAGACATAGTCGTAATCACACCAAGACTAACACCGCCTGGTGATGATTTGACGAATCAAATCGAAAGTACTCGCGACAAAGGAAAGAAAGATGGAACAAAAAAAAAACACAGAACTTACATACAATAATTTGACCGGAATACTAAATGGACTATTCGGAAAAATTGAAAAAATAAATAAGTCTTATCAAGCAAACTACTCGATGTTAGTTAATAATGTATGTCTAAATAAAAAATATACTGCCTAAGTACACACAGACAATATATATATATATATATATATATATATATATATATATATATATATATATATATATATATATATGGTAAGTCAATGAAAATTGATTAGACCTGCAAATGGAAGCAAATCAATATCTTCAGTTGTTCAAAACAAGGAGCAGTTTAGTTGATGAAAAACATTTATTTTTCTTCTCTTTCATTCCTTAAACCAGGCTTTTCAAAGATTAAAATCTTATCATCAGAGGAAAATTATGATTGATAAGTTGACAGAAGAAGACTGTCAAAGTTCTAAATTTGAAAGAGTTTTTTAAAAAAAATTAAAGTTCAAACGGGTATGAAAATCACCAATAACGAAATCCAAAAAAGCGTGGGGTTCAGAAATATTGGTAAATCCAGAGGAATCGGCAGAAAAATCCAATGACGACGATTCCACCCAGGTCTGTTGTCCTCGGAGAAGGGATCAAATAAGATTAGGCATGTTCAGGAAAACAATATTCTTTAAGCGTATTCCAATGCAAAAACAATGACAACATCTCAATGGAGTCAAAGCGAACTGTTGCAAAGTATAAAAATTACTTGGGAATTGTGGGATAGCATAAGGAAGGGAAGAGAAAAAATAAAGGGAAGAGAAAAAAAACGCTAGACAAAATATAGAGACAGAAGAAAGGGTGGGAACCAAAGAAGAAAAGAAAAAAGAAAAAAAAGAAAAGAAAAGTGAGTGAAAAAAAGTGCAATCCGATAGGTGGGGGAGGGGTTAAGGGATTCAAATCAAAATGATAATTAGGAAGAAAAAAGGGAGCGGAAGATAAAAGTAAAGATAAAAATAATAAGAACAAATTCCGGGGTGGCCGAAACCAATATGTCTGGTCAGCACAGTGAAATTATGTTCCCGTGGGAAATGTAAGTAGATTAAATACAGATAAGAAACAAAAACTAGCCTTTAAGGAGGATTTGGCTGAGATAATTTTGGATGGGGAAAGAATATAGGGACAGGGGGTTTTATGGGGGTGTGAAAAGGAAGGAAGAAGAACTGCTGTCGCTAATAAGGTTAATTAAAACAAGAAATGGGAAATGTCAGTCTTATTATAATTCTTAAGGTCTGAGTAAGTTTCTTTATGAGGTAAAAGGGGTGCTAAGGGATTTTGAATCAATTGTCAATCTATAAATCAAACGACAATGTAGGTGGTTAAATATAGGGAAAGGATGGGGTGTTAAGCAGATGCAAAACAGCTTAGACTAATGAATAATAAATAAAAAATAAAAATAAATAGTGAAAAACAAAGAATAGATAATATAATTTAAAGATGGGGGCAGATAGGTATATAGTTGCAATGCTGCCTCCACCCGCTCGCGGTAGTGAACTACTGCTCCTTACATCATTGAACATCCACCGTAATTTGACATGAATTGTGAATAGAGCACTGTAAACAACCACTTGAACAAAGCCGCGCAAACACACACAAATGCACAATAGAAAAACCACACACATGCATACATACATATACATATACATATATACATATATATATATATATATATATATATATATATATATATATATATGCAAATGCACAAAACACACAAGCACCTAAGCGTCCTCCGTACACTTACACAGCAAAAACCGCTTACACACACAAGCGCAGCACCAATACATGCACTTGAGATCTCAGGCAACCACATATATATATATAGACATGTTGAATGTATAAAAAGCAATTATTAATACACTCAAAGCACCAATACATGCACCTGAGATCTCAGGCAACCACATATATATATACACATGTTGAATGTATAAAAAGCAATTATTCATACACTCACAGCACTAATACATGCACCTGAGATCTCAAACCACCTCATAAAGGTACAGATGTACACAAGTGCAAAAAGAAGTTGTTCGATGTTAAAACGGAATGAAAGCCTAGACAAAGGGTAAAGATAGGGGAAAGGGGGATGAGGATTATACAGGACAATGCAATGGGAAAAAACGACGGTGGATAGGGTGTAATAACTAAAAATTGTAGGGGATGGCAAATCAGTATCTATATCAGTGACACCACGAGGCATAAGTCCGGCAGCAAAGCAACTCAGCATTAGATAAGTAAATTTTAAAGGATAGGTTAAATGTTCACACCAGAGGAAGGGGAATTGGTAAAGGGGCAATCTGGGATAGGTAAATGGTGAGTACAAAGATTATAAGATGTGGGGAGGGGGAATTCTATTAATTATTGCTACGTGGGGGTATCTGGAGAGGCCAAGAAGTTGGTATATTTGTATTTACGCTTGTGTCTGCAATGGTAGATCAATTCGTTTTTAGAGTTAATAGTATTTAATGATTTATTAGCTGTGGCTATTGCGTAAGTTTCTAAAGTGCAAAGGCTGCAGTGTGGAGATCCTGGGGTGTATGATCTAGATTTTCTCAAGATGGACCAATGTAAGGAGAAGGGTGTATTATTGCTTTTAAGGTTTCTAATTAATTTAGAAAGCGAGGTGCTGGGGTTATCGTTATTTAATTTAAATGAGTGCATGTGGTTTGAGATTCTTATCTTAATTGGTAAAGCGCTAAGACCTATGTATGTTTGAATTTTGCAAGGTGCAGAATTTGCATTTGAGTAATTACGGTCATTGGTAGCTGTTTGAAAGGATGGATCTAGAACTATATTAACTTGGGGTGCTGGGGTAGGGTCTAGAACAACCGGGTATTACTGCCAATTGTAAAGGGTTCCAGATTACTCGGTGAAGATGAGGTATAAGAGCTAGGGAGGTTATTACTGGTACTTTGAGTTTACGGGGCAGAGGGATAGGGAGTAGTACGTGAAGGTAGCAGGGCTGCCGAAGCGGAGTTCGGATAATAGCCAGAGCTATGTCGGAATTCCCTAATAGTGCACGCGTATATAACATCACTTTGAAGGCAATCACCATTAAGGGGACAGTCTCTGGGTCTACGGCAATTACATTTATTTTGGGGATAAGATGAGGAAAATTGTTGGGCAGTTTTTATTTTTTTATTATTGCAGGAAATTATATTTTGCGCTATGTTAGGCATAGTAGAGTAGGATATCTTAATGGAGTTTCTATTTAGTATTGTGCAATATTTATGGGGGTACCTAAAACATTTGTCTAAGATTTTTAAAAATTCTTTAGGGACGGTGGTTTTTACATTGCAATTGAAGGGAGGGTTAAACCAGATATTATTTTCCTTCTTGACTTTTTATCTCCTTCAGAATTCCGGTTAGTGTTTATAATTTCCAAGCTGTCTGTATTGTGAGGGTTAGGGTTCATATATATATATATATATATATATATATATATATATATATATATATATATATATATATATATTGTTCTGTCCAATCAGATTTTGATCACTGTGTATGACACCCTTCTTGATATGTTCGCTTGCATACACATAAATAGATCTTAATTTTTTTCCCTGGACCATGGTTGTTAGGTTCGTCGCATAGTTCTAGGCGTTCAGACAAAAGTTTAAATGTTGACTTGGGTCTGGGATTTCGAATCCCGTACGCAGCTGAACAATTATTATTCACACTGATGATTCCCGTAAAAGAATAAAACACATGTGTATACGTGTAAAACAAATTTGAAAAATATAAAAGTGTGTGTGTATATATATATATATATATATATATATATATATATATATATATATATATATATATATATATGTATATATATATAATTAATTAATTAATCAAGTTCAAATATCTTGATAAAATAAACGTCAAAAGTTTTCAATACAAAGTAGAGCTGTATCTATAAATAAAATAACTAAAGGAAGTCACTAAGTGTAACACTTTAGTTTTTGTCAAGGTAGTCACCCGAGAGTACGTGTGCTTGTCGCTAAAACACAAAGTAATTTGTGTAGGCTGATTTAATATTTGTATAAATATATATATATATATATATATATATATATATATATATATATCGTATGTGTAGAACGCCATCACGCTCTCATGTACATTTCAACTTTACAGACGCGTTTTCAAATATAAACTACTTGCCGTTATAATTCAAAAATGAGCACAACAGTAAAGACACTAAAACTAATACCGTCTGAAGATGATTTGACGATTCAAATCGAAAGTACTTGCAAAAAAGAAAAACATTAGATGGACAATTCGGAAAATTGAAAAAATAAAAAAAGTCGCATCAAACAAAACCACTCCGTGTTATTTAATAATTTTTGCCTAAATATATATATAAAGAGAGATAGAGAGAGTTCAAATGAACCATAGTGCATTTCGGTGATAATTATTCCATTAATAATGTAAGCTTTATTTTTTATCGATATTAGAATATTTCATTTTTTAGGGGAACCAACACAGTATAGTCAAATATATCCTTGATTTCTCTGGAAGATAATAAATGATTCAATGATTATTTACATACAGGCGCCGGATGATTTACTGATTTTTTATTTCATTTTTTTTTTACACTACAAGTGAAATATTCAAGAATATACAAAGGGAAGTCAAACGTTTTACAAAATGTTCATGTGCAAATTTTATCACGTGACCGCAGAGGTTAAAGCAGTATGTGTTTATGTAGGCTGTTATTTGCGCATGCGTGTATGGCTCGTATTTCTGCTGCGCTAAAAAGAATGACGACAATCACTGCTGTTTAATAATACTATGATATATTTATTATCGGTGGCGGGGAGCGAGTGCAGGTTGATAGCTCGAAATTCGTTGTCAGTTCTAGATCTCGATCTCAATTCAGGCTAGTTGATATGTCGATTGTGGACACCAACAAATCTATCTGTAAACAACCATTCTGGGATTTCGCATTTACTGTTAATGTAGCCACGCCCCTTTTGCAAATAACCGTTGCAGGTGTTTTTGCATCAAATCACCAGATATCTTATTTTCCGAAGAGTGTTTCATCCGGTCAGGTGTGTGTCTGTGTTAAGCAACTTTTATTTCTACCAGGTGTCATTTACCAAACAGAATATTAAACATATGTATTTGAAATATTTTGTTATTATTGAAAATAACACCAACATATTCCAAACGATAAGCAGAACGTTTGACAACGAATTGCAGTGTTTCTCGTACCGGAAATGTCTGGAACAGAGAAGAGAAGGAATCAAAGATGGCTTCCTAACACCTTAAACGCTGGGAACCACTTCCGTAAAGTCTATCAGCGTGAGCATATTAACTGTACACTGCACGAATATTTTTAGTTATTTACGAGGCATTTTTGCTTTTATAGAAGTCCCTAAATAATTCTTCTATTTTCAAAGGGCTCCAAGATTAGCACAACTTAAATAATGTTTAACTTTATTACTCAAAAGATAGCTTATAATATGCTCTAATATATAAGTATATTATATCAATCAATGATTTGGCATTTTCTAACGTGTTCCAACATGAACTACTGAAAATGAGAACGAACTTTCTGGACTATATAATATTCACCATATCTAACATCACAATGCCTGATAGAATTACCTTAAAGTTATAGACAGTTTAAAAATTGTTTTTTTTTATTCTTTTACTTAAAATTTATTTATTTAAAATATCTAACATAATAAAGTTTTATGTGTAGACTTTGTTGTCAGCCAACCTCGTAACCTCTTCATTTCCTATTGTGATGTATGAAAAAATCCAAAGGATATGTAATCCATATGACATCAGCATAGTATTCAGGAGCGACTCAACTCTCCGAAAGAATCTTGAGAGAGTCAAACCCTCTACGGAAAAATGTATGACTAAGAACTGTATGTATGCGATCCCATGTAAATGTGGGAAAATATACAAAGGAGAGACATGTCGCCTACTAAAAGTAAGGCTAGAAGAACACCAAAATGTGGAGATATCGAAAAGTCGTGTATGGCTGACCACATATGGAGAAGAAAGAGAACATATCTACCCTTATGGGACGAAGCAAAACTTATAGATATAGAAGAACGGTGGAGAGTAAGACGACTCAAAGCAGCAGCGCACATGTTGGGCGACAATAACTATCTAGGCAGACCTAGTATAGAATTTAATACAACATAGGAACCATTAATTATAAATAATAGATAAGGTTGGTAATTTGTATTATCTATATATTAATACGATAGCGTGTGTGGTCGTGTGTCACGCTTCCGGCAAAAGCTCTGCGCATGCGTGCCGCACCTAGATTTTGAAAAACATTCAACTCGCCTAATTTTCGAAACATTTTCAAGTATTTCCCTTTGGCACAACGGTAAGCGACGTAGTATTTTTGATTTCGGCCCGACTGGTTTATACTTCGATCCCAACCAACTTCTAAGATTTTTTTCTACATTTCGAGGGGAAGGGGAAGAGAGGTAGGGAGGGGACGACCGGGAAGACACATATTAAGACAATAGCGTGTGTGATTTTGTGTGTCATGCTTACATCAAAAGCAACGACCTTCCGAATTTTTGTATGCTACTCATGAATTTGCTTGGCCTTTTGGCTAAGATCAAAGTGTAGTATCTGCTCCGATGGATACTGCATCCCATAGACTGGCATTGTCTTGGCCTTCGAGGCTTGATTTACGCCGGTCTATGGGTATGTCCTATGCAGTTCTAGGAGGTCCACCTTCCCAGGCTTCGCCTCCCCTCTTTGGGGAGGAGTCAGTTTATTGCTTACTGCCTGGGGCGCCCCTATCGGGGAATGCCAACGAGGCTGCCCAGGCAATTTTCAATGGCCAGAGTGCTCACTTTCTCGAGCGCTGGCTTTTCAAACCTCACTTTCCCCACCCGACCTTGGGTCACATCTTACTTGTGAGAGCAAGATAAAACTGGCCTTGTGCCTAACTCCTGGAGAGGAGTAAATAAATATTCATGAATTGGCGCCAAATTTAATATAATCGAAAACATTTACAAAGTAAGGTTTAGTCGTCGAAATATTACCTTCACTAGAAATATTGTATATAAAGAAGTTTTGTAAATTGTTTCATGTATTGTTCATTTTTAAAAAATAAATATACAAGTCCAAATCTTATCATATTTTATTCAAACATGTATAGGTTAGGAACAAGATAATTAGTATTAAAAACATCATTTCGTGTAATTTACACGGGCCCCGCTAGTTTTTATTTTTCTCATATGTTATTCTCATAACATATCCGCCGAACTCGGAACTATTCACTTCTAACGCAGGACTCAAGAACCAGTGACGCAACGGATATGAGTTCTAAGTGACAGTCTTCTATAGGTTGTAGGTTCAATTTTCAGTACAGACGATGCTAAGAAGACGATTACGAATTAATTAAGACTACAACCAGGTTTTCACTGACGGAACGGAGCAAGCTACCCCTGTGGATTGAATAAAAGGTTTCGTTTGAAATTCCGTACAGATTCCCGAGTTCGATCAAGAAAATTAAAGGATACATCGGTTGATACGTTGTGAGAATAACATCCAAGATGGGAACGGTAGCGTGAATGATCGAAATAATACATGAAGTATAAGTATCTGAATATAAATTTACATGAGAATAAAACTTAGGAAAGGATTATGTGTTGTTTACTACCCCCAGAATAGAGAATACAAGCTGTTTACACGTATGCCGAGAATGATACAAAATGACTGATTATTACGGAGAAGGACACAAACTATTATGTACTCTGATACTTCGTCGTCAACCCTACTACAAAGAGAGAGAGAGAGAGAGAGATGGCCTATATTCGCTGCTACTATAATACACACACATAATTAAGACGACACGTCTAGACACGCTGGCACTGTGGTTACGTTTCAGAGATACATACATATAAACAGAATGAGAGAGACAGACAAATATCAATACTGTTATAGATAGGTTTCTACATAGGTTAATATACATTAGAAGAATTTATTTTATCAACATCAATGAAAATTTAGATTAAATTTCTCTCTGAAGTAATTTTGAGTAAACAATTTTTTCGAATTTTTATATTTCTGTTAATTTTTTCTTTTTTTTCTGTTTTTTGCTTAAAATTTAAATTATTTTAAAATTGGAACTATTCTTTACTGTAATGTTCTGATTACCAAGAGGCATAGATGTTTCCATTTTTATTTCCTTTGTTTGTTGAAAACGTAGAGTTTAACTGTTTTTAATAATTTTTCCTTACTTTCTAAAACATCTAATTAATATAATATTATTTTTACGATTAAATATCACTCGACCTTTTACTTTGGAGATTAGGAGTTTTGCTGTTTCTTTTCAAGAAGACGCAAGACTTTTGTTACATTTATTCTATTGATAAAATAAATGCAATAAAAGTATTGCGTCTTCTTGAAAAAAAAACAGCTAAACTCCTAATCGTCAAAGGAAAACTCGATACGACAAATATACTGCAAGGAAGGAATTGTTTGATGGCGTTAGGGTGGAACTTCTAGTGCCCATTTTGAAGACAGTGGGCTTATAAGTCGAGAATTCCTTCCAAGCCAGGTTACTACTGGGGTGTTCAGAGTTGGGTCAGGTGTAAAATGTTGCGAAATATGGCTAAATCGCGACCCTAACTCTCAGGAATCAAGTACAAAAAAAAGATTATCCTTGTTCGAAAAAATGTAACGACATATAGAACTCTCCAAATTACTACCCCCAGAATGGAGAAATGCTCTTAAATAATCAGTAATCAACAGATATACAAATTAATCACTTCCAGCAGGAGGTACAAAGACAAAGCCAGTATCCTTACTAAGTTTAGACTTTGAGCAAGCCAAAAGGCAACCGGCCCTCCTCCGATCATCACCAACCTGATGACACGTAACCATGTAACTTGTTTTTCCTACATATACAACAAAATCTAATATCTATAAGCTCAATAAGCCAAATTAAATCCTCTATTTTATTTTGTTTATTTACAAAATATACAAATACGAAAGAAATTAGTCTACAAAATATTTATATATTAAATAGAGTTTATCAAATATTTGAAAATATTAAGAACCCCAAATACAAAAGAGTCGGCATTAAACTTTGACGTCGTACACACAAAATGGCAGAATCGATCCCGCTTCTCTGCCACGTATTCCCTCCCATGACGTCATATTCTACAACGTAGTCATAACTCCGAATGGAATATCCCAGTACTCTGACCTTAAGCTTACTCTTGAATTTAAAATGTTATAGTGAATGGGAATGATGATGGTTGAGGATGTATCCCTGGCACCATGAGTGTCTGTGTGTGTGTGTGTGGGGGGGGGGTAGTATGATGGGTGGTGTCTTCCGGATACACCTACGGCATAATCACGTTGGCACACCAGTTCTCGTTAAGTTACCGCAGTTAAGCGACGCTGAGTCTTGTCAGTATTAGATGGGTGACTATTTAAGTATACCGGGCGGAGTATGTAGGTGAATGGTGAAACCCACCTGCAAAAGAAAACTGACACGGATATACATGCGATTGGGGGCTCGCTTGTGAATTTAATATTACCTAGAAACTTTCTCTTTGGGGAGAAGCCAGTTCATGTCGTGAGGATGAATGTCATGCCAGTTATGCTTTACATAGTCTGATGTGAAAACTTACCGCTTTGAACATTCTATTTACCAACCCATGACTGTTGCAAAACAAGTTCGTATATCAGATTTTCCAACTTTAAAAACACTTAAATATAATGGTTTTGCTGTAAGCTAGAGTGTTTGTTGTGTTTCTTTTTGTACTCGGCGTATATACAATAAAGATGTGTCGCGTAAACAATATTATCTTATACAATTGAAACTTTAGATGAACTTAAACTAAGTACCCCTTCCGACTTTAAAGCTGTTGTCGTGGAACTCGTAAAAAATATCTTCGAACTATTGTCGATTAAACATCAAATTTCTGGATTTTTGCTGATCAAACTATTTTATATACAATAAAATGCAAATAAGACCACACAAAATTATGTAATTAATATCAGAACAAAATATCGTTTTCCTTTCGATTGATTTTAAAGTATTTCATATACGTTAAACATATTTATGTAAACATTTACTCTGTTGCCGCCCTATTCCAATTTTTTTTCAAAAATGTTTATGAAAAGCCTATGCGGATATATCTGGAACATCAGAAAGTTTGATTGAATGTACTTCTCGCTTAGCATGTCGAGAGAAGGCTCGAAGCGTTCCCTCTAATAATGGCGATCGAAATGCGCTTGTAGAATCAAGTTAACACTCGATAGTTGCCCGGTGTTGTGCGCATTGATAGACCCAAGCGATGGACGAAGTCATGCGGCAGAACAAATCTTTCCATTTTTAGATTATAAACAAAACACTTTAGATATTTAGTTATACAATTTGTATCACCTGGTGTCTTTTGAATCAGAAAATAAAATATATCAATCAATTTTTATTCGAAAAAAAAAAACACCAAGTTGTTTTAAAAAACAGTTATATTGCATCTACCGTCTTAATGTTTGTCCAAGGCGACTTTAAACCTTAATATGGTAGGCATAATCACGACCTTTTCTGAAAAGCTGTTTCGGGGAGCAGAAAATGCTGCCTTTTTCTGTTTAGGCGAAAACGACGATGATAAGTCTTCTATGGTATGTCGGGGTGGAAACTCCTCTATAGGTGGATTTACATTCATGTTGACGATGCTGTGTACCAGATGTAGTTTTGAAGCAACTCTTTGTGGATAAGCACGGGGAATTTCGTTACCGTCCTGGTGTTACACCGTTGAGTAGATGTGATCACCTAAGTAATGATCACGGAGTCTGAAAGTGTCATGGTTCAGTATGAACATACAAGGGCGCGAAAACTTGATCTATACCTGATGTTGTCAACTAGTTTTAAAATGTTTCTTTTTTCTTTTTAACAATAAAATAATTTTTCATTTGTGATTTCTGTATTTGATCGGACTATATGTACATGTTTGCAGTTCTCCCAGAAGATGACAAAAATCTTTCGAAAGTTCGCGAAAAAAACGAGAAAACAGAAAAGAAACTTTAAGACCAGAAATTACGCCCCCCCCCCCGACCAACATGACTAGCAGAAACAAAAACACCGCTCACTATATAGGTCCTTAGATGCCGGAAAATTTCTACTCTGATGGTTTATTTCCTAGGAGCACTTACCTTTGGAATTCCATTCCTGCTCACTGTTTTCCGACTGTACCAGCATGCAGAAACTTAAATGCAATGTATACAAATATGTTACTGTCGAATTCCCTACACAGGTTGCCATATATAAATATGACCCTATTACAGTAGCCTCTTACGCATCATTGGCAATGTGTCTTGTTTGGGTTGAATAAACGTTTTCAAAATCAAATAAATAAAATAACTTGGCTTTCGAAATAATTTTAAACAAAATCTGTTTTAATTTTTTAAAAGATTTTATCACGTTTTAAACATATGGATATAGTTCAATCAGATACGGAAAGACATTGATTTGAATTTTTTTTTTTTAAATCAATTTAAGAAGCGTCGTTTTACTCACAGAAATGGATTAGAATTTCGGAAAGAATGTTCAAGAAATTAAGTATTTTCTATGTTTATTTTTTGTTATTATTTGCTTCTATTTATAACCCCCATCATCCAACCCTAGCGTCAAATCTTGTTTGTCGTTAACTTACAGAACTTCATAGTAATAAATGGTTATTTCTCTTTCTAGCAAGAGGATCAGTTTGATTGCAAAATCGGGGTATAGCAGCACTTTAAAGAAAAGAAAACTCTTATGTAAAACCTGCAGCTAAAGTGATTAGCGGTCATCTTGTCTTGGCATGTCACCGGGTTATAATCATGTTGTAAAGTGTATGTCACTATAATCCAGACATTACAGATTTCTCCCTGCGATCTCATCTCTCATCCAAACATAGTA
Organism: Sepiola atlantica; assembly: GCA_963556195.1. Taxonomy (NCBI): domain Eukaryota; kingdom Metazoa; phylum Mollusca; class Cephalopoda; order Sepiida; family Sepiolidae; genus Sepiola; species Sepiola atlantica. Next base: position 38,717,956 of record OY744539.1, read on the forward strand.
AAGATCCTATTGCGACTGAAGAGTGACAAAATGTGCAGATATAAGAAGTTGGAAGCAAACAATCGCATTTATGCACTTTACAGGTGATGAATATCTGCAGAAGATCTAATATCTCCCTCATACACCTGGTCCCTAATAATAGTAACCCCTTACGCATCAATGTCAATATGCTTTGTTTGCTGTGAATAAAAGTTTTTTGAACATAAAATAGAATAACTTGAATTTCCGAATAGTTTTAATTAAATTTGTTTGAATTCTGGAAATATTTTATCAGAATTTAAACATACGATTACATTTCAATCAGATACGCAAACACATGAATCGGGAAAATTATTTTTTAAATTTCAATTTAAGAAAGATCGTCTGACTTAGGAGAATTAATTAGAATTTCGGAACGAATTATCAAGAGATTAAGTATTTTTTATATGTTTTTCGTTATTATTTGCTTTCAACTATAACCCATTCCCAAACCACTCAACCTCCAGACACACATACTGATGCTTTCGGCGATAAATCTCTTACCATCATGATTCCCGTTCACTGAAACATTTACAATTTTGAAACAGTATGTGCTTTCCTGTTTGTTTCAAGAATCACCAAATCAATTGCTCTCTTTTCTTTCTTTCCCTTTTTTTCTTCTTTTTTTTAATACTTTTTAGAAATTGGTATCCAAGAAAATTCCAATACTTACGTCATAAATTTCGCGTTTCACCGAACACTTCCGAGACTATGGAACGTTAACGAACTTTACAGAATAATCTACACAATACGAACCAACCTGTTTTTTAATTTAATTTTTACTATAACCCTAACCTAACCCTAACCCTTACCCTAACCTAACCCTAACATAATCCTAAACAAACTCTTGAATAGTTTTTAGTTTTAGTTTGTAAAGTTGATTTAGTTCGGTTCGTATTTTGTAGACACCTTGGTATTTGATTCGACTTTCTCTGTTGTTTGAACTTCTTGCGTCATGAATACGTCACGACTGCACATTTCTGGAAACTTATTCTTTTTTGCGTTTTCTCCAACACTCCGTATTTTAATCTATTTTTATGCTTTTTTATTTACTAATCGCTCATCAAGGTCCGGATGATTCGAGGATATGGTTTAAAGAGATTGTTAGTTAGGCGATGGACAACACCATGAGAGGATTTGAATCGATGACTAAATTGGGTAAAATTTGCTAATCCAAGATGACGGCTCAACAAGTATTTGTTACTTTATTCACACAAATGCCGCTAAGAACGCAGCAAAATTAGTTCGTATATTGGATGATTCGACTATAAAACCTTTTAAATATGTTGGTTTTACTGTGAAGTAATGTTTCTTTTCTAAGAACTAATGAGTCACCGCTTATCAAGGCCGAAAAGCCACTCCAGAATAACGGTAAATTAATTTGTTAGGTCGACGGTGAGACGATACCTGGAAGATTGGAGACAATGGTTGGAATTGAGCAGAATTTTATTATTTTAGAGGACAGCTCAACTATACATCGTTAACTTGAAAACAACCATGCTGTAGCCAGCCAGAAAGCAGCCCTGTTGTATTGTGTTCCACAGACGGGTAGTCTTTGGAAATAAACTTAGCTCATGGAAGTTCTGTTTAGTTTTAGGTACACAAGGGGGGAGCGGAAATTATTTACAGTGGTTGTAACTAGACGAGTTTTTGTTGTGAATGTTTTATAGGGAAAACCGTAGATTGTATCTCAACTGAGCAACTACAATGAAAATAACGACTAGCAACCCCTTTTTCTGTGAGTAATTGACTGTAGATTTCGAAGTCGGTTTTCTACTCTTTGAATATACTATCTAGCCACCACTTATCAAGGACTAAAATCTCTTCAAGGATAAGAGTAAATGCGATTGTCAATTTGATGTATAACAATACTATGAGAAGATTGGAAATAATAGGCGATAAGGGAAGGATTTAATTACTTACGAGGACGGTTAACAAGTATTTGTTAACGTTGAAATTCTAGACGGCTATAGTGTAGTTAGTTGGGAAGTAGTCTAGTGGTATTGTGTTCTACAGAGATGTTCTAACAGCTATTTCACAGAAAAAGAATTATTGAGTGATGTGTTATTATTATTTCGACTTACATATGGCACCATCAGAATAAAGATGATATTTCGTGGGCAGACCTGTAAAACTTCAAGCACAAAATAATATATTTATTTTACTTGTTTACAAATATGGACGCCAATAAACTAAAAAATTAGCATTAAAAAAACACATGTAGATAATTACGTCATTTACCACAAACAAATATTTATTTTTCTTTATTTATTTCTATTATTATTTATATTTATTTAATAATTTTCTTTGAATAATTTATTTGATTTATTTAACTTAAATGTTTGCTGTTATTATTTTTACTTATAGTATACACAGTTCAGATAACATGATGTGAAGCAGTAATCATTTTGTTTATATTGGACTGGTTAGTGTCTATGTAGATAGCTTTTAAAATGTTTGCTCTTTTTTTTCATTTTACTTAAGTGAAAAGTCTCAGAAATCACGTGCCACTTCCAACGTTAAAGCTGTTGCCGTGGAACAATTTTAAAAAATATTTCCTGACTATTATCAAGATTATAGAGTTTCTTTATGTTTGTATGGACAATTGCAGAATTTGGGCGATTTTCAAACTATTTTATATACAACTAGTACAATACCCGCCCCATGTAAGGTTTCATATACAACTAGTACAATACCCGCCCCATGTTGAATATAAGCAATAAATGTTGCATTAGTTTAAAATGTTTATGTTTTTCAGTACTTTGGGGGCCCTTGTACAGTTTCGGGGCCACTCCTTAAATGCTACAGTTTGAAATATAAAATAACTCATGTGCCCACATTATTTGCCGTGTAGGCTAAAAACCATGTCCCACATTTCATGAAAAATAATGTTAAAAAATCATAACGATCGGTTCTGAAACAAATTGATTAAATATTTTGTATGTATGCACCCTCTAAATGTAAACATTTAGAAAAATATATACCCACATAACTTATCGTAGTGGCTGGAATATATATTCAAAAATCCATAATGATATGTTCATTAGTTTAAGAGATTACCTTATATATATATATATATATATATATATATATATATATATATATATATAAATATATATATATAAATATATATATAATATATATACCATATATACATAATATATATAAATATATATATATAAATATATATATATAAATATGTATAAATATACATAAATATATACATAAATATATATATATAAATATATATATATAAATATACATAAATATATATATTTATAAATATATATATTTATATATATATATATTTATATATATATATATTTATATATATATTTATGTATATATATACATATTTATATATATATATTTATATATATATATTTATATATATATTTATATATATATACATATTATGTATATATGTTATATATATAATATATATTTATATATATATATAAATATACATAAATATATATATATAAATATATATATTTATATATATATATTTATATATATATATTTATATATATACATATATATATACATATATGTATGTATATATATATAAATACATACATATAAATATATATATTTAAATATATATATATATATATATATATATATATATATATATAAATATATTTGTTCGTCTTTCTTTTCTCACTTCTTTCTTCATTTTTCTTTCGTCATTACTTTTTCTTTCCTTCTTTTATTCATTCAGTTCTTCGTCCTTTTCTTTATATTTTTCTGTGTTTCAATCTTTCTCCTTCCCTTTCTATTTTATTTCTATTCTTCTTTTCCTCTCTTCTTTCCTTCCTTTCTCTTTTCCTGTCTTTCTGCCTCCCGAGAATCTTTTTAGCCATGATATGAGAATGGGATTCGGAATAATAAATATACACTGCTGAACGCAAAGAAGGGAAAACTGAAAACAGCGATAAAGGCATAAAACGCCCCAAACAGAGGTTGATGAGGGGAATTGGGGGAAGGCGTAAGTATGGGGATTCAGGAAGTGGACACCATCCAATCAACAGATTAACAGAGATGAAAGCGATGGATAAAAGATAAAGACTTGTCGTTTTTTTTATTTACTAACAAGTCATCGCTTATCAAGACCTAATTTGTTTACATTGAACTTGAAAACAACCATGTTGTAGTCGGCTGGAAAGCAGCCTCGTGGTATTGCGTTCCACAAACGAGTGGTTCTAGGAAAGAAACTTTGCTCATTGAAGTTCCGTTTAGTTTTAGGTACTCAGAAGGAGAAAGGGAAACTATTGACAATGGTTGTAGGTAGACGAGTTTTGTTGTGAATGTTTTAGAGAATGGTGGCCATAGATTTGGGCTCAGTTGAGAACCTACTAATGAAAATAACGATAAAGCGGAGAAAGTGTAGCAACATCTCTTTTGTGATAAAAAGGTTAGGATTAGGGTTATGGTTCAGGGTTAGGGTTATGGTTATGAAGTAGTATCATGAAATTAATAAGAAATCAAATTACTAATATTTAACTATTATTACTACTATCTTAATTTAACTTGCATTTCATTTCTAAAATTAAGATCACCTCCAAACATCTAAATTTGAAAAATTGTCTCCCCGATTGGTTAAATCTTTATTCGGCGATTTGGGTTTTTGGGTCTGCTAATATCATTCGAAGCCCCTTTCAAAGTGGCTTGCTGAAATTGATCGGATTCCGACATGCACTTTCGTAGTAACGTTCGAATAGTGATGTTTTGTGAATTCATTATTTCGTTAAGCATTGTCAGTCATTATTAACGTGTCTATCCGGGTTTCTTTGATCTTAATTTCATTAGGCTTACGTGATTACTATTCAGTCCGCCATTCTATGTTAATTAGAAACACGTTTACTAACACAAGCTTGGATTGTTCTGCATGAAAGATCCGTGCCAGTCGCTATTACTTTTCAAAGTTTTTTTTTTAAATCTTTGTTTTACTTGTTCTTGTTACAAGTAATTCAGACAGTTTTCATTAACATATGTTGAATACAGACATTCTATCTATCTATCTATCTATCTATCTATCTATCTATCTATCTATCTATCTATCTATCTATCTATCTATCTATCAATCTATCTATCTATCTATCTATCTATATATCTATCTATCTATCTATCTGTCTATCTATATATCTCTATCTATATATATATATATATATATATATATATATATATATATATATATATTCATACCCGCATGTGTAAAAGGCCACTACACTGGCATGTCGATGTTATCGATCAATAGTTTTTAGAAATTAAGATATCACTAGGCGGAAAAAGGTCAGATCCTTTACTCAGATGTTCATATTTTGAAGGAAACGCCGATATATATATATATATATATATATATATATATATATATATATATGTGTGTGTTTATATGTTTATTTGTTGTAGTAAAAAATATCTGCATCAGCGTAGATATAGAAATCCCACAGAGTGACGGCAATCCAACAAAGTGTGTTAGTATCGTGAACTACTGCTGGGGTTAGTGGTAATGATTACCAGCCCTGAATTCATGCCTAAACCCAGAGTCATCATCTGATGAAGGCTTTGTTTGAAATAACAAGCAACAGTTATTGTATAAACATTATATATATATATATATATATATATATATATATATATATATGTGTATGTATATGTTTATATACTTATTTTTGTAGTAAAAACTGCAGTGTTTTTAGCTCAATAGTTATTAATATATAGTTCCAAAGCATAGATATATAGAAAATAGTAAAAAGAAAACAATATTCCAACAACCATATAGTTATTATCCAGCCAAAATGTTCATTATAACAGCTGTTTCTTGAATTATCCAGACAATCATTGTGTCTTTTTAGGGGTCAACGAAATTTAGAAAATTATACATTGTTTATTTTTTCTGATTAATCAATGTCGAAAAGATTCAGGAATTGTTGATCTTTATGTAAAAACATTTGTTTAACTGAACAACTAAGTTGGAAAATAAATGTATTATTGTTGGAATCTTTTTTCCTATTTTCTTCACGAACATACACACTTATCTATCTATCTATCTATCTATCTATCTATCTATCTATCTATCTATCTATCTATCTATCTCTCTCTCTCTCTCTCTATCTCTCTCTCTCTCTCTCTCTCTATATATATATATATATATATATAAAATAGTAAGTGTGTTTACGTGTCAGCCTGATATTTGTGCTTTATGTTCACCCAAACATCTGGACAGATTTGTTTGAAAATTGGCATGTTGACTACTGACCCCCAATTGAAGGTCATAGGCTGTATAAGAAATATATCACTTCAACGCTGGGGATCTGCGCCCCTCACTGGAAACTGTTTTTCCTTTGATTCAAATGAAATTTAAACCATAGGTAAAGTACCAAAAATGTATATTCCCAAAATTTCAACAAATTTTGATAATATTAAAAGGGTCTCAGGCGGCACATAGGAATTTAAAGCATAGGTCCAACGAAAATTCAAATAGGTTCAATGTCAATGAAATTTATACTTTATTAAATACATATTAAATAAGAATGATTTACATAATATATATATATATATATATATATATATATATATATATATATTTCTACAATTTAAGACTTAAGCTGAAGGAATCTAACAAAGACATTTTAATTCAGGAATCTTGTTAGTTGGTCTCTAATGACTATAATTTTAATTTAATCTTTAAATATCTGAATGATAAAATTGGACGTATTGCCTATATTATGTCTCCTAATCTGAATGATAAATTGGAAATTTTACTTATATATTATCCCCTAATCTGAATTATAGAATGTCTTATATATTATGTCCCCTAATCTGAATTATAAAATGGAAAGTTTTGCCTATATAAGACCCCATAATCCTTATTACAAAAAGTATCCTATATTATGTTTTGCGTATTAGTTTTGCTCATTAGTTTTACCTATAGTATGCCCCCGAATTGGAATTATAAAATGTCTCCTATATTATGTCCCCTAATCTGAATTATAAAATCGGAAGTTTCATGTTCACCAACAATCATCAGTATAGACTCTGTAGCTGTACCACGCGTAAAACGACTTGTACCATGACTCGAATAATTCCCGTTTGGTTGTCGTGGCAACGACATTTCAAATGCGAGAGAAATACGACCTAATGATTGTTTTTGTAAACACAGTAAGATAAAGACAGTCTTCTATCTATTCAAGGGATAGAACTCGCAACGTTGCAAAATTTTAATCTTTTTATTATATTTCGCTATATGTGCTCGACTTCAACGAAGTAAATCACTAAAATTAAGTAAATAAATATTTGTAATATCCATAAACAAATACGTTTTATGTTCACCAACAATCATCAGTATATATATATATATATATATATATATATATATATATATATATATATATATATATATATATATATATATATATATATATATATATATATTGTTACGGTATTGTATATTTATTTATATCTAGATAATAATCCGCGAAGGCATTTCATGTTGGTACGTACGTTATAACTATTCACACACATTAAAAAATAAGATCGCCCGATAATCAAATATGTTTATGATTTATCTTATGTGGCTGCGGTAAATAATTTCGACTTTATTAATTTTAACATGAATTGTTCCAACATTAAACTATGTTCTAAAAAAAAACCCTACTCTATTTGTTCTCCCTCAGCCTTGATGAAGGCCTCGATATGACTTCTGAAAGAGGTACATGCCGTATTTGTGTCCTTCTCTAGATAAGCATCCAATGTTTTGAAAATGGCAGCCTTCAGTAAGCCTATATTGATATGAGGGATTGAATTTGTCCCGTTTCTTAATTGCGATCCACTAGAAAAAGATCAGAGGAACTTGGGGACCAAATTTTTTTTGCAAGAAGTTGTACATGTTCTTTTTAACAGAATTTCTAGCCGTTATTAGGTGTACTGGCAGGAGCCACACATAATTGTTGTCTGAGAATGTTTTCGCTCAGCCATGGCAAAACGGTGTATTTCAAAACCTAATAATACACATCAACTCCGATCTTTTGTTTAGACTTTAAGAAATAAGAAGCATTTTCTTGTCATCTGGACACAAGATTTCCAGGACCATCATTTAGGATGGGTTTTTGGTCCTGAATACCCCATTGGTCGCCTCTGTTGATTTTGCTATCCAGCGATCATTCCTCCTATTATAAACTTGGTCCACAATGAAGACTTTATAATCGCCTGAAATATTCACAAAACTGCTATTGTGTTTACAGAATGTCAGGATCTTCTGGCACCTCTCAAGCCTTTTCTTTTTGCTTGATGGCGTCGGTCATAAACTGCCTTGGTTGTCTAACAAATGATATGATATTTAAGTCACCGGGCACAGAAGTCCTTACGGTCTTAAATCGACCTTTAGAACCTTAGTATGCCTTCTCGTGCTGACAGTAGAGCTTTCCTTGATTTTGCTATTGAGGGTGTTTAGAAAAAAGTTCATGTCTCTTGCTGTCGTTGCCCCCACTGCCAGGAGATCTCATCAGATGTTTTGGCACGCTGGATGTGACGAACTGACATTTCGCTGACACCGGCAATCTTGACAATGTCCTTCTGATGAACCTGGGCGTCGAGAAGATCATAACCCTTGTTACGTTTCATCCCCTTGCGCACTCATTTACCAATATATTCATATCTGAAATGTACAAAAACGTTAGTGAATGAATGAAGAATTTTTTATTCAAATTTGTCAATTTGACAAATTTGCTTTTCTACCTTGTAGATATTTTCTGTCACTTTACTTCCTTGAGACATAGTCTGTTTCATTTCAAATACGAAACTAAGTGACCATCTATACAAAAATATAACACTCTGAAGCTGTGAATGAAATGACATGTGTTCAATGTAACTTACTCTACAAAATGATACAAAAAAGAGAAATTTAAATGTAATTTTTTTAGATGTCTTTAAAGCTTTAAATACTGGACACCATAAAATATTTTTTTGTTCTCACTTTCAGGGTGTTATCTCTTGTAAATTTGCTCAGTGAGTTTTGACTATGGGTATAATCAGACATATTCGGTGAATCAGATAATTAACGAATCTGTTGTTTTTTTGTTTGGGTTTTAATTAAATACATATTTTATATGAAGTAAAAATGAACAGCGGAAGACCTAAACTCAACGTTTAGCCCAACTGCTGCGTGGGCTTTATCAAGGGCGTAACACAATTGCTGAAAGTGGCAAAGAACGAGAAGATCTTTAATTTTCGGAATATATAGACATCTCGTTCTTTGCCACTTTTAGCATGTATTTCGCATTTGATCAAGCCCACACAACAGTTGTGCGAAACGTTGAAATGTAGGTCGTTCGCTGTTCCTGTATAATTCATACTGTCGAATTTATTTCATCATTTCATTTATCATATTTGATATCAACATTCATTTATCTAAATAAAAAAAACGTTAAAGTTGTTTTCACTTATTCTAACTACATAACCATTAAAACGGGTTGTGTTTATTTAATTATATGCTGCAACATAAGACTTTGAACTACCGTACATATAGTAATCTGCAAATACATACAATCAGCTTTCGGTATTTATTCTCAAATTTATTTTATAAAAAGCTTCTAATTAATTAATATTGCGTAATATACATTTTTAATTTGCATTTTTTTACTTTCTTATATTGTACACGATAATTTCGTCGACAGTAGAACGGCTGGTGTCGCTGTATGGTGAAAACAGATACTATACTTTGATCTCAGCCCAGAAGGTTAAAAAACCATAACTAGTCATTTTAAAACGAATTAATAAAAACCATAATTTAATCTATTATTGTATTATCTTTTAATGAGGGTGGATAGTGTAGTATCTGTTCTGTCGTCATAAGATTATCCTCCCAGGAATTATCTCCTCCGTTTTTATGAGGGAGGAGTGAATCCTTCCAGGTATTACATTCTTCTTTGGGGGTGGGGATAATGTAATATCTGTTCAGTTGTTATGAAACCATCTTCCCAGGCATTACCCTCTGCTTTTATGGGGGATCCTCCCAGGTATTACCTAATATATATATATTTTTTTTTTGGGGGGGGGGGGTAGTGCACTATCTATTCCGTTGTAATTATATTATTCTCTCAGTCAATATCTATTCCTTTGGGGGTCAGTGTAGCATATATGATATCTTACCAGGCTTGCAAAAATATGCGACGGGAAGGGTATAATTTTATTCTAGTTAATAAATGTTGTAAAAATCAGCAAATTATCGGATCTATTAAGATAATTCTCCGATTTTTTCGTGGATGTTTTTCAATCAGGGTCATTCCTTTCTTGGTTCAAACAAATAACTTTCACTTTCATTGCGCATCCCTAGTTAAATAGACACTATTTGTTTACAAACTATCGCCTACAAAACGAATTGATCCATAAACTAATCGTATACAAGATGTGTGTAGATTTTCCGGCAAGAAATGAGGCAACGACTGGTAATATGCCGGAGACTCCAACAATCAACCAACCAATCCATTGAACACATCCGAGCGATAGCTTATGTTGAGATGACGTGGTCGGGTGCGGCGAGGTGGTAAAGAGTAGATGTCTGTAAAAAAAGGTGTATTTGTCGAAACGAAGCAAATCTGAGATCGAAAAGATAACAACTACAGGTGGGTCGAGGTTAGTGGGAGGAAAGGCTGGAAGGAGAAAACTCCGGAATTACGGAAGGAGAAGAAAAAGAAACGCCACGAGGGATAGGGATATTCGCCTGGCTGAGCACAATTTGTTTGTAATTTACCAAACAAATATCGGAAATGCCATATTTAATTACGATCTAAGGTAGCAGCAGCAACAACAGCAACAACAGCAATAATAATAATAATAATAATAATAATAATAATAATAATAATAATAATAATAATAATAATAATTATAATTGGTACTCTTATAGCTGACGCACCATGTTTCCTTGACTTCACGTGGTCAACATTCCGGCAGGTCTCGGAAGCGCTTGCGAGTTGACGAAATTATAAAACAAGAAACATTTGCTTATAAACAGTTTGTTTTCGTTAAAATAAGAAAACAAAACAAAAACTAATAGCTTAAAAACACTTGTTGCGATGTTTATGTTAACAAGAAAAAAATGGACAAATACTGTTAAAAAAAAAGAAAACACTGAAAAAAAATGTTTTTAAACAATAAAATGTGGTTGACAAATCAAAAAAAATCATCATTTGAAACTTTCCGGCGCACGAATAAAAACACATTTTATTTAAAAAACATTTAATATACAATGCTTCCTTTGACGAAAAAGAACAAAAATAAAATCTAATTACTAACAGTTGTTTAGTTATGGTTTGTTCGTTCTTTGTTTGCATATATGTATTTTAGTTAGATTTTCTTCGTCGTAATTTATCGGCTGCCAGTCTTCAATTTAGCGTTTGCCAGTTTTCGCATTGTCAACTCTCGGGCGCTTCCGTAACCTGCCAGAACGTTTACGACGCGAAGTCACGGAAACATGGTGCGTCAGCTATAAGTGTACCGAAAAATTATATATATAAATGCAACAAATAATACCATATTTGAAAGTGTATTAACAATTACTAGTTGAATTGCCGATTCGCGCTCGTTTTGGGGGTTTTGTTTTACAAAGGAGTCACTACTTCTAAAGGCTAACAGCTGGAAACGCTACAGTACGGTTCAATATTCGTTTATATTTATCAATTATTTTGATTTTGATTTTGATTTTTCATGTATATTTCCCAATTCGTCAATCATTTCTTGACCGACCATTTCGTTAATACTAACACAATGAACAAACGGCGTTATTTATCTTTGTTTTTCTCCGTCCAGAAATGATTTTTTCAGAAATAAACAAAGCTTACTGGAATCTAACTTACTATTATTTATTTATGCATGATCCGGGGTTAAAAATCAATATCTATTAAACTTTAATTCTGAAAATCTGACTATTAATAATGTATAGCTCATTAGGTAAAACTAATTCCCGACACTTGCAATGTTTACATTGAGATATTACTTACATTCAGTCAGTTGTGTATGATACCCTAGGGGTAGGAACGCTAACTGTCAGCTCGACGGTTGAGTTTCAATCCCGGCCTGAGACACTAACTGGTCTAGTCACACTGAAGAGCTGTGATACAGCAAAACAGGCTGTATGTAGATGACTATATGAAGCTCCATCCCTGGGTAAAGCTTATCTGTAAGGATATCGCCAACTGCCATTAGCTTTAAGCCCTGGAAATAAGGTTCGTCTGACCGCTGGCATTCCGGACGAACATTTATGTTTCCTTTCCTGGTGATAGAATAGATGTAGAATTCCCATACTATCAGTGGCTTGGAATGGTAACTTGTGAGCGGTGTCTTGAATGTTTTTTTGTTTTGTTTTTTTTTTGGGGGGGGGATGTTTTCATCATTGTGCCGCCGGACGTGAAAGTGTATTATCGCACATTGTTCTGGTTTTTTGGGTTTTTTTTTAAATGCATTTGGGACCGATTATTTGCTTGTTGGCCTGGTGACAGAAATAATGCACGAGCTATTTTTCTAAGACATACTCTAAGTTATCCTTTTTATCTTTGTACTTTTAATTTTTATTTTTTTCCTCTTCTCTGTTTAAGTGACCTCAACTAATGCAACGCCACATTGGTAGTGAAACACGTGTAGGAAAAAAACAGTTAATTTGAATAAATAATATTTGTAAGAAAAAGTATTTCGTGGTGATCATTGGTCTCCTGAACGGAATTCTTTAGTAGGCCTTCATAAAATCGCATATATATATATATATATATATATATATATATATATATATATATATATATAGTATTTTTTTGTAATTAAAATTTATTTCAAATAAAAAAAGATTCAAAGATAGTCATGGTTTTGATTTTTGAACTAGGTCCGAATATCTACTAAAAGCTTCAACTTGATCTTTCTCTTAAGTTTGCAATTACGCTTGACTTCCAGCGTTAAGGAATTAGTAAAACTGCGGCTGTGGCTGCAGCTTTTACCCGTTTCTTTGTCAAGCGAGTCGGATTTCCTAGTCTTCATGAAATATTTTTCGATAGTCGCATCTATTATTTAACCGACAAGATTGTAAGGGTTTAACCCCGATACCGAGAACAGCAAAGATCATCAGTTGTAAGCAAAGTCGGGGAAACTTTTCACCTAGAGCCTAAACAACGTGGTCACTTCCACTGTGTTCATTTGCGGATCCGCCTTACACTTCTTTGCTATATGCATAGGCAGAGACTACCAGAGAACGACGGATACTGATGCCGAATTCTCGTGGGGTTTCACAAGATCCCTGTTAGCCAAATAGCTCTGACATCATCTCGTCGTCACTACCACTGTAAGAAAGAGTAAGCCTTTAGGGGGTGATGCTTGCTGTTGATTTCTTCATTTACGAATTAGTATGACAGAATTGAAAAACTGTAGTAGTATTTTATTTAATTATTATTATTATCTCTCTCTCTTCAGATATATATATATATATATATATATATATATATATATATATATTAGAGGAAGCATTATTTTAATCAATAAAACAGGCGGGTGGAAAAAAGGAAAATTGTTAAAAATACCTTAAGGCCTTATCGTCTGACCCTCTAAGAGGAAACGTCAGAATTGTAAATTAAAAAGTAAAAGTCGAATGAGATATGAGCGGAAAATAGATATGAGGCGTTAGTTATTAACAATTCTCGACCTAGCCTGTGTAGACAAAAGATTTTGAAGCATCAGTTTGAGATCTTTAATGATTCAAAGCCACCATAACGTTGAGAGATTTACCTTATTTTCCTCTTTCAATCGTTTTCTCCAACTGAAACAATTTTTTCCGCTCATATCTTATTCGACTTTTAGTTTTCAATTTACCATTCTGTCGTTTCCTCTTAGAGGGTCAGACGATAAGGCCTTAAGATAAGGCCTTAAGATAATTTTAACAATTTTCTTTTTTTTCCACCCGCCTGTTTCATTGATTAAAATTATGCTTCCTCTAAAATTGATCCTACGATTCTGTTGTACACGAAATTTACTTATATATATATATATATATATATATATATATATATATATATATATATATATGTATAAAGTAATCTCGTTGTTCTCCTGTAAATTCAGGCATTATGAAAAAGAAACGAACACTTCTTATGCATATTTTTTTCACGCAACACCAACATCATTTTCTACAGCGTGTTTCAACGAAATATTCTTACAACTTTAATTCTTGCAAAAATTATTACATGTATTCCGAGATTTCTGATTCTACCAAAATTCTCGTCGAAATAGAAAGTAGCAACCATATTTCTTCTCTATAGCGTTACTACTAACACGCAATTCTTCGACACCGAGGCGACATACTGTTACCGCACCGCTTTATTCCATGATCTTGGGATTTATATTCTGTAATTATGGCTGCTTGATAATTATACGTTTTTGGTAACCGCATTTTGTTTAAATGAACAAACTTTTTATTTTCATCCTAAATAGATATTGTAAGGCAGTGGCTGAGGGTCAATCGTATTTGTAAAAAAGAAGATTACCACTGTCGAAAAGTAATGGTTTTTTTTCAGTAATGTTTTCTAGGAGTTATGTTTTCTAAGAGTAATGGGTGGTTGTTGTGCTGTGAAACAACCTATTCTAAGAGTAACGTTTTCTAGGCATATAGAATTAGTATCTTGCCTATAGAATTATATTTGAAAAATATTTATTTGGCATTAAATAACCCGTAGATAGTTAATATGCCTTAAAACAAAGCAAACCTCACCAAACCATATCTTAAACAACTAAAGAGTAGTGGCAGTTTCGCTGAAAGACAGTGGCTGAGGGTTAGTCGGGTTTGCAACAAATAAGATTACCACTACCGGAGAGTAATGTTTCATAAGAGTAATGTTTCATAAGAGTAATGTTTTCATAAGAGTAATGTTTTCATAAGAGTAATGTTTCATAAGAGTAATGTTTTCATAAGAGTAATGTTTTCTCCTGTAAAACAAACACCACTAAGAGTAATGCTTTCTAAAATCAATGTTTTCTTATAACATAATCATCCTACCTTTAGGATTCCGTTTGACAACTTTTTTCAGCATTAAATTACCCATAGATGCAAACTAAACCTAACTATATCTTAAATTATTAAAGAGAAGTGGCAGTTTCGCTGGAGCAATGACACCATCAACAAATTAGAGACAATACAACCTAATCTAAGAAACTGAAAATATGGCTAAAGGAAATCACAAAGGGAGGAGGTCGTATTTTCTTAAGTCCGAATTGACCATACAAAAGTATCATTTATTCCTACAAGAAGAACGACCATGATGCACGGCTTGTCATGTCACATACACTGTTGTACAGTTTATGATATAATGTACTGATTTACCCTTATGCGAAAAAGATGATACAACGTAAACCCCACGAAATAATTGCTTGGTAGAACTTATTGTGCCACTTTAAATATAGTAGCTTTGTATTATATACAAGCTAATATC
Organism: Sepiola atlantica; assembly: GCA_963556195.1. Lineage (NCBI taxonomy): Eukaryota > Metazoa > Mollusca > Cephalopoda > Sepiida > Sepiolidae > Sepiola > Sepiola atlantica. The sequence goes on from OY744539.1 coordinate 38,733,435, forward strand.
TACAATTATTAAGGGAACGGAAGATAAGTAATTCGGCGTTGCCACAAAATACATTAAAACAAATACAGATTTCATTATATATTTAAAAGAAGTGGGCGGCAGAAACTCAGTGTTGCCCGGGAGACATACTTTTAAAATTGACATCTCCAATAAATTACTTATATTATTAATATGATTTTCAATATATTAAAACAAGACAGGAATGATCTGGGTGTTTATGAAGCACAAGGGGAAAACAAGGGTAGGGGAAAAAAGAATGATAAAGAGACAATAGAGAAATGTAGAGAACTAAAAAGGATAAATAGAAATATGTTACACATTTTTTAACGTCTTTTCTTCTGTTTTTTTATGGCCCTAGGCAATGTCAGGTGGACCTGGTAGTATTATCAAACGAATCCGAAACTATAGCATTAATGTACTATTGTATTATCTTTCAATGCTCAATTCGGGGGCTAATGTAGTATTTGTTCTGTTGTCATGTTGACATGTTTTCACATTTTCTACAGTATTGTGTAACACATGAATTACAACGGAGTATGTTTGACTAGTATAATGGATATAATAGCAGACTATGTGATCGGCTAGGTTATGTTCAACACGCCTAATACATTAATGTAAAAATAAAGATAAACAATTGAATTAATAAATAAACGAAACTTAACATAAATCTGATAACTATTCCGGACTTTTGAGCTAGGATCAAAGTGTAGTATCTCGGTCGGAGAAGGTGAAATCTTTCTCGACAGAAGAATTCTTATCCAGATTTCCACTCAACAAAGAGCTGAATATATCCTACATCAAAACAATATTGTCTCTATTTTTTTCCGAATAGGAAAGAACGTTAACCAACACAAATCTTGTGCAATATAAGCAGACATTAGCATTAAATGCCTTCCTCTGCTTAATATGCCGCTAAATCAACTAAGCCTAACCGAGATAAGTTTCTCAATAAATTAATAAAGTATTGGAAACGAGTCGCGTGAATCAGAGTGGTACATAAGATTTCAATCAAACAGGCGAACTGAACGAGATCTCAGATCGAAACATGAGTGCATTTGTGTAACCATTCAGCTTCCATTATTTGAACTTTATCTGCATTTTTGAAAGTTATGTATGTGTATATGTTTCTATATTTGTATGTACAGAATTAACTTCTAATAAAACGATCATTATAAACTTTTTAATACAACTGCTATGCAAAAGTTTGACTAATGTAGGCTATATTTAGTTTAGTTCAGTTTCAAGCAAAGGGGGGAAAGAAGTGTGAAAGCGCTTCGTAAAATGTTGGACAATTCCTATTTGTGTGAAATTTTAATGAAACGGATATTAGACATAAATTAATAAATATTCCCCAAATGTCAGTTTCTTTGGAGGATTTTAAAGGCTTTTAGGCGGCAAGATATCGGCACAATTTCTCATTCTAATACCTCAATCTAAAATTCCAAAATCTCAGATTTGAATTACATTTTATCGATAGATATCAGGCACAAATTAACCAAGATTCCCTTAATTTCA
>OY744539.1:38739949-38762449 GCA_963556195.1 Sepiola atlantica
ACATTAAAACTAGCAGGGACACTTAGCGTTGTCTGGGTAACAATAACTTTGGAATGTTCTAAGCTATTGTTTATCGCATTCTTTTTTATTTTGTTTCGTTAATCTTTGTATATGTAATACCCCCCACCCCCCCCAAAAAATGCAACTCTTAGAATTGTTAATACAATTCACAATCTTTCATGCAATCCAACCATATCTAGTACAAATAAACTTCTGATTATGCTTAATTTGTCAACCAATTTTCAGTCATAGATGTTCACGTTTTTTTATAGCGTTGGGCAGACAAAGTGATTAACAGTTTGTAATGAACGGTCGTGTCAGCAGGTGAAGGCAACTCTCCACACTTTAAATTACTAGTTTCATCAGTAGATGATAAACATGTCACCGTTTAAGGTAGCATAAAACTTCGTCAGCCTGTTTTCTCTATTCTATTTTTATCTCAATGTTGGCTTTTCTTACGGCTAGCTTTTTAGATGGAAATTAACACTTATCATTTCATTTTGAATTGAATAACTAAAAAGAAAACTTTCACTAGAAAGCCGATGGAAGTTCATTCAAATGTTTTCTAATACGTCATTGACATCCTAAACGTTCTCACACTGTAACTTTGTCCAACTGGACGGATCGTCTGGGTCAGGATTTTTACATGTTCAGATGCCATTTTCTTTTTTCTAAAATAGGACTGGATTTTACCTTATATCAAATCTTCTTCTACGAACTCTTATGGTACCGTCAACGGTGATATTTTGCCTGTATTTTCTTTTTATATTTTATATTATTTTTATATCTTATCAAAGTTTGACTTTCGGTAATTTCCCCATTACCAAGTTATCTGTTTGCTCTCCTCTGACGATAAGTTATCATTCTTTGAAAAGCCATGACTAAAGCAAGGAATAATACCATTGACTTGATTTAAAACCGCTTGTTTTTCAGAACTGATGACTTAATAGATATTTTGTTTTGCACAATTTTAATTCTCATCTTTTGCTTGTTATGTAATTGCCTTATTTTGTATATCGACCATCAGTTTTCATGATATGTGTTTTTTAAAGGTATATATCATATCTGTATTCTCATGATTTATATATATATATATATATATATATATATATATATATGATGCTATATATATATGTAGGTAAATGCAACTTAATATTTATTTATAAATATGATTATTGATGCTCCTTTAAGTTAATAAAATTTGAGCACTGTGAGAAGATATTCAAAATCGACATTCACTTTGCTACAAATCAAGACTTCAAGTAAGTTCGTGGAGTTCTCTAGTCTGTCTTGATGTTTACGCAGTAATCGGCATGAATATAACTTACATTCTCCATATCACGTGATAATTTCTATATCCGCAAGGATAGAATGAAAGCGTGCGGAGTCAAAGGTGGCTCTGTGAACCGGGCTAGCGCCTTACGGCCGTCTGAAATTATCACTTCCTTACACTGATGAGAGTAAAAAGCTCGAAGCGATTTCGTCTGTAGGTAAATATAATTTAATATTTATATATATATATATATATATATATATATATATATATATATATACTCATTAATGACAATATATGTATTAACATATACTATCAGTGCCCTTTTACTTTGCAGTCTCCTTAAAAGATTCAGCTCGATGATTGTCAATTAGTGACAACAGAGCAAATATAAGTCATATATATATATATATATATATATATATATATATATATATATATATATATATATATATATATATATATAGGTAGAGAGAGAATGTGTGTGAGAGAGAGAGAGAGAAAGAGAGTGTGGGAGAACGGAGGAGAGGAAATTAAACGAAGCTAATGGAAACACGAAAACGCCACAATAAATTGGTTGACTAATAATAGTCAGAAAAGTAGTCAAATAGAGACTTTTGGCTGGGCCCCATGCACAGGGATTTACATGCAATTTAGACCCATCTTTTTTATTCCAGGTCTAGCTTTTGTAAAAGAAATGAGCTTCCAGCAACACCGCAATCAAATAAAATATCTGGGCCGATAAGTTTTAACAGTAATATTTAATCATTACAATGGAATTGAAACGAAGATTTCCAATTCTTATGAACAGTTTCGGTAAAAAGAATGAGTCAAGCGTACCATCTGAAACCTGCGTTGACCCTAAATATGTCGTTAACTTGTAAAATAAACTTTTATAGATAGACTGTAACTCCATCTCCGCTTTATATTCTACGACCAGCTTCGGTAAGGCACATATAGCTCTGGGCAACATCTGAACTATATTAAACCTGCGTTTACCTTTAAGAGGTAGGTAAATTGGACCAGTAAACTTTAATTGATATAATGTAGTCCGAACCCAACTTTCCGGTTCTAAGACCAGCGTCGGTAACACAAAAAAATAATGAGCCTCGGGTAATATCCAAAATCAAATTAAACCTGCGGTTATCTTAAATAAGTCATTAACTTGTAACAGTGAACTTTAATTGAGGCAGTTTAATTAAAAGCTAGATCTCCAATTCCATGTCCAGCTTCGGTAAAAGGAATGAACATTTCAAATCAAATTTATCTTGCATTAACCTTAGTAATAGACAGAATGTAATTCAAATCTAGCTTTCCAATTTTAGTGCCGTCTTCAGTAAAAAGAAGAATGATCTGCGCTTATTATCCATAATTAAATTACACCTGAATGATAGTTTTCCTGTTAATAGTAAACAATCTAATTTTCCACGACCAGCTTCAGAAAAAAAGAACTGAACCTTGGGCAACTTTTCAAATTAAATGAAATATGCGTTAATCCGAAATAAGCCGTGAACTTGTAAGAGTAAACTCTAACAGATACAATTCGATTCAAACCCAGATTTCAAATTCTAAGACAAACTTAGATAAAAATAGTAAACATTGGCAACATACAACATCAAATTGAACCTCCGTTGACCTTAAATAGGTCGTTATCTTGTAACAGAAACTTGAATGAATACAATGGAAATCAATACTCAGATTTCGGATTTGAACCCCAGGCAACATTCGAAATCAAATTAAACTTGCGTTGATCATAAATACGTTGAGAATTTGTACTAGTAAACTTTGATATATAGTATGTAATTCAAGCCAATCTTTCCAATTCTACGGTCAGCTTGGGTATAAATAAAAAGAAATGAACATCTGGCAGCATCTGAAATCTAATTAAATTAAAGTAAACCGTAGAAAAGTCGTGAACTTTCAACAGTAAACTTAAATATATACTATGCAAAACCCAGCATTTCGATTCTTTGGTTAACTTCAGTAAAAAAAATAAACCTCTGGCAGCATCCGAAATCAAATTAAATCTGAGTTGGCCTTACATAAGTCGCTAACTTTTAACAGTAAAAATTAATATATACTATGTAAAACCCAGCATTCCGATTCTACGGTCAACTTCAGTAAAAATAATGAACCTCTGGCAGCATCCGAATTCAAATTAAATCTGAGTAGACCTCAAATAAGTCGTGAACTTTCAACAGTAAACATTAATATATACTATGTAAAATCCAGCATTTCAATTCTCCGGTCAACTTCAGTAAAAATAATGAACCTCTGGCAGCATTCGAAATCAAATTAAGTCGACCTGAAATAAGTCGTGAACTTGCAACAACAACTTTAATAGACACAATAGAATTCGGAGCGACCATTCTGATTATCGGACAGTGGCGGTAACAATTGCGCCTTGTCTCAACATCCCATGGATATAAATGAAGGTGTGACGTCGAAGTTGGAATAAAAGCGATTTAATATCTACGGTCGGAAGACTTTCATTTGCCGCAGACGATATGAATATTGAATTAAATTAAGGAAGGTTCAACGAGATAACATTCACATTTAATGCTGCCACAGATTATTAAGAACAAATTATTTTTAAAATACATAATTGTCGTTCATTATATTGTTAGCGAATTCGAGACATTACCCATCAGACAAACTGTAATTAATATATATAATATATATCAATCTAGGTAAGTTTGCATCAACAGGCTAAAACATCCAGAGAACTGTTACTGTGTTTGTATCAGTGTGCTCAATTATAAAGAGAGTTGTTTGATAAGGATACGAAGATTAGTTGACTACACATTTGCAAACCATATTTCGGTTATTGCTCTACACCTTATCAAGCCTAACCTGATAAAGATAAAAACTTAACAAGTGGTAACATTTTCAGATCATTTGCATTGATCACGTGTATTTTAAATAGTTATCTCATTCCACTAAATGAAAACGTAAAGAAAATAAATAGGATTGATTAGGTCTGGCTTCCTATAGGTGTGGCCGAAATATTCTTTTCTGAGTTTCTGTAATACATATATTAATAAATATTAAGCTCTTTTTTGTTTATTCTTAATAATCGAGCACTCTGAGTGGATTCTCTCCCACTAACCTTTAAATATATATATATATATATTTATATATATATAAACAAAAAAACAAAAATGTATTATACATATATATATATACATATATATATATATATATATATATATATATATATATATATATATATATATATATACACACATATTTATATACATATATATATGTATATATATACACATATATATACATATATACATATATATATATATATATATATATATATATATATATATATATATATATATATATATATATTGTGTGTATTTAAGCTGCATTTTTTTATTTATGCAAATATTCTTTAAATATAACAGAATTTGTCTTTTTAATTACACTTTTTTAATTAATGTTTCTGATGGGTTTTTTGTATTAAAATTTAAAAAAAATAAATGTTCGATAGGTTTCACGAACATTTTCGATTCTTCGTCAGGTGTCAAAAGAAAATGAACAAAAAAGCTGATGAAAAAAGAGATTTTTTTCAAAACGACGGCGGAGAAACACACAGAGAACGTTGTTCGCATTGTCCTATTAAAGACGTTGACGATTTAAATCAGCGACGCCGGAGTGGTATCAGAGAATAAAATCGGATTACATCAAGCATTTTAAAATGTTGCACTGGTTTCATATGTGATGTTATTAACTTTAGGTTATTGTGTTTTTATGTAGATACGTTCTAGTATTTATAATTGTTTAACATCTTTAACTCTTTTGAATTGGTTTCGGAATTAAATTAAAAATACTAGAAGCTATTTACATACTACCACAACCACCTAAGATGAATTACATCACATATGAAACCAGTGACAACATTTCAAAATGCTTAACGTAATGCGATTATTATGTGATGCCACTCCGGTGTCTCTTAATTAAATCGTCAACGGTTTTACTGGGACAATGCGAAAAACGTTATCTGCGCGTTTGTCCGCCATTTAAAAAAAAACACTTTCTTCTACATTTTTTTGTTCATTTGTATTTGACACTTAAGAATGATTCGACGAAGAATCCAAAACGTTAGTGAAACCTATGGAACGTGTATTATTTTGTTTTATTTTGATACAGACAAGACCACCAGAAAAATGTGAAAAAAATAAAAAAGGTGTAATTAAACAGACATATTCTCTTATTTTTAACAATGTTTGGATTAATATATATATATATATATATATATATATATATGATATAAAATGTTGAATTAAATAACGATAATTGAATTATCGTTTATAATATGAAGCTCAATATATTGAATAGAGCAATCAATTCTAGAGGTGAAAGATGAGAATAATATATATGTATATATATATATATATATATATATATATATATATATATATATATATATATATATATATATGATAATAACTGAAATAATAAATCTGGTAATATGAATACAATAATAATTTTAATGTATGCACACCTGATTTAATAACAAAGGGCAAATTTACACAGGTTCATTAAAAGCATGTAATTGTTTCTGCCCTCCTCACACATGTAAATTCTTGGTGGACAAAGTGTGTAAAATTACACAAGAGTATCGATAAAACGGGAGAAATGAAGCAGCAAAAACAAAAAAAAATGGATATTGTGTTATGAGCATAGTGAAATAGTACATAGCAATTATCCTCATTCAATGCCGAGCAACGTCGGGTCTTCATGCTAATTAAATGATGATGTAAACATTGAGTTTTCAACGTTTAAAAAGTAATTGCATCTCAGAAAGAAGGCTGCATGCTCAGAATGCGACCCACTTGAGATTCAGTGGAATTTATGGCCATTAAGTTTTATTCAATCCCGAGCGACGTCGGGTTTTCCTGTTAGTTTGTGATAATGAAGGTGTTTATTTACTTCTTTCATGCCTGTTTATATTTAGTTTCAGAAACCAAAACACCCAGAAATGATTTATATGCTATGAAATAGACAAAAAATATCAATGAATTATTCATTTACAATAGATATTGGCTTTCGACATTAAATAACTCCAAAGGGGTTGATATGTAATAAAAAGAGCAAACAAAAGCAATGAATGAATTATTAGCAACAGTTATTTAAAACCCCGAAAAGGGTTAATGCGTCGTAAAATAGACAAAAACGCCAATGAAGGAATCATTAGCAATATGTATTTAACATAAGGGCTGATATGCTGTGAAAGAGACAGACGTAGCCAATAAATGGGTCATTAGCAATATGTATTTAACATAAGGGCTGATATGCTGTGAAAGAGACAGACGTAGCCAATAAATGGGTCATTAGCAATAGGTATTTAACAACTCGAATAGGGTTGATATGCTATAAAACAAATGAACAACCCAAGATAAAAACCTGTGTTGAATCAAAATTGAATTACAGTGTTTTCTTGTGATTGATTTTTTGTTTCTTTTGAGTCATTTTACTGCAGCCAATGAGGCTTATGTTATCGGTCGAATTTGTTTGTTATTTTGTTGATACGTTTGTTTGCGTACAACCTAGTGTCCACCTCGCTTGACCAATAGTTACCAAACTTGGCGAAGGTATCGGTCATGATCTAACTTACAACTGATTTAGTTTTGGAATATGTAGGTCAAAAGTTAAGGTGACAGAAAGGGTAAAAGTCACACTTTTTGCGATAGTTTTATCATTTACGAATGATTCATCGCTTATCAAGGCCCAGAGGCTACTTGAGGATAAAGGTTGATGAGATTGTCAGTTGCCGATAAACAACATAATTGGGAGGATTGAAAACGATCGGTTAAATTACTAGAATTGGATGTTTTTAAGTAGGCGGCTCGACAACAATTTGTTAACATTTGGCTTAAAAACGACCACGTTGTACTCAGCTGGAAAGCAGTCCCGCGGTATTTATTCCATAGATGTGAAGTCTTTGTTCATAATATGTCGGTTCTGTTCATCGTAATGACTCGATACTTGGCCCATATTGTAGCAAGTGAAATCTAACATCTCATATTAACTTTCATTCACCCGCATGGCCACTGAGACGTAAATGGCTACTGCAAATGACGGGTCATACCTACAGAGGCAGCCTAAGTGGGAGGTGTGCAACAAGATGTTTGATGACATTACATTTACATATTACTGCATGCTGGTGTCCATGGAAATAGGGAGCTAGGAGGAAAATCTAAGGGCAAGTAATTTGGGGAAATTATATTTTAGAGTAAAAAGCCTTCCGGTATCAGAGGACCTCCGCAGTGAAGAGGTGAGATTTTGCTGAGTGTCTGATCGGTCGGGGGTATTTATGTCGAGAGAGAACCAGTGCAGCATGTTTATCGAGGCACATTCCATTAAAGTTGTTGTAAAACAAGCACAAGGGTGCAACATTGCGGCGATAGGACAGGTGTTGGAGTTTGGTAGACAGTTTAGTACCTATAAGATTAGAGGTTCGGTTGTGGACCCTTTTTAATGGGGAGACTAGTGTCGTGTGCACCAGTCTAAATATGGCAACAATACTTTATGCATGGCCTAATTGTAGCGATATAGGATATCGTGTGAAGTTTTCTGTCACAGTAGAGAGACCCAGCCTTCCATACAGCAATCTTGTCTTTTATGTATGTGTTCCAATTTATGTTACCGATGAAGGAGTTTTAATTATGGAATCTCAGGTGGGGGTTTATTAACCATGACAATTGGTCGTTTAAAAGGTTTCTTATAATTGTAAACGGAAATGAGCTTTGTCTTATATAATTAAATGTTACCATCCATTTATGTCTCCATTCCACTACAGAGCAGTAGTCATCAGGGTAGTCGTTAATGAAAATCAAGATTAATAAATGTCCAAAGATCGGCCCCTGGGCCAAACTCGCATTAATGTAATTTTGTTTAAATTACGGCCATCGAGGACAATTGGATTTTTCTGTAGACTAAGAAGGATCTGGTTATATGTAATATTCGTCCAGTAATACCGTACGACTTTGTTTTTATGAGAAGATCTTCATGCTAGACCTTGTTAAAGGCTTCAGATATATCAAGCGTTATCGCCCTAGCTTTACCAGCCTTGTCCAGTGTATCGTATATGCGGTCAAAGATGACCGTTAGAATATTCGCAAAACAACGGGATTGGCTACATACACACTGTTGTTCAGAAAGAAGTTTAGAATTAACGAGATGGTGGTCTCATTCATGATTCATAGATTTTAACGACGGGCGGAAGAAGACTGATGAAGCGATAATTTTACGGGTCAGTTCTTTCACCAGAATTCATGACAACTAGTACCACAGAGGCAATTTCGCAGTTATTAGGTAAGCAAGATTTTGCAGGGCATGTGTTGTAGAGATTGAATAGAAAGGGCCACCTCCACAGAGCATTTTTTATTATTCTAGCAGATATAAGATAAGACCCACATGCTTTGGAGGTGTCACGGTTTTTCATGATATCCCAGACATGGGAAGGAGCGATAATTAGGTCATCGAGTGTGGCTTCAGTCCGAAGTGGGAAATTTGGGAGGAAGTGGTTTGTTGAGTTCAAATTGGAGTTCGAAGCGAATCGCTGGGGAAGCAGTTCAGCTCTATCAGTTTCTGTGCAATCGACATCATGGTGGTTGAGTATTGATTTACTCCTCTCCAGGAGTTAGGCACAGGACCAGTTTTTATCTTACACCCACAAGTAAGATGTGACCCAAGGTCGGGTCGGGAAAGTGGGGTTTAAAAATTGCCTGGGCAGCCCGTCGGCATTCTCCGGTAGGGGCGCCTCAGGCAGTAAGTAATAAACTTACTCCTCCCCAAAGAGGGGAGGCCAAACCATGGGAGGGTGGACCTCCTAGAATTGCACAGGACAGACCCATAGACCGGCGTAAATCAAGCCCCGAAGGCCAAAACTATAGTAGCGAGGAAATTGTTTATTGCTCATTATTCACTACACTATTATATATTTTCCAGAAATTGCGAGTTCTTAATTTCTGCGACTCAATGCGTTTTCTGGTCATCTTGGTATACATACTCTTAGCTGCGGCTATTAAGCTCTTACAATGATTCCCTGTTGTTATAAATTGGCGATTTGTATTTGAACTATGGCGGTAAAATGGGCGGAATGCTTAATGCCATGTGCAATAACAGTTACACATGTTGAAATGAACCAGTGAGGAGAGCAGAGCTTAGTATAGAATTTTCTCGTGTTCATATGTACTTCTATACTTGCTTTGACTCATTCAGTTACTTAATTTGAACACTGTTCGGCAGAGAGACAACGATTTGTACTCCATTGGGCGTCTCTGATATGATCTCTGATGGATTACCGATCAGCCCGTTTGTAGTTTCTCGTAGTTTTGAGCCTCCTTTAACCTTGACCTTGAATGTCGAAATTTAGGCGGAATTTTATCTTCCAGTTTTCCATGATTTAATGCATGAATCCTACGCTCTTTGATAAGAGTAACCACTATGAAAACTTCCAGCCTGATCAGACAAATAAATTTCGAGCTATTAACGTATCCATGGCTTAACTTATAGAATACTTCATACAATATGGAGAAGTAAGAGTTAGTCACATCTTTACATGGTCAGGCTTGATGTAAGTTTCTGTTGTTTAGATATGTACTTGTTTTCTAATCTCTGCGTATGATCAATCTCTTTAAGAAATGATTCCTATGTGTATTGTCGTACATTACCTGCGCATAAAACTATTAACATTTTATTAATTCCTGGGCAATGAGTGTTCAATTTGACTTGCTCGGTCACAAGTCAGATAGCAGGTCGGTAAGATTAGAAATCAGATGTATAAAAGACAATGGCCTGAACCTCGTGTCAGCCTTTGAATTCAGAGTCCAGAAATAGCGCACGACCCTTGAACAAATGTCCGCTGTTGGGAAAAAGAAAGATTGATTGGAACATCTGGATTGCTTCGTAGCGTCATTAGGAAAACTGAAAAATATACAGAACAATTGAGAATTGGAATCTCTGATCCCACACTTAGAAGAACAAAGTAATTTCGTCCATCGATAAAAACACCGGTCTTTTTTTTTCCAACTTATTCTTTCTTCTGGTTCTTCTTTTTCCTCCTCTTTTTTTCGCGTCTTCTTCTTCTTCTTCTTCTTCTTCTTCTTCTTTTTATTCTGCTCCTTTTTTTCTTCTTCTTTTCTTGTTTTTTTTACGTTTCTTTTGTTTTATCTTTGTTCCTCGTTTTTTCTCGTTGTTTTTTTTTCTTGTTTTTTAAGTTCTCCTTCTCCGTTTTCCTACTTTTTTGCTTCTAGTTTTTCTTCTTGTCTTTTATTCTTTTCCTCGTTCTCTAGTTCTTCCTTTTCCTTCTATGTCTTCTTTGCGTCATTTCTTATTCTTATTCTTCTCTTTTGATTCTGTTTCGTTCTTCTTAATCTTGTTCTTGTTCCTCTTTTACTTCTTCTCATTCTTTCACTCGTTAAACCAATACTCCTTTTCATCTTTCTAATTCTCCTGTTTTTCTTCTAGTTCTTCTTCTTCCTATTTTCTTCTTCTTTTTCCTCATGCCTTTCTAGTTCTACTTTTTTCTTCTTGTTTTCCTTCTTTCTTTGTCATCTTTTAGTTCTTCTTTTTCTTCCTCTTTTTCTGAAACCTGACATTAGGACCAATCAAGGGTAACTTGTACGAGTGTTGTTGGTGCATCCAGTAGAAATCTGCTGGTATAATATTCTTTTATGTCCGATGGGTTTCTTCGAAAATAATCTTAATATTTAAAAAAAACAATACAAGATCAAGATTCATAAAAATTGATTGATTTTCTCAACATTGGAACCTGACTTTAGGATTAATCAGGAGTGAAGAAGATGCTGTTCTATTTTATTGTATACACAAGAAATACGATTCTTTGTTTCTTTTTTTAAGAACTACTTGGAAATATGTAAGCATAATAAGATCCTTTTACATCCCATTGTTTCCCTTCACAATATTTTTCAATAATCGTAATATAAAAAAAAAATACTCAGGCAAAATTCAAGGAAATGAATTGATGTCTATCTAAGCACTTGAACTGCCAATTACACTTCAGAATTCATCGCAATATAATCAATCGTATACGCTAAACCAAGGCAATCAAATATTAATAAACATAAAAATGATATCTTCTCTAACCGGGTGAAGAGAGGGGGCGCATGTGGAGCCTGGATAAGATTAAGCGATGGCACGTGGGTGGGGTTAGATTCCATGGACGCTTCACAATGGAACACGGGATTGATTTGCCGGAAAAACGGTCGTAAATGAAGATGTCGATGAAAAGAGAGCCGGGATTACGGCGGTTCATCATGGAGATAATCATTACCGCCGAGTTCAGTTGACTATTTTTCGTGTCAATTATTGTAGTTGGTATTATTGTTGTTGTTATTGTGGTTTTTATTTTTGTTGTTATGGTTGAGGGGATCATATTAATGAACTACTTTTTCATCAGAATAACAAATCAAGTTCGTTCGGTAATTGCGTGTTATTATTGCGACAAATTACGCAGATAATCATTTTCTTTTTTCTTTTTGGAGCGTTCCATTACATTTGACTAAGAGCAAAGTGGTATGTGTTCGGATACCACACTTCATCTTGTTTGTCCGCGGCCAGTAAAGTAGAAATCCTTCAAGACTGAGGCAATTTTTAATTTTTTGTTATGATCCAGAAATCAACTTTCTGGGAAGTGTGATTTTCATCACATTAAAAAAAACCGACCTTGTGTCTAACTCTGCTTTCGTTGATAGGTAAGTTAATATGGGCTACTTTTAACGCGATTCTTGCAAACATGGAATTGGTTACTTGTAAAATATTCACATCTCACATTCTCTATCTTTGCGTTTAGAAAAATCGGTAAACCAGAAGATTACCCGATTAAAAGTCAGCAGCAAACGGTATTCTGTCAGATTTTGTTCCTGATATTAAACTTTACCCGTAATATAACTTCCGGCGAGATTTTCAGTTTCCCAAGTTATTGATTTATTTATTAAATTGTTAGGTGAAAATACAGAATAGTTAACAAAGTACCATCTTCCTATGTTAAGAATTGGTTTCTCCATATTTAAATATTTTTTTAACATAGTTCACCCCAAACAAGGCAGGTCGCCACTGTAGACGTAAGGGCTACTGAGAAAAAGGGTTAAAGTTTTGGGGTCAACCTAAATTGGGAGCTACGCAGCGAAATGTCTGTTTACATTAGTTTCAAATTTCTGCATGTCAGTACCGTATGGAAAACAGGGAGCAGGGAGGGAGATCCAGAGTCCGGCAGCACGGGAAAAGAAGCTTTTGGAGTATAAAGCTCTTCGAGTTCTGGGGACCTCTACAGTGAATGGATGGGATTTGGCAGATTATCGGGTTGGTCTAGTGAATTTACGTCGTGGGAGTACCCAGGCAGCAACTCATCATAATAACGTTATTATTTCAGTACTGCCTACGAATTGCAGAAGCTCATTTAGAAAGACATTCTAAACATAGGAGGGGGCCATGTTAACTATTCTGTACTTTCACTTAACAATTTGATGAATAAATTAATGAATAAAAATTTGTACAAAACTTGTCAAACCAGAAGAGTAAGCGACCAAAAACACAAAATCTTTAATACAACGAACTAAATCTGACAGAACATCGTTTACTGCTGACTTTCAGTCGGGTACTCTTCTGGTTTGCCGAAAAATCAACCTTTATTGACTATATTCCAATATCTTCAGACCTGTTGACCTAGTGTTAAAGGATGTAAAAACTACATTAATTTACTCCATAGACTTTCCGTTTTATTAATTCTAATTTTTAATATTCTCTTTTATAGTTCTTTGATGTGTGTAAGTTTAACGTGTGCATATGTACGTTCAGTTATATCGTTTCCAGCATTTTAAAGTATTTATTTTCATTGCTATGTAAGTACAACGTGTGGAGATCGACAGTCTGCTATATCGTTTCCAGCATTTTAAAGTATTTATTTTCATTGCTATGTACGTACAACGTGTGGAGATCGACAGTCTGCTATATCGTTTCCAGCATTTTAAAGTATTTATTTTCATTGCTATGTACGTACAACGTGTGGAGATCGACAGTCTGCTATATCGTTTCCAGCATTTTAAAGTATTTATTTTCATTGCTATGTACGTACAACGTGTGGAGATCGACAGTCTGCTATATCGTTTCTAGCATTTTTAAGTATTTATTTTCATTGCTATGTACGTACAACGTGTGGAGATCGACAGTCTGCTATATCGTTTCCAGCATTTTAAAGTATTTATTTTCATTGCTATGTAAGTACAACGTGTGGAGATCGACAGTCTGCTATATCGTTTCCAGCATTTTAAAGTATTTATTTTCATTGCTATGTACGTACAACGTGTGGAGATCGACAGTCTGCTATATCGTTTCCAGCATGTTAAAGTATTTATTTTCATTGCTATGTACGTACAACGTGTGGAGATCGACAGTCTGCTATATCGTTTCTAGCATTTTAAAGTATTTATTTTCATTGCTATGTACGTACAACGTGTGGAGATCGACAGTCTGCTATATCGTTTCCAGCATGTTAAAGTATTTATTTTCATTGCTATGTAAGTACAACGTGTGGAGATCGACAGTCTGCTATATCGTTTCTAGCATTTTTAAGTATTTATTTTCATTGCTATGTACGTACAACGTGTGGAGATCGACAGTCTGCTATATCGTTTCCAGCATGTTAAAGTATTTATTTTCATTGCTATGTACGTACAACGTGTGGAGATCGACAGTCTGCTATATCGTTTCTAGCATTTTAAAGTATTTATTTTCATTGCTATGTACGTACAACGTGTGGAGATCGACAGTCTGCTATATCGTTTCTAGCATTTTAAAGTATTTATTTTCATTGC
Source organism: Sepiola atlantica (assembly GCA_963556195.1). Classification (NCBI taxonomy): domain Eukaryota; kingdom Metazoa; phylum Mollusca; class Cephalopoda; order Sepiida; family Sepiolidae; genus Sepiola; species Sepiola atlantica. The sequence continues at coordinate 38,754,074 of OY744539.1, forward strand.
TATGTACGTACAACGTGTGGAGATCGACAGTCTGCTATATCGTTTCCAGCATGTTAAAGTATTTATTTTCATTGCTATGTAAGTACAACGTGTGGAGATCGACAGTCTGCTATATCGTTTCTAGCATTTTTAAGTATTTATTTTCATTGCTATGTACGTACAACGTGTGGAGATCGACAGTCTGCTATATCGTTTCCAGCATGTTAAAGTATTTATTTTCATTGCTATGTACGTACAACGTGTGGAGATCGACAGTCTGCTATATCGTTTCTAGCATTTTAAAGTATTTATTTTCATTGCTATGTACGTACAACGTGTGGAGATCGACAGTCTGCTATATCGTTTCCAGCATGTTAAAGTATTTATTTTCATTGCTATGTACGTACAACGTGTGGAGATCGACAGTCTGCTATATCGTTTCCAGCATGTTAAAGTATTTATTTTCATTGCTATGTAAGTACAACGTGTGGAGATCGACAGTCTGCTATATCGTTTCCAGCATGTTAAAGTATTTATTTTCATTGCTATGTACGTACAACGTGTGGAGATCGACAGTCTGCTATATCGTTTCCAGCATTTTAAAGTATTTATTTTCATTGCTATGTACGTACAACGTGTGGAGATCGACAGTCTGCTATATCGTTTCTAGCATTTTAAAGTATTTATTTTCATTGCTATGTACGTACAACGTGTGGAGATCGACAGTCTGCTATATCGTTTCCAGCATTTTAAAGTATTTATTTTCATTGCTATGTACGTACAACGTGTGGAGATCGACAGTCTGCTATATCGTTTCTAGCATTTTAAAGTATTTATTTTCATTGCTATGTACGTACAACGTGTGGAGATCGACAGTCTGCTATATCGTTTCCAGCATTTTAAAGTATTTATTTTCATTGCTATGTACGTACAACGTGTGGAGATCGACAGTCTGCTATATCGTTTCTAGCATTTTTAAGTATTTATTTTCATTGCTATGTACGTACAACGTGTGAAGATCGACAGTCTGCTATATCGTTTCCAGCATTTTAAAGTATTTATTTTCATTGCTATGTAAGTACAACGTGTGGAGATCGACAGTCTGCTATATCGTTTCCAGCATTTTAAAGTATTTATTTTCATTGCTATGTACGTACAACGTGTGGAGATCGACAGTCTGCTATATCGTTTCCAGCATGTTAAAGTATTTATTTTCATTGCTATGTACGTACAACGTGTGGAGATCGACAGTCTGCTATATCGTTTCTAGCATTTTAAAGTATTTATTTTCATTGCTATGTACGTACAACGTGTGGAGATCGACAGTCTGCTATATCGTTTCCAGCATGTTAAAGTATTTATTTTCATTGCTATGTAAGTACAACGTGTGGAGATCGACAGTCTGCTATATCGTTTCCAGCATTTTAAAGTATTTATTTTCATTGCTATGTACGTACAACGTGTGGAGATCGACAGTCTGCTATATCGTTTCTAGCATTTTAAAGTATTTATTTTCATTGCTATGTACGTACAACGTGTGGAGATCGACAGTCTGCTATATCGTTTCCAGCATTTTAAAATATTTATTTTCATTGCTATGTACGTACAACGTGTGGAGATCGACAGTCTGCTATATCGTTTCCAGCATTTTTAAGTATTTATTTTCATTGCTATGTACGTACAACGTGTGGAGATCGACAGTCTGCTATATCGTTTCTAGCATTTTAAAGTATTTATTTTCATTGCTATGTACGTACAACGTGTGGAGATCGACAGTCTGCTATATCGTTTCCAGCATGTTAAAGTATTTATTTTCATTGCTATGTAAGTACAACGTGTGGAGATCGACAGTCTGCTATATCGTTTCCAGCATTTTAAAGTATTTATTTTCATTGCTATGTACGTACAACGTGTGGAGATCGACAGTCTGCTATATCGTTTCTAGCATTTTAAAGTATTTATTTTCATTGCTATGTACGTACAACGTGTGGAGATCGACAGTCTGCTATATCGTTTCCAGCATTTTAAAATATTTATTTTCATTGCTATGTACGTACAACGTGTGGAGATCGACAGTCTGCTATATCGTTTCCAGCATTTTAAAGTATTTATTTTCATTGCTATGTACGTACAACGTGTGGAGATCGACAGTCTGCTATATCGTTTCCAGCATTTTAAAGTATTTATTTTCATTGCTATGTACGTACAACGTGTAGAGATCGACAGTCTGCTATATCGTTTCTAGCATTTTAAAGTATTTATTTTCATTGCTATGTACGTACAACGTGTGGAGATCGACAGTCTGCTATATCGTTTCCAGCATTTTAAAGTATTTATTTTCATTGCTATGTACGTACAACGTGTGGAGATCGACAGTCTGCTATATCGTTTCTAGCATTTTAAAGTATTTATTTTCATTGCTATGTACGTACAACGTGTGGAGATCGACAGTCTGCTATATCGTTTCCAGCATTTTAAAGTATTTATTTTCATTGCTATGTAAGTACAACGTGTGGAGATCGACAGTCTGCTATATCGTTTCCAGCATTTTAAAGTATTTATTTTCATTGCTATGTACGTACAACGTGTGGAGATCGACAGTCTGCTATATCGTTTCCAGCATGTTAAAGTATTTATTTTCATTGCTATGTACGTACAACGTGTGGAGATCGACAGTCTGCTATATCGTTTCCAGCATTTTAAAGTATTTATTTTCATTGCTATGTACGTACAACGTGTGGAGATCGACAGTCTGCTATATCGTTTCTAGCATTTTAAAGTATTTATTTTCATTGCTATGTACGTACAACGTGTGGAGATCGACAGTCTGCTATATCGTTTCCAGCATTTTAAAGTATTTATTTTCATTGCTATGTACGTACAACGTGTGGAGATCGACAGTCTGCTATATCGTTTCTAGCATTTTAAAGTATTTATTTTCATTGCTATGTACGTACAACGTGTGGAGATCGACAGTCTGCTATATCGTTTCCAGCATTTTAAAGTATTTATTTTCATTGCTATGTAAGTACAACGTGTGGAGATCGACAGTCTGCTATATCGTTTCCAGCATTTTAAAGTATTTATTTTCATTGCTATGTACGTACAACGTGTGGAGATCGACAGTCTGCTATATCGTTTCCAGCATTTTAAAGTATTTATTTTCATTGCTATGTACGTACAACGTGTGGAGATCGACAGTCTGCTATATCGTTTCCAGCATTTTAAAGTATTTATTTTCATTGCTATGTACGTACAACGTGTGGAGATCGACAGTCTGCTATATCGTTTCCAGCATTTTAAAGTATTTATTTTCATTGCTATGTAAGTACAACGTGTGGAGATCGACAGTCTGCTATATCGTTTCCAGCATTTTAAAGTATTTATTTTCATTGCTATGTACGTACAACGTGTGGAGATCGACAGTCTGCTATATCGTTTCCAGCATTTTAAAGTATTTATTTTCATTGCTATGTACGTACAACGTGTGGAGATCGACAGTCTGCTATATCGTTTCCAGCATTTTAAAGTATTTATTTTCATTGCTATGTACGTACAACGTGTGGAGATCGACAGTCTGCTATATCGTTTCCAGCATTTTAAAGTATTTATTTTCATTGCTATGTACGTACAACGTGTGGAGATCGACAGTCTGCTATATCGTTTCTAGCATTTTAAAGTATTTATTTTCATTGCTATGTACGTACAACGTGTGGAGATCGACAGTCTGCTATATCGTTTCCAGCATTTTAAAGTATTTATTTTCATTGCTATGTACGTACAACGTGTGGAGATCGACAGTCTGCTATATCGTTTCCAGCATTTTAAAGTATTTATTTTCATTGCTATGTACGTACAACGTGTGGAGATCGACAGTCTGCTATATCGTTTCTAGCATTTTTAAGTATTTATTTTCATTGCTATGTACGTACAACGTGTGGAGATCGACAGTCTGCTATATCGTTTCCAGCATTTTAAAGTATTTATTTTCATTGCTATGTAAGTACAACGTGTGGAGATCGACAGTCTGCTATATCGTTTCTAGCATTTTTAAGTATTTATTTTCATTGCTATGTACGTACAACGTGTGGAGATCGACAGTCTGCTATATCGTTTCCAGCATTTTTAAGTATTTATTTTCATTGCTATGTACGTACAACGTGTGGAGATCGACAGTCTGCTATATCGTTTCTAGCATTTTTAAGTATTTATTTTCATTGCTATGTACGTACAACGTGTGGAGATCGACAGTCTGCTATATCGTTTCCAGCATTTTAAAGTATTTATTTTCATTGCTATGTACGTACAACGTGTGGAGATCGACAGTCTGCTATATCGTTTCTAGCATTTTTAAGTATTTATTTTCATTGCTATGTACGTACAACGTGTGGAGATCGACAGTCTGCTATATCGTTTCCAGCATTTTAAAGTATTTATTTTCATTGCTATGTAAGTTAAAAGTGTGTGGATGTACATCCAGCTATTTCGTTTCCAATATTTGGAAGTATTTATGTTCATTTCTATGTAAGTACAACGTCTGGAGATCTACAGTCTGCTATATCATTTCGAGCATTTTAAATTATTTATTTTCATTACTATGTAAGTTCTAACCTTTGTTGACATATATGAAAATATAGCGTTTATGGTATTCTTAAGTAGTTATTCGCCTTGCTATGTAAGTTCAACGTGTGTGGATGTACATTTAGCAATGTATTGTCGATCATTCTGAAGTAGTTTTGTTCATTAACGTGTAAGCTCAGCGTGTCTTTCAGCCATATCGTTTCCAGCATTTAAAAATAGTTATGTTCTTTGCTGTATAAGTTTAGCCCCTATAGATGTACATGCAGCTACGTTGTTTCCAGCATTTTGAAGTACTTATGTCCATTGCTATGTAAGTGTAGCGTGTGTGGATGTACATCTTGCTATTTTGTTTCTATCAATCTGAAATAGTTATGTTCTTTGCTGAGTAATTTTAACATGGGTGGATACACATCCGGCAATGTCGTTTTCATCATTCTAAAATTGTGAGTTTCGTTTCTGATTAAGTTTAACATGTGTGGATGCACATCCGGCAATGTCGTTTTCATCATTCTAAAATTGTGATGTTCGTTTCTGATTAAGTTTAACATGTGTGGATGCACATCCGGCAATGTCGTTTTCATCATTCTAAAATTGTGATGTTCGTTTCTGATTAAGTTTAACATGTGTGGATGCACATCCGGCAATGTCGTTTTCATCATTCTAAAATTGTGATGTTCGTTTCTGATTAAGTTTAACATGTGTGGATGCACATCCGGCAATGTCGTTTTCATCATTCTAAAATTGTGATGTTCGTTTCTGATTAAGTTTAACATGTGTGGATGCACATCCGGCAATGTCGTTTTCATCATTCTAAAATTGTGATGTTCGTTTCTGATTAAGTTTAACATGTGTGGATGCACATCCGGCAATGTCGTTTTCATCATTCTAAAATTGTGATGTTCGTTTCTGATTAAGTTTAACATGTGTGGATGCACATCCGGCAATGTCGTTTTCATCATTCTAAAATTGTGATGTTCGTTTCTGATTAAGTTTAACATGTGTGGATGCACATCCGGCAATGTCGTTTTCATCATTCTAAAATTGTGATGTTCGTTTCTGATTAAGTTTAACATGTGTGGATGCACATCCGGCAATGTCGTTTTCATCATTCTAAAATTGTGATGTTCGTTTCTGATTAAGTTTAACATGTGCGGATGCAGATCCGGCAATGTCGTTTTCATCATTCTAAAATTGTGATGTTCTTTTCTGATTAAGTTTAACATGTGTGGATTCGCAATGAGATACGTCGTTTCCATCATTCTGAAGTAATTATGTTCATTGGTATTTAAGTTCAAGTTGTGTGGATGTACATTCAGCTACGTCGTTTCCAGCATTTTTGAAGAAGTTATGTCCATTGCTATGTAGGTTAAACATGTGTGGATGTACATCCAGCTATTTCGTTTCCATCATTCTGAAGCAAATGAAATCATCCACAAGTTACAATTCTGTTATCATAAAAACATAGAAATTGGTATTTCCATGTTTTTTCTTTCTTTTTGACAGGGTGTCCCAGATCTTTAACGTGGAGCTGATTTTATAAATTTAAGATTTCTTTTTTGTTAGTTTTGATTAAGCTTTCTCCATCCCAGAAAAGGATATACTTAATTTTTATTGTTGTGATGTATAAAGATATAACTAATATTTTTTACATCGCTTATCCTTTTAATAGGGTCATTCATCTAACTGCTTGTCTTTGGAATCCCCCCTGCTCCCTGTTTCCCTGACTGTACCAACATGCATGAATTTAATGTAATGTAAAAAAACATATCGCTGCACAACTCTCAACTTATGATGACCCTATAAATCTAGTTCCTAATTTACAGTAGCCCCTTATGTCCCAATGACACTTGCCTTTTTTAGGGTAAATATAAGTAATACAATAACAATTGTATATGTTAGATATACGATGAAAATAAAATAAAAACAACTATCGATAATCACATGTTTATTTTTTAACTGACCTGTTGCAACGGTTTCCTTAATATAACGGTTTAATTTCATTCTTTAAAAAATAATTATGGCATTCGCATCTATATTTATAAAATAAAAAAATGTATATTTTGTTTACGATAGATAATGTTGTTTTTTTTTAATGAAATCGTTAATAAAATGCACTATCGTTTTCTGCAATAGCACAAATAAATTTCAGTCTATGCCTGAGTTGGTAACAAAAGTCCAACAGTCTTTGTTTCATCGCCAATTCATCCTATGCTAAAAATGTACACCTCTGCATTTTAGGCAAACCTGGATACGATTTGTTAATTTGTCAATAACTCTAACACACTCCTCTCTTGTCACTACATTGGTGGCTCTGTTGTACTTAGCGTTAATGTTTAAGTAAATTCTATGAGTTCTATATCGACATCAAGATTAATCCTTGAAGCAAGTTTGTACATTCACTATTAATTTTGTCTTTATTTTAACTTGCCTTAAGTATTTTTGCGACATTTAGGCTGATGCACCAACCACTATTCTCTTTCTCTTTCTTAGACAGGGTAAATAAAAACGCCTAATCTAATAGGTCTTACACTGTCTACCAAGCTCCAGCCGCTGTCGCATCACCGCAATGTTTCATTCATGTGCTTGTTCCACAAGTAATTCAATGGAATATGCTCGGACGAACTTACTGCACTTAAGCTCCTCAACGTAAATACCCAGGACCAACCTAAAAAGTAGCAAGATCTCACCCCTTCACTGTAAAGGTTTTTGATACCGGAAAGCTTTAAACTCTAATAGCTTATTTCATAGAACCGTTTGTCTTTGCAATTCCATCTTTTCTCCCTGTTTCTCCGAGTGTATGAACATTCAGAAATGTAAATATAATGTGAACAAACATCTCGCTGCACAACTCCCGACTTAGGATTCCCCTATAAGTCTGGCTAATAATTCACAGTAGCACCTTACGTCTCAGTGGCAACGTGCCTTGTTTGAGGTGAATAAACGTTTAAAATAAAACGTCCAAGACCTTTTTGAAACTAATCTCCTTTAATCTTTGTTGAAATAATTCTTTTTCACAAACCTGAAATATTCAAGCAATTGCTCAATTATTACACATTTTACGGACGTTTTAATGGGTGGTATTTTCATGGGTGGAATTTTCATGGGTGACATTTTAATGGGTGGCATTTTAATGGGTGTCTTTTTTATGGTTTGTTACCTTGTATAACAAACCTTTTTTGGTGTATCTAAATAATCGTAGGCGAACTTCAATCGAATGAATGTAAGCATTTGATTCTGGTCAAGGTGTTTTCTTGGCACGGTAAACCAACGCCATGCCGATATAGTTTTTTGATGATAGTTCGTTTTATGACGAAGCATTTTGGAATTGCGAGTCGTCGTAGAGTTTTCTCATATTTCCATTACTATTCTTTTCGTAACTTTCGGGTGAATATTTCGATAAGCATAAGGCTGTCAGCAGGTTCTGTCTCGTTCTATTAAAAAAGGCAACTTGTACTAAATGTGGTATTAAACCTTTTGAATCATGATATATAAAACATTCACAACGAGAACTTTCCTAACTACAAGCACGGAAAAAGTAATGTGCTTTCTCTATCTCTCTGTACTAAACAAAATAAAAAAAAAACAGAACTTCCATAAAACAAAGTTTATTTTCTAGAACATGTCATCTGTAAAGAAGGATACTACTAGTCTGCTTCCCAATTGATTACAGCATGACTGCGATATTCAATTCTTCTTACGTAATCTTCTGCCTATTTCATCCATTGTTTTCGGTCCTTGCGTGGTGACTTTTAATCGTCCAACTGACAATCTCTTTAACTCTTTTTCTCGAACAGCCCAAGGCCTTGATGAGTAGTG
>OY744539.1:38764949-38779949 GCA_963556195.1 Sepiola atlantica
GCGGGGCAAGTGTCATTGCAGTCTACAGTGTTCACCACTCGAGCGGAATTAGCTATATATATATATATATATATATATATATATATATATATATATATATATATATATATATATATATATAGTGGTTATTGTATTGTTTTTGTTTCCTAAATGTTGATCCAACATAACTGCAGTGTTTATAAAATAGTGCTAAATAACAGGTAGAGCGGAATTATAGTATAAATACCCTTATTTATACAAACAGTATTTGCTACATATGTGCATACATGTTTCACCTGCGATTTCGTAAGAAATCAAGCTACTTCAGGGCGTGTACTAACCAAAATAAAGACGAAAAAAAAGTAAATCTTTTAGTTTTTGTTAAGGGGGAGGGTGAGAGAGGAAAATTTTTGGCGTGGTATGTATTTATCCTTAGCACGTTATCTATTGATATATTCTACACTTATTAGTGCATACATATGCACTCTAATGTAATTTCTTTATTTTTATGATACGGTAATAATTACAAGCACCTTGCCTAGTTCTTTATCTAGTTGACTTCTAAATCAAAATCCATCCAGAGTAAAAATGAACTATAATCCGTGTTTTGTAACCTGAAGAGTAGAAATGTGTTTGCATATGTGCATGTGTACCGTAATTAAGGATATATATATATATTTAAATTCCCGAAACAGTTTTTCATGGTAAACAACTGATGATCCCTTAAAATAGTGTTAGAAACAAACTAAGATAATAACTGTAAAAAATACTTACATGAGTGATTTTCCACTGGAAGACTTGCGACTATAAGTTTTTTTTTTGTTTTTTTAATATAGTTTTAATGGTTGAGAAAATTCCGAGACTATATATATATATATATATATATATATATATATATATATATATATATATATATATATATATATGGAGAGAGAGACAGACATACAGACAGAGAGAGAGAGAGAGAGAGAGAAAGAGAGAGAAGAAAAATAAAGATTGTGAAAATACATAATCTATTACGTCGTCAGTTATTCAAAACAAGGTATATTTAATTAAAGAATATTTATTTTTCCTTATTTTGTTTATATATATGTATATATTAACAAAATAACAACCAAATTCGACCGATAACATAACCCTCATTGGCTGCAGTAAAATGACTCAAAAGAAACAAAAAATCAATCACAAGAAAACACTGTAATTAAATTTTGATGCAACACAGGTTTTTATCTTGGGTAGTTCATTTGTTTTATAGCATATCAACCGATCAATTCGAGTTGTTAAATACCTATTGCTAATGACCCATTTATTGGCTACGTCTGTCTCGTTCACAGCATATCAGCCCTTATGTTAAATACCTATTGCTAATGACCCATTTATTGGCTACGTCTGTCTCTTTCACAGCATATCAGCCCTTATGTTAAATACCTATTGCTAATGACCCATTTATTGGCTACGTCTGTCTCTTTCACAGCATATCAACCCTTATGTTAAATACCTATTGCTAATGACCCATTTATTGGCTACGTCTGTCTCTTTCACAGCATATAAGCCCTTATATTAAATACATATTGCTAATGACCCATTTATTGGCTACGTCTGTCTCTTTCACAGCATATCAGCCCTTATGTTAAATACATATTGCTAATGACCCATTTATTGGCTACGTTTGTCTCTTTCACAGCATATCAGCCCTTATGTTAAATACCTATTGCTAATGACCCATTTATTGGCTACGTCTGTCTCTTTCACAGCATATCAGCCCTTATGTTAAATACATATTGCTAATGACCCATTTATTGGCTACGTCTGTCTCTTTCACAGCATATCAGCCCTTATGTTAAATACATATTGCTAATGACCCATTTATTGACTACGTCTGTCTCTTTCACAGCATATCAGCCCTTATGTTAAATACCTATTGCTAATGACCCATTTATTGGCTACGTCTGTCTCTTTCACAGCATATCCGCCCTTATGTTAAATACATATTGCTAATGACCCATTTATTGGCTACGTCTGTCTCTTTCACAGCATATCAGCCCTTATGTTAAATACCTATTGCTAATGACCCATTTATTGGCTACGTCTGTCTCGTTCACAGCATATCAACCCTTATGTTAAATACCTATTGCTAATGACCCATTTATTGGCTACGTCTGTCTCTTTCACAGCATATAAGCCCTTATATTAAATACATATTGCTAATGACCCATTTATTGGCTACGTCTGTCTCTTTCACAGCATATAAGCCCTTATGTTAAATACATATTGCTAATGACCCATTTATTGGCTACGTTTGTCTCTTTCACAGCATATCAGCCCTTATGTTAAATACCTATTGCTAATGACCCATTTATTGGCTACGTCTGTCTCTTTCACAGCATATCAGCCCTTATGTTAAATACATATTGCTAATGACCCATTTATTGGCTACGTCTGTCTCTTTCACAGCATATCAGCCCTTATGTTAAATACATATTGCTAATGACCCATTTATTGGCTACGTCTGTCTCTTTCACAGCATATCAGCCCTTATGTTAAATACCTATTGCTAATGACCCATTTATTGGCTACGTCTGTCTCTTTCACAGCATATCCGCCCTTATGTTAAATACATATTGCTAATGACCCATTTATTGGCTACGTCTGTCTCTTTCACAGCATATCAGCCCTTATGTTAAATACCTATTGCTAATGACCCATTTATTGGCTACGTCTGTCTCTTTCACATCATATCAGCCCTTATGTTAAATACATATTGCTAATGACCCATTTATTGGCTACGTCTGTCTCTTTCACAGCATATCAGCCCTTATGTTAAATACCTATTGCTAATGACCCATTTATTGGCTACGTCTGTCTCTTTCGCAGCATATCAGCCCTTATGTTAAATACCTATTGCTAATGACCCATTTATTGGCTACGTCTGTCTCTTTCACAGCATATCAACCCTTATGTTAAATACCTATTGCTAATGACCCATTTATTGGCTACGTCTGTCTCTTTCACAGCATATCAGCCCTTATGTTAAATACATATTGCTAATGACACATTTATTGGCTACGTATGTCTCTTTCACAGCATATCAGCCCTTATGTTAAATACCTATTGCTAATGACCCATTTATTGGCAACGTCTGTCTCTTTCACAGCATATCAGCCCTTATGTTAAATACCTATTGCTAATGACCCATTTATTGGCTACGTCTGTCTCTTTCACAGCATATCAGCCCTTATGTAAAATACCTATTGCTAATGACCCATTTATGTGCTACGTCTGTCTCTTTCACAGCATATCAGCCATTATGTTAAATACATATTGCTAATGACCCATTTATTGGCTACGTCTGTCTCTTTCACAGCATATCAGCCCTTATGTTAAATACATATTGCTAATGACCCATTTATTGGCTACGTCTGTCTCTTTCACAGCATATCAGCCCTTATGTTAAATACATATTGCTAATGACCCATTTATTGGCTACGTCTGTCTCTTTCACAGCATATCAGCCCTTATGTTAAATACATATTGCTAATGGCCCATTTATTGGCTACGTCTGTCTCTTTCACAGCATATTAGCCCTTATGTTAAATACCTATTGCTAATGACCCATTTATTGGCTACGTCTGTCTCTTTCACAGCATATCAGCCCTTATGTAAAATACCTATTGCTAATGACCCATTTATTGGCTACGTCTGTCTCTTTCACAGCATATCAGCCCTTATGTTAAATACATATTGCTAATGACCCATTTATTGGCTACGTCTGTCTCTTTCACAGCATATCAGCCCTTATGTTAAATACCTATTGCTAATGACCCATTTATTGGCTACGTCTGTCTCGTTCACAGCATATCAGCCCTTATGTTAAATACATATTGCTAATGACCCATTTATTGGCTACGTCTGTCTCTTTCACAGCATATCAGCCCTTATGTTTAATACATATTGCTAATGACCCATTTATTTGCTACGTCTGTCTCTTTCACAGCATATCAGCCCTTATGTTAAATACATATTGCTAATGACCCATTTATTGGCTACGTCTGTCTCTTTCACAGCATATCAGCCCTTATGTTAAATACATATTGCTAATGACCCATTTATTGGCTACGTCTGTCTCTTTCACAGCATATCAGCCCTTATGTTAAATACATATTGCTAATGACCCATTTATTGGCTACGTCTGTCTCTTTCACAGCATATCAGCCCTTATGTTAAATACCTATTGCTAATGACCCATTTATTGGCTACGTCTGTCTCTTTCACAGCATATCAGCCCTTATGTTAAATACATATTGCTAATGACCCATTTATTGGCTACGTCTGTCTCTTTCACAGCATATCAGCCCTTATGTTAAATACATATTGCTAATGACCCATTTATTGGCTACGTCTGTCTCTTTCACAGCATATCAGCCCTTATGTTAAATACATATTGCTAATGACCCATTTATTGGCTACGTCTGTCTCTTTCACAGCATATCAGCCCTTATGTTAAATACATATTGCTAATGACCCATTTATTGGCTACGTCTGTCTCTTTCACAGCATATCAGCCCTTATGTTAAATACATATTGCTAATGACCCATTTATTGGCTACGTCTGTCTCTTTCACAGCATATCAGCCCTTATGTTAAATACATATTGCTAATGACCCATTTATTGGCTACGTCTGTCTCTTTCACAGCATATCAGCCCTTATGTTAAATACATATTGCTAATGATTCTTTCATTGGCTTTTTTGTCTCTTTTACGATATATTAACCCTTTTCGGGGTTTTAAATAACTGTTGCTAATAATTCATTCATTGCTTTTGTTTGCTCTGTTTATTACATATCAACCCCTTTGGAGTTATTTAATGTCGAAAGCCAATATCTATTATAAATGAATAATTCATTGATATTTTTTGTCTATTTCATAATATATCAATCATTTCTGGGTGTTTTGGTTTCTGAAACAAAATACAATTGTATAGTTAAGCTTTTATATATGATTATTTTCATTTACACAGACATGCACAAAATCTGCGACACTGACATGTCAATATTATCGATCTATAGCTGTGATGAACTGTGATCTAATCAGGCAGAATTAAAATATGATCTTAACCTTAGATTATATTAGTGCTTTCCAAATATGATCTAAGGTTAAGATCGAATTTTAATTCTTAGTTTCGATTTATTATTTTTCTTTTTATAAAAACAATTGATATCGCATCTTAATGCTTCAAAAGGTATTTATTTTACCTATTCCTTCTTAAATTTAACAATAGATGCTTTTAAAAAAAAAATATGAACCTTAAACACTTATACAAATCACGTGCTGCATTCACGTTCTTCATATTTGATGATGGGAAACAACATCTTGCCCATTTGGCCCGGCTGTATAACAACAAGCCGGTAAAGAGATAAAAAATACAAATCCGATGACATCAGGATATATTACACACCGAGGATGCCAGGTTTTGGCGAAATATCTGTATCACTTTAAACTAACAAAAAAAAAGTGCTAGTTTTAATAAAAAAAGGAAAAAAAAAATCGGTTTCGATTTATTATTTTTCTTTTTTATAAAAAAAATTGATATAGAGCAGCAATAACCCAAAAGTGCTCATAACTCGTAGATACAGCAGGTGTGTTTAAACGCAGTGATTTTCGGGATTAAGAACTGTGTTATGTTTTATGTTGTATACCCCAGGAGTCATAATTCAAAATGCTCAATATCCTGGATAGAGAAAACAGTAATCCAAAAGTTATCATAAAAGTGTTCAATGTCCTAATTAGAGCAGGTGTGTTTAAACGCCCTGTTGCCCGAAATAACAAAAAATCTCTGTCTTTCTTTATAATGTTGTATACCCTAGGAGCCATAATTCAAAGTGCTTAATATCTTTTATCTTCATATTATTGTTAAGTGTGGTGTGTGAACAATAAATTAGTAATTTACCAGGACCATTTGTTCTACTCGGTATTGTCCGGGTCAAAATTGTAAGATTACAGTATTACCTTAGGTAAGGGATATATAGTAAATCTCTTCGGACTCTTGAATTCATCAACATCAAATACATTCTTAATATGTTGAAATGAAAGGGGGTAATAATTCAGGAATTGAGCGTGGCAATTTGTTCTTCTCGGCGTTGTCCGTGATCCATAATTGTAAGATTTAAGTATTACTTTTGGTAACTAGTATATATATATATATATATATATATATATATATATATATATATATATATATACTCACTTCTGAATATTAAATTAATCAACATTACGTATTTTTGAATATGTTTTAATAGAGGGGGAGAAATTAGGAATTGACTAGGGCAATTTGTTCTATTCAGTCTGTTCCGGGATCAAGTATTGTAAGGTTAGAGTATTACTTTTGGTAAGGGATATACAGTAAATCTCTTCGAACTATTTAATTCATCTACATTCTGTGAATGTCGGCTAACTAGCATTACAGTATTAAAAGAGAAAGGGAGAAAAATAATAAAAAAGACGGCTAGAGAGAGGGGGCGAGAGGGAGAAAGATAGAAGTTTTAGTTACACACGCTATTTTACTTTTATTTTGTAATGTTATGATGTCGGAATACGCCGAGTAGCCCTGATAGTTATAAGTAAAAAATAAAATCAGTTCCTATATTGTATGAAATCATTCAGGGTTCGAATCACACTAGACCATTATTTGTGTTTTTTTTTTTTTTATAGCGTTCCATTTATTTTCTTATAAAACATCATCATCATCCATCTAAACAAATTTCTTTTTTATAAAAAATGGATGAAAAATATTTAATCGATATACTTAACTTCTAATCTTGGTTATAACATTCAAGAAAACTTGAAAGACCCAACATAGATAAGATTCTTATTCATCATCTTTTCATACCAAAATAACAAAATAAAGATTAAGGTAACTTATCTACAGAAAAAACAACATTCATTAAAAATACCTTTATTCGGACAAAAATAAATTATTCAATTGAAACAATTTTGTTTCAAAACATATTGCTTATGAAAAAAAACACAACATTTTTTGGAGTATCTTTTAGCGTGAAAATGCTAAAAATCCATCGTTGTCAGAAATTCAGAAGGAAATATTGTAAAACTTCTTTTGAAATTCTTATATTTTAGGAATTTTTCAAGGGAATTGAAAATAATTACTATACACACATATATATATATATATATATATATATATATATATATATATATATATATATATATATGTATGTGTGTGTTTGTGTCACCTATTTGGAAGTTTAGATCTACGGTAAGCGCAATCGTCAGAATCTCTAGTTATTTGCAACCACAATTTTACACACATTAACAACGTTTGTTCATATGTCTACCCACAATATTTTATGACGCCAGTACTGGTTTATCACGACAGGAAAATGTGGCACAAAGCCGAGAGGTGGGGGGAGAAAGACAGCGTTCCAGCGGAGGAGCCAGGCTTGTCGGTAAAAATAGCCTCGGAAGCCCCGTCGGCATACCCCGGTATGAGCGACTCAGGCAATTGGCAATAAACCAACACCTCTCAAAAGAGTGAAGTCAATGCCTGTGTGGGTTGGACCTCCTAGGACTACCCAAGACATAATACGTCAGTCCGACAGATAAATGGCAATTAAATAACCGTCTTTGTTGGTCTGATTGTCAAGAATATATTCTCGACTGGTATTTAGGCGGTACAATCGTCGGAGGAATCATTTTGGAATCTGCCATTAGCGCTAGTAATAAAGGTATGTTACTAGACAGTAAGTACGCAAAATGAAAACGAACCTTTAGCGCGACTTAAACATAGAAATTGTTTGTTTTTATAACTTCAACCTCTATCGTTATTTTTCGACCACCATTTTACACAAGCAACAATTCAAAATCCTTCTCCGTTGACAACATTTTTTAGCAGGTCAACGGCGGTAATTTCGAAGATATGTAACTAAACACTAAGTACGCAAAGTGAACATGACGATATCTTAGCGGGATTTGAACCTGCGATCTTTTTTATATAACTTTCCAACTATAATGTTCGACTCGTTAACAAGGCAAGTTTATCTTACCTAGCCACCAATTGTTAGCACGTCAGCAACGGTAATTTTCAAAATATATCGATACACAGTAGCTACGCAAACTGAAAACAAATGTTTAGCGTGACTTGAACAAGGAAATATTTTTTTTATATATCTTCAACATTTATGGTGATTTTCGATCAATTCTATGTATACCCGTAAACTGAGTTAGTCTATCTATGTGCCCACCAATTTTTAGCACGTCAGCGCCGGTAGTATCACAGATATGTCGATACACACAAAGTAGGCAAAATAAAAACAAAAGTTTAGCGGGACTTAAATATGTAAATCATGTTTTATAACTGCGACATCTATGGTTATCTTCGACCACAATTTTAGACACGGTACATGGCTAGTCTATTTATACGGCCACCAAATTTTAGCACGTTAGCATCGGTAGTTTTGAAAATATATCGAGATATACTAAGTACACAGAATTGAGCAAGACTTGAACATGGGAATCGGTTTTAATAACTCTGACATCTATTGTAATTTTCGAACACAATTTTAGACACTTGTACACGGCTTGTATATCTACTTAGCCACTGATGTTTCGCACGTCATCAGCGGTAGTTTTGAAGCTGCATGATGGGAACTGGAAGTTCAGTTCATCGAAAACCCGTCTGTCATTAGCCAACACGTCACTTCATCCGCATTTTGTCTTGATTCAGCTGGGCGATTATCCACCCTCCCCACCCGCTAAGGCATGTGAGTTAAACGGTTTAGTCGCTAATAATCTGACTATGCAACTAGTCTTATTTGATAAAAATGTATCAAAAGCACCCATCGAGCTCCGTGATACCCATACAGCCTCTTTGTATAACCCATCGTAATTAAACCATTGTGGCAAACCTTCGTCTCAAACAGGTCACATCATCATTATGATTACGATGATGATGATTATGCTGATATTCTTATACTAAAAGCTTACTATTACTATAAAAGCGATAGACGGTCAGTAATAATACTACAGTCGTAAGTAACGGTCTTTGAAATTTCATAATCCTAGAAATTTACCTTAAAATAACATTCCTGATCAAAATCCATTAGAATAACTGTCAATGTGGGACAATTGACATCCTTAAGTTTACGGGCCATTAAAAGTCAAATTATAGTATAAGGGATCGTTTAAAGTCAATTTATAGTTTAAGGGACCGTTAAAAGTAAATGTAAACTTTAAGGAACTGTTAAAAGTAACCGTTAAAAGTAAATGTATAGTATAAAAAATCGTTAAATTTAAATTTATAGTTTAAGGGACTGCTAAAAGTAAATGTAAACTTTAAGGAACTGTTAAAAGTAACCGTTAAAAGTAAATGTATAGTATAACAAATCGTTAAAAGTCAATTTATCGTTTAAGGAACTGCTAAATGGCAAGTTATATTTTAAGTGATCGTTAAAAGTAAATTTATAGTATGAAGAATCGTTAAAAGTACATTTATAGTTTAAGAGAGTGTTAAATGTAAATCTATAGTGTAAGGAACCGTTAATAGTCAATTTATAATATCAGGGATCTTTAAAATTAAATGTATACTTTAAGGGACCGTTAAAAGCCAATTACGTCGAATTTATGTACGTGCTTGTTGGACGATCTTGGCGTTCATGATGTATTATGCAAGTCAAAACAGCGTCCGGTATTCGTTAGACAGTGAACCAACTAACAATGGAAAGCAAAAAACTATTTTCGTAACAATAATGGCGATAACAAATAATATGTAGGTAGACAAAGAAAACGAGAGACGATTAATGGAGGAGAGTTGTAAGTAGAGGCAACCGATATTATCTTTCTTGTTAAGAAATGTTCCATTTTTATTTTGTTGTTGTTGTTGTTGAGAAGCACTTGAATGACACGACTATCACAATTACACAGTGCGTTGCGTTCAGTGGGGGGGGGGCGTGAAACAATTAGAACGACACGTTCTTATAAACTAAACTAGAAGAATCCCCATCTCTGGACGGGTCCTTGCTAGGCTTTTTCCTGGGCGTTATCAGCTTCGATTGGAACTGTTGATATGTTAATATGCTAGTCTTAGTATGTACGAAATCTTAAAAATTCCGAATTATGAAATCATGTATTGCATAATATCCCTAAATTCCGGTTCTTCGCTTTTTTACTTAAACATTACAATATCTAACATAGCTCAATAAGTCTCGGGCCTAGCATATAGATGTTGTAAAACAGTGCAAAAATCTGAATGTCGTGTCTTGATTAAGCATTGGCTTCTGATAGCAAAACATACTCTTCAAGCAAAGAAAGGGCTTGATAAGTGTTATTCGAACTCTGTTTCGTCGGAAAAAAAGGTTAAGAGGTTGTATGAAAATTTTAATCGCAGTTGTACAGACGCAAATGATGCTGAACGCCTAGGTCGCCCAAAGTCGACAGTTGTTCTGGAAAACATCAAACGGGTCTGCAGACTCGTTTTAATCGTCGTAAATTGAAGTTACGTAAAATAGCTGAAAGGTTGGAGATGTCAGAAGCAGTGTATTAACCATTTTACACAAGAAAGCTGTGTTCAAAGTGTGGTTCACGCTTGCTCACCGTTTATCAAAAACAACAACAACAACACGTCGACGATTCACAGCGTTTTTGCCACAGTTTCAACGCAACAAAATAGAGTTTTGTGTAAATATGTAACAATGGATGAAATATGGATCCACCACTTTACTCAGGAAACAAGTCAGCAGTCACGAGAGGCATCAAACTAAGAAGTAGCGAACTTTAACTTATCAAAGACAGCACCAAGAAGCGTGGTGTCATTACCATATCGAATATTAGTAAATAGGACATTGCTAAGCACCAGTGTTTATTGCAGACTTTCAAGTTCTTTCATAACACATTCTAAGAAAACGTTGAAGAGGGCAGGAGATAAGAGATAACTCTGGCGTTCCCCTACAGTTACTACAAACCAATCTGTGATATGTTCGTTTATAACTACTGCACATTTCGCGTCTTTGTATAACTTTTCAACAATGTTTACGATGTTGCTCTATACTCAAATCGCTCTTTGCATTTACATAGAATATTTCGCCACACTATTTCAAAAGCCGCTTTGAAGTCTATGAAGTTGAATTAAGGTGACATTTCTCTCTGCACCCTTTATCTATCTCTCTGTCTCTCTCTGTCTCTCTCTGTCTCTGTCTGTCTGTCGATCTGTCTCTCTCCCTCTCTCTATCTCTCTCTCTCTCTCTCTATATATATATATATATATATATATATATATATATTTATTTATAAAATACAGAAATTCAATGTAACATCAGTACCGTCGGTTTCAAAGCGGGAGGTTGATCCCGATTATCGTCAGCTGATAAACATATTCAGGAATGGATATGTTTATCAGCTGACGATAATCGGGATCAACCTCCCGCTTTGAAACCGACGGTACTGATGTTACATTGAATTTCTGTATTTTATAAATAAATATTTACGCTCTTAATCTTCCGAAATCTCGGATTTCTTAATTAATCGAGCACTCTGCTGGTTTTTCCTGCACTACCACACAGTACTTATATATATATATATATATATATATAGTTAATTCAGCAAGTTCAAATATTGATAAAATGACCGTAAAACATATTTTTCAAAACTGCTCAGTACAAAAGTAGTAGAGGTTCATAAGGAAAAACATTATATGAACATGAAAATACCCTGCGTGAATTAATTCACGCGTCTGTGTTAAGCCCATGTGATTGGAGCTGTAACCACACAAAATAAATTGTTATTATTGCCCCGATGAGAAGTGTTTAGCACAGAAACATGAATTAATTTGCGTAGGCTGTTTTAATGTTTATAAAAAGTTTCCATCTCACGGCAACCACATCGCATTGCTATAGCCTTGGACGACTAATTTATATATATATATATATATATATATATATATATATATATATATATATATATATATATATATATATATATATGTACGGTAACTTACTAGGAGAACTTGAGAAGATTTTATGTTTAATTCGAGAACTTATACAGAATTTCAATTATTACCGTTATTGCCCCTATGACGAGGGCTTAACATAGAAACGTAAATTATTTTCCGTAGGCTATTTTAATGTTTATTTAGAGTTCATGTACATATATATATATATATATATATATATATATATATATATATATATATATATATATATATGCATATATATGTATATATGTATATATATATATGCATATATATGTATATATGTATATATATATATGCATATATATGTATATATATATATATATGCATATATATGTATAAATATTTATATATATATATATATATATATATATATATATATATATATATATATATATATATATATACCACTAAATAAAGCGTAAGAATAAAATAAGGTGCGAATCAAATTTTATTATAATTCAATGTTCAAGCAAAGTACTTTAAAGTCTTTAACTCATGAGTTTTCAAAGAAAATTTTCTCCTCAGAGGACCATTACCGCAATGACATTACTGCAGTATATTGAGCTTCAGCATTATCCGGATGTTCACTAATTAAAGATATTAGTTGCCTCTTATATCTTTTGTTGTATTAACCTTATATATATATATATATATATATATATATATATATATATATATATATATATATATATAAAATTTATTTATCACTCTTTTTTCTTCTATCTCTCTCTATATCTTTCTCTCTCTCTCTCTCTCTCTCTATATATATATATATATATATATAAGGAGATAGATAGATATATAAATGCACGTAAACCTACTAGGCCAACTTGAGAAACTTTATGCTGAACTCGAAAATTGTACGGAATTTCGAACAGAACCTTTTATTTAAATCCAAGATGGTAGATTGTTCTTATTCCGTCAGCCAAAACTAAAACTGCGTAGAAGTGTTAATTTTGATTGATTATCATTATATCTCAAGGTAAACTAGAATATTTTGACTTTTTAAAAGATGCGCCTTAAAAAAGTCGTGATATATCTAATATAACAACAAGATGCGAATAATCCAAAGAACCGAAATATTTTGTTTTTGATATTTTTCTGGGCACATTTTATTGTCTTTACTAAAACTCAGGATTTTATTTCCTATATATTCTAATGATTAAAAGTATATGCTAAAACATCTCTGATGTCTTAGACTGAGTTATTTTTTGAAACTCTTTTAATAAGCCGTTATTTGCACTTAACTCACCAAAGCTTTTGCATGTCTCTTTAAGTCTCTTTCGATATATATTTAATTTTTTAATGTATGATTTTAAAATAAACTATACTGTGAGCATTTAGAGAAATAGTGATTATTTTTCACTGTTGCTTTTGAATTGCTTTATTTTGCAAATTAAATTTACATAGTGTGTTCGTACACACCGTAAACATGTATGTAAAGTTATTATCAAAACAATAAGTATATTTTTCTATAGTTTCCAAAAGAATAATATGGCAGTAAGCGGATTTGAAGTTATGCAAAAGGAGTATTGATTTACTCCTCTCCAGGAGTTAGGCACAAGGCCAGTTTTTATCTTACTCCCACAAGTAAGATGTGACCCAAAGGTCGGGTCGGGAAAGTGGGGTTTAAAAATTGCCTGGGCAGCTCCGTCGGCATTCCCCGGTAGGGGCGCCTCAGGCAGTAAGCAATAAACTTACTCCTCTCCAAAGAGGGGAGGCAAAGCCTGGGAGGGTGGACCTCCTAGAACTGCACAGGACAGACCCATAGACCGGCGTAAATCAAGACCCGAAGGCCAAGACAATACCAGTCTATAGGGTGCAGTATCCATCGGAACAGATACTACACTTTGATCTTAGCCAAAAGGCCGAGTAGAGTGCAAAAGGAGTAGCTATACATGTATATCACTTTATACGAATTTTTGAATGTAATCAAAGTGAAATTAAACGAGCTAGTTATATATATATATATATATATATATATATATATATTTTTATCAATAAATATTTATTATTTTTATCTACAGATATCGATATTTTATGCTTACGCATTCTTCAGTGGAGGAAGTTATTTCCCGACTAATCCCCACTTATTCGCAGTAAATAGTTTTATCCGTTTGCCACCGCAAATTAGCTTGAAAGTTAGGAGTAATTTAACTTTGTAAACGGGTATGTACAACGAGCAGCGAATAGTGATAAACAACAACAACCCATGTCGGATCTCGCAATGAAGCTAGTGGTACTCTTGTTATTAAACTCTTTCAGAGTGGCCGGCCTTAGTAAAGGGGGCTATATAATAATATTTCATAAATATATATATATATATATATATATATATATATATATATATATATATATATATATATATATATATATATATATATATTTATATATATATATATATTTATTAAATTCCCAAAACAGTTTTTCATGGTAAACAACTGATGATCCCTTAAATAATGTTAAGACTAGCGTAAATTCTTAGAAGCAAACTAATATAGTGACTGCAAAAAGTAAATTTACTTACAAAAGTGATTTTCCATCGAACGACATGGGACTAAAATGTTATTTTTTTGTTTTTTCTTTATATAGTTTTAATGGTTGAGAAACTTCCGAGACTATATATATATATATATATGTGTGTGGGGGGGGTGCGTGTGTGTGTGTGTATAACGTGGATACATTATAAAGATAAAATATTATCTTTCAAATAATCCTATTATGAAAAGTCAATGGTGAATATACTTTTTTAATGGTCCAAAAAAGTCAAATCACTGGGCTGATAGCTTTACGTATATTGTGAGTTTTATTCGGTTATTTATACTCTTATATTTTTCTCTGGTGACTCGCACATTTTTTATCAGTAAACTTTACCACCGGATTTTTATCCCTATATTGTTTTAACTTCCGAAACAGGTTCTGCTATATTTGCTTGCTTGGCATTCATAATATAACCTTTCGGACATGTTGCATTTTTCCATCGATGTGAATTTTCCTTGCTGAAAAAAACGTTTGTGTATTTTTATATTTTTATATAATTGTT
>OY744539.1:38789949-38804949 GCA_963556195.1 Sepiola atlantica
ACATATATATTCCTCTAAATGTAAGTTTCTTTGGAATCATATAAAGCGGTTTATGGGGTATATTCTGGATACACTGTTTCATTTTAAAATTCAAGTATTTGAGATGTGCATTGCACTTGACCCATAATCATTAGGCATCAATGAAGTAAGATTCGCTGAATTTTAATTTCTTCTGAAGACCCCTTTCCTTTACGCCTTAAATTTTAGACATTTTCTAAAACCACGTAATGGATTTGGATCAAAGATATAATAAAGATTTCATTTGTATGTTGTAGTATTATTTAATCTTAATCTAAATTTTCGTAATGGTGCAACATTGTTAATTTTACTTGTCCTGGGACATGTATTATTCTAACACACACACACGCATATATATATATATATATATATATATATATATATATATATATATATATATGTAGCAGTTACCTCCTCCTTTCAAAACATAACTACACCGGTTTGCCGGTAGGTGTCGCTTTTTCACCGACAGGTGGCGCTGTAAAGCGACACCAGAGTTATCTGCCCTTCTGACTATAAAAAACCGTTGCAAACGAAAAAAACCGTCTCTTCTTCGCCGACCAGTCTCGACAGAACAACGCTGGCACCAGCGCTCCGTTTCACTCGCTTTTTCCTACTCAATTGGCCTCGACATGAACGACGCTGACATTAGCGTTCCGTTTCACTCTTCTTTTCTGGTCAATCGGCCTCGACAGAACGACGCATACACTAGCGCTTCGTCTCACGCGTTTCTCTCCAACTGGTCTTGGCATAACAACTACCAACGCACGTTTCTTCCGTCAACACGTGGTCAAACAACGGTAAGAGTTCTCAACTCATTTTCTTTGTGTACGGCTTTTAAAGACTTTCTACACGCCGGATTCATTTCTTCTTATACCTTTTCAAGAACTGTTTTTCCATCGACACACATGCATACATCACACACTTCATCATTCCACGTACACACACGTTCAATAAACGTTATTTGAACTACTTCATTTTGTTTATTAATTATTACTCTGTCTTTGCATGCAACATTGCTTGATTTACTGAACACGTCTATAATCGGGGGAACACGACCCTCGATCCGAACATTTCCGGACATCACTGACGACACTATGGAAGAAATCACACCAGTTGTACTCATTTTGAACTGGTGTGATTTCTTCCATAGTGTCGTCAGTGATGTCCGGAAATGTTTGGTGCTTGATGAATATCCGGGAAAAATGTGGTTGTTCAAGTTGCGTTGAAGATTGTTGGTAGGCCTTGAAGGGTGATGTTGTTCGTGTTTGTCTGTTTTGTAGTTTTCTTTTCTTTTATATATATATTTCCACCACATGGGTAGAAAGGAAAAAGAAAAGAAAAAAAAGTGGAGTCATAATTTGTTTCACACGAGGAATGACGTTTTTGTTTTCGTTTGTTTGAATGTTAGTTTCCAAGTAGAGAAAGAATGGCGGCTTCTCTTTCCTCTGTTGTTGAAAAGAAAGAAAAAAAAAATTCGTATTTTCTTTTTTTGTTTGAATTTTCATTTCCACGTGGTTAGAGAGATAAAAAATGGCGTTTTTTGTTTTTTTTTTGAATTTTTTTTTTATCACCACGTGGTCATGGCAAGGGGTGGCAGCATTTTTTGAATTTTTTTTTTTTTTCAACACGTGGTCACGAAAAAGATGGGCAGCGTGAGCGTTTGTTTTCCTTTGTTTTCTTTTTATCTCCACGTGTTCAAAACAAAAGAAAATGGCGTCTTGTAAAGTCCTTCTGTTCGTCGAAAAAGAAGAAAAAAAGGATTCGCAAAAGTTTGTCTTTTTCTTTGTATATATTTTTCCGACACGTGGGTGGAGAAAGAGAAGACGAAAAAAAAATGAAATTGTAATTTGTTTTATACTCGGGAGAGCCGAGAAATGTTTTTGTTTTTCTTTGTTTGGGTATTTCCACGTGGCCAGGAAAAATGGCGGCCTCTTTTTTGTTGTTTGTTTGTATATTTCTACCTCGTGGGTAGAAAAAAAAGGAAAAAGATGGGTGCGTAATTCGTTTCACCACGAAAGAAAAAACGAGAAATGATATATTTTCTTTTGTTCTAGTACGAAATTAATTACTCCGCCACATACAACAAAGCTATCACGTCGGGGTCACCAATGTTCGGATCGAGGGTCGTGTTCCCCCGATTATAGACGTGTTCAGTAAATCAAGCAATGTTGCATGCAAAGACAGAGTAATAATTAATAAACAAAATGAAGTAGTTCAAATAACGTTTATTGAACGTGTGTGTACGTGGAATGATGAAGTGTGTGATGTATGCATGTGTGTCGATGGAAAAACAGTTCTTGAAAAGGTATAAGAAGAAATGAATCCGGCGTGTAGAAAGTCTTTAAAAGCCGTACACAAAGAAAATGAGTTGAGAACTCTTACCGTTGTTTGACCACGTGTTGACGGAAGAAACGTGCGTTGGTAGTTGTTATGCCAAGACCAGTTGGAGAGAAAAGCGTGAGACGAAGCGCTAGTGTATGCGTCGTTCTGTCGAGGCCGATTGACCAGAAAAGAAGAGTGAAACGGAACGCTAGTGTCAGCGTCGTTCATGTCGAGGCCAATTGAGTAGGAAAAAGCGAGTGAAACGGAGCGCTGGTGCCAGCGTTGTTCTGTCGAGACTGGTCGGCGAAGAAGAGACGGTTTTTTTCGTTTGCAACGGTTTTTATAGTCAGAAGGGCAGATAACTCTGGTGTCGCTTTACAGCGCCACCTGTCGGTGAAAAAGCGACACCTACCGGCAAACCGGTGTAGTTATGTTTTGAAAGGAGGAGGTAACTGCTACATATATATATAATTTATTTTAAAACTGTACGTTACATACTTCAGAGACCTACTATGGTTTCATTGAGACCGTTTGACTTTTTATTTTTGTTGAATGCTCGTTAGAAGCCATTCGAATAATCATCGACCCATGAAATAAAAACAGATCGAAGAATAGAGTTCAAAGCTCACTGTAACGTCTTCTGGTGAGTTCACTCAAGCATCCCTTTTGGAGAAAGTACCAAATCAATAGAGAAGGACTGTATGTTTGTATGGGTCTTAATCGTAACTTTGTATTATTTAGAATAAATTTATTGTTGATAACAGATGTTGTCTGTTTCTCTGTCTCAATTATACATTATTATTTAGGGGTGATAGTGTGTGTTATAGTTTCTTTGTCAATGAGTAGGTTAGATTAAGGGTGAGGTGTATTCCTGTTATTAAAGAGTTAACGTGTTATATTTATATTAAGTATTTTTTTTAAATTTTAATTTGGTATAGTGCTTATATTTGAGTGTAAAACTTTGTTTATATAATTCTATAATTTTATATAATATATTAACTATGTGAAGGCTTGGTATAAATGAATGGGGATATCTTTATCAATGAAAAAGTTTCGTAAATGATATCAAAATTAGTGGATGCTGTCTCTCCGTAGGATCCCCTCTAGCCTCTTAACACAAACTTTAATCGCTTCCCTTATTTTATCATTTAATCTTCACATTCCATTAGCGAAGCTTCTGAAATATAAAGGGGAAAAATTGCTGTTTTCTTGGTTTAAATCTATCTATTTTACGCTTATCGATGGCGAGTTTATGACCTTGAAGTCGTATTGTTTTTAGCTCCTTACATGAAGTGACTTTATGCCTTGTGTGGAGCACTTTCCATTTAAAAGATGTTTTTTTTAATTGCTCAAAATATTTGTTATTCCAATTACATCCTTTGAAAATTAATCAACATATTTAAAACATAGTTTAGATAATTTATACTTTTAATTATTAAATCAGTTCAATTAATTACCCTTAATATCGATTACAACTATTGCATATATAGAGAGGAAATAGCGCACTAAAATTAGAAATGAATAACATGAAACAGTACTTTATTATAAACTGTTCAAAATTATTATTACAATAAGGCGTAGGGAAACCTGTTTGGATCTCTAGTATATATATATATATATATATATATATATATATATATATATACATATATATATATATATATATATATATATATATATATATATACAGTATTTCGTAAAAATATCTTGTATTATTGGCTTAAATTTACATATATATGTATATGACCCCCCACCCCCCCAAAAAAAAAACGGGGCCCAACTCTAATTAGGCCCCGTTTCTTAGTGTTTCGTCCGAATGAAATTAATTTTTGGTCATAACTAGTTTATTATATTCACAACATCATATCAAAACACTAGGGTCTTTGGCCTTTTTCTCTCCGTTCTACAGCATGTGTTCTAAATGGCCTCCATTTAGCTCCGTGCATTTCTTGAGGCGCAGAACGAAGTTGTCCATGACGTTCTTACAGACTGAATTGGGAATGGCTCTCATCTCCTCCCTGATGTCTTCCTTGAGTTCCGTGATGGTTCTGGGTTTCCCTGCGTACACTCTGTCCTTAAGATAGCCCCAAAGGAAAAACATATGGGGGGTTTAGGTCAGGGCTATGGGGTGGCCACTCAAAATTAGTCTTGAGACTGATCACTCGGCCTCCGAAGTTCTCTTTCAGCCAATCTCGGGACATGTTTGAGGTGTCAGAACTTGCTCCGTCTTGCTGGAACCAGAACTTGCTCATGAGCGACGGGTAGAGGGTCTGGAGCTCACTCTTGAAATTTTTGAGGACCTATACATACCGCTCCTTGGTGACTGTCACTGCTGCGCCAGATTCTTCGATGAAGATTGGTCCGATGATGCCTCTGACCGAGATTGCAGCCCACACCGTGCACTTAGGAGAGTGCAGGGTCTTGGTGGCTACTTCATATAATCTTATAACGACGTAAAACATACAAATACGATTCTTTTGCGACCCAATTTAATATTGAAACGTGAAAATGTAATACTATTACGACGTAAAACGTCAAACATTTAATTGAATGCAGGCGTAAAAAGCAAACAAAATCTAATTTGACGCCGACGTAAATCTTACAAAACTGCAATTCAATGTCGACATAAAATTTGAATAAATATAATTCTGGGGCGACTTAAAAAAACATAAAAATATAATTCTAGGCAACGTAAAACGTAAAAAAAACAATAAAAGATTAATTAAATTATTTTTTTTATATAAAATATGAATAATAGACGAAATAATAGTGATACTAAAAATAGAAAAAAGCAAACAACACAACTGAAACCAACGTAGTTAAATTATTGAATTCAAAATATATTCTTTACTCTGTTGATCCCAACGGATATCTTTTGAACATTTTATAAACAAAGTTTAAACCCACATCTTGAGATGTGAATTTCCCAAGAATATTTTGTCATACGGACCCATTGATAGCAAATAAAATTAGAAATTAATTTAAAAAAAACAGAAAAAACTCATTAAACTTTTACTTTTGTACGTTTTAATTTGCTTTCAATCCGCTTATATCCATAACATCTCTGAATTTGAATTGCGTCCAATAAAGTATTTATATATATAAAAAAATACAATTCTAGAACAACACAAAATGTTCATGAATTTAATTCTAAGGTGATGTAATACATGTAAAAATATAATTCCAATGAATAAAATCATGAAATATTATTAACGACGACGTAAAACACAAAAAATATAATTCTATGTTGACGTAAAATGTACAATATATAATTCTATTTCGATGTAAAACGTAAAAATATATAACATTGTGTATCATAGATTAACAATATCACATGAGATATTATAGATATCAGGGATAGGAGCGAATCTTCTTTAGTAAATCATAAGAAAATTGCTACCAACACTGAAAATAACTCCCCCCCCCCTTTTTCCTCTATGTACCAAAAATCCAAGGAACTTTCATGAACAGAGTTTCTTTCAAAGAACTTCCCACCTGTGGAACACGTAACTGTAAGAATATTTCCCTACAGACTAAAACATGGTTGCTTTAAATTCAACAAATATCTGTTGAGCCGACCTGTAAATTAATCAAAGTTTTCACGCTATCATAGTACTCTTTTATCATTCAACTGAAACTATCACTCTTATCCTCGAGTAGCTTTTAGCTTTGGTAACAGGAGATCTTTTAGTATATAAAAAAGATACGTTCTGAAGCGTTTGATAAACAATTCATCTCGGTCTAGTTAGCAAATTTAGTTCCACGTAATTGGAATGTTACGCCCAAATCTTAATCAGCTCGCTGTACCGAACACAACGGGCTGCACGTGGTACATATTACTCGGGGTATTATGATTTTAGATTCCAGTGTAGATATCAGCTGCCAACGGCATTAGGTTGACCTGTATGAAAACGTAATTCGTACGATTTAGAATGTTACGACTTTCTGACCTCTTTGATTCTGTTTTGTTGGTATCGGTTTACAGCGATTCTTTTTTTTGCGTCGGATACCCATTAGAGGGACCACATAAAGGTTGTCAACATGCCTAATGAGAATCTTGCTTTGGATCTAACGTGATTCGACCATGTAAGAGCGATTTGTTTCTCTGTATATGTATCCATATCCTTGATATGTATGGTTTAGAAGGTTCGAACCCAGGTTTCAGCCATCGCTCCATATACGAGGGTAGATCTATGACTCGTTGGTTTTAATCACGTGACAATGCAGGGTAGAACTTGGTACATTCATGTGTACTGTCTTCTGGCTTCTGGCATCAATTTTGGCAGATTCTCTTCACAGACGGAGTGTTCCTCTGGTATTTATCATTTGTGACAAAGGGAGGTTTCTTTTCCCAAAATATTAAATAAATTATTTTATAATCATCCGGACATCACACAAACAGCTAACACCACACTTACTGTTATGTAAGATTTTAAGAAAAAATAAATAGTAAGTCACATTTCGTATTCGATTTATTATTTTTGTTCCTTCCAGCTTACATCTTACCCGGAATTTGCATTGCCCACAGCCTTTTAAAAACATACTACTAATATATATATATATATATATATATTTCATTATACTTCTGATAAAAAACAATCTTCTAATACTTAAATCGAGGGAAATGATAAATCTATTATCATGCTAAACGTGAGTTGCTCAAGATCTGTTTCCTTAAGGCTTTTTCCCTCTATAATAACGAAATATATGCTAAAATATACTCTAGTAAGATTGAGTTATGTTTGGAAAAAGTTATATTTTAATTGTAATAATTAGCCGTTATTTAGTATAAACAAAAAAGTCGGTCTTTACTCTCTTAGCTATGTATGCAATGTTTTCTGTCCATACCTATCACTCTGTTTTTATTCAACCATTCTCTAATATGTTCTATATCTATGTGAGTGACTCTTTTTTAAGCGCCGTCATCTAATTTACTTTTACATAATAATAATAATAATAATAATAGTTATGAACAGGCAGCTTTTTCTGTCTTTTAAAGACTCATCGGTATGGCTAGACCCAATAAGCGCATCAACCTCGAGATTCAAACTCTGAACATAAGTCACGACAAATCATGACACTCTGACGATCTGTCATCTGAGATAACATGATATGTACAGTTGTCCCTATTTACTTGACTCCTTACAACGGCAGAGTTATACAGTTCATTAAAGTTATGTTGTTTTGTAGGGAAAATCCAGCGCTGAAAGAATTGATTGGCAAAAAAATCACGGGTGTACAAGCCAACTTGAAAGATGGGCATCCGGGGAGGATCGTCACCTTCGAACCACAAGAAAGAGTGGCGGAGGACATCCATATTCCCCATGTGTTCATTCATTCTTTGTGAATCAGATGATTCTATTGTTGGCATTCGTTTCTCCGATATCTTTCTAGTTAGAATTTTGTCTAGAAATACATCATGTACTTACAGGAAGGAAATACATGAAGGTTGCCAACATCCTAAGTAAAACTAGATTCGAAATAGTCACACCCAGGTTGTCAGTCCGTGTCGTTAACCACATAGCTACCGTCACCTTCCATATACCTCATTAAACGGGATATATTACTATATATTGTTTCCTGCATATTGAAATTACATACGACTCGGGAACATATACCGTAAAAATGTTTTGTATTTTTCTCCCGCACATTAAATATGTAGTTCAGTTAACAATAAGATATCGTGTCTGCTAGCGTTTTCAGCCTTAATATTACATTCGTTTCAGCAGTTCAACTATAAAGCTGAAACGAATTCAACGTTTGGAATATTTGCCAAGAATATTAACATTTTATAGAATGGGATCTTGAAACACTTCCGGCTGAACCAGTGACACGAAATTAGAGGCAGACTGAGAGCGGGAACTATTAACAGTCATGCAAACACGGCGCCTTACAAACAAAGAAATAAGATTTTTCAATACTAGTAAATCGATACTCCCTCCGATCGCATAATTCTGCTTGGCTTGGAGGCTGGTATCATGGCCAACAAACATATACTACACTGCCATTAAAAGAAAAAGTACTGTCTGTGAGGATTATCTCATGACGATAGAACAGATCCTACACTACTTCTCAAAAAGGATGG
Organism: Sepiola atlantica; assembly: GCA_963556195.1. Taxonomy (NCBI): domain Eukaryota; kingdom Metazoa; phylum Mollusca; class Cephalopoda; order Sepiida; family Sepiolidae; genus Sepiola; species Sepiola atlantica. The sequence continues at coordinate 38,798,378 of OY744539.1, forward strand.
GGTAATGCCTGGGAGAATTGTCTCATAAAAACATAAGAGATACTACACTAACCCCTCAAAAAGAGTGAGGTAATTCCTGGGAAGATGGTATTATGAAAACATAACAGATACGACACTACCCTGAAATCTGAAGATGATCTCATAACAAAACATATCAGATACTATACTCTCCCTGATTAAAAGGTGGAGGTTATGCTTGGGATTATGCTATAATGACGAACGAACATATATTACACTACATATTTAAGGGGGAGGTAATGTCTAGGAGAAATGTCTCATGATAACAGAACAGATGCTATACTATCTTTCTCACAAAAAAGGAGGGTGTAATGCTTGGGAGGATTGTATCATGACGAACGAAGATATGCTACACTCCCTCCCAAACGAAGGAGAGAATGCTTGGTAGGATGGTATCATGATAAACGCACACATACTATACTACTCCCCCCAATGGAGAAGGTAATTTCTTTGAAGAGTGGTCTGATGAAAACAGAACAGATACTGCACTACCACCCACCCTGAATGGAGCATTGAAATATAGTACATAAGCCTGAAATAGTATAGTAAACTGAGTTTAGTATGATAAGAATTAATAGAAGTAATAGTATAGTTTCAATTCCAGACAGACATATACCAAATCTTCATTAGTAATATACAAAACAAGTAGAATGTCTAAAATTGAAATTCTAAGACGTTGACCTTGGTGAAAGATAATATAAAATAAGACTTTAAAGCAGTGTGTTATATACTTGGCTTGAATAAAACATTAATTTAAATATATAAAATACAATAAAAAACGTGACCCGTTGGATCACTCATTGACTTAGTTTATTTTTTAAATCAACAAAAAATGAGTCTGTAGTTAAATAACAACTTTAAAAAAGACAACATCCATTTTCTTTCTGTACTCTATTAATCACCCCCTCTCCCCATCTCTCTCTCTCTATATATATATATATATATGTGTGTGTGTGTGTGTCTCTCTCACTTATCTCTATTTTATTTTATTTTCATACATTTATATATATATATATATATATATATATATATATATATATATATATATATATATATATACGGCACAATCACGTTGACACACCGGTTCCCGTTAGATCACCGAAGTTAAGCGGCGTCGAGCCTGGGCAGTACTAAATAGGGGGCCATTTGGGAATACCAAGTGCTGTATGTGCTCTCTACTTATCTCGGCATTGTTTCCAGTCGTCCTGTATTACTACTTGCCATTGAAATCAAGCAATGCCGACTCAGGAGAGCGGTTGCTGGCGATTGCGCAACCCTTGCAATTACTAATTCACGCGCGGGCAGCCCCTGGCGGGGCACTCATACGTCGAAATCGACGGGAGAGTCTATCATATATATATATATATATATATATATATATATATATATATATATATATATATATATATATACATACATTTAAATGCCCGTACATATATTTATATACGCACACATATACAAATAAATACATAAATACATTAACACGTTCACATGTATACTCTTATACATACTGTAAAAGAGAGCGGCCGACTGACGTAAATGCAGACACTTGTCGGCGCTGTTCGTCTTGTATGCTGTGTGCGTGTGGCAAACCTGAAAACGCTCGCGGACGACAAAAAAGAAAGAGGAGTAGGAGGAGAAAGGCGTCAGAAACTCAAATAAGGTTTTTATTTGAAGATCCCGGCAGCGGCGTCGAGAGAGATTTATGTAAATTAAGTTGGTTTGCATGCGTCGCATTTTCTATTTAATCAGAGAAGGAAAATGAACATTCGGGGAGAGACGTGGGGATTGTTCTGAACGTGGGATCATAAAGCGAACGAAAGGAGAGAATAGTGCTGGATTTTTTTTATGTTGGACTGAACTACGTTTTTTTTACACTGGAGAGAGATATTAACATTCATTTGGACTTGATCTTTGCGACACCTCTGTTTAACTGTTCCGATACTATTTCTTCATTTTATCTGCAAGCTATTTCGGCCTTAACATGACCAACAGGCAATTCGACATTCGTTTGATTCCAGAACTTAGTGGAACTATTACTGACCTTCCGATAGTGGAATAAATCGAACAGTTGGAACTTGTTTTCGAATTATGTGAGTTTCACGAAGTAGCGCGAGTTATTCCCTTGCAGTTAAGAGGGGGCGCTCTAGCTGTGAATCGACAGCTAGGTAAGGAACAGAGGGCAGATGTAAATCAAGTCAAGCAGGCGCTGATAACTGCATTTGCCACCGATTCATTTGTGGCGTCTGAGGACTTCACGACGCGACAGCTACTACCTGGAGAGACTGTAGATGTGTTTTTGGCTGAGTTTCGAAGACTTGCCCTCCTTGTTGGGGAGACACTTCCAGAAAAATGGATGGCGCTCGCCTTTGTAGCAGGACTGCTGAGCCACGTAAGGCAACATCTCCGGGCGTCGTCGAGAATGGATGACATGAGTCTAGGGCAGATTGTAACGAGAGCACGGGCCATCATGGCGGACGACAAGGAATTAGTTGCGGGGGCTATACAACCGGTTCAATCTAAAACTAATCAAACATCACGCACCGTGCCGGCTAGTGGTAGCATTATATGCTATAAATGCTCTGGATGAAAGAACTTCGCAAGAAACTGCCAGTATCAGTATGGTGAATGGCATACTGGCCCCGAATATAAATCACAAGGATAGATACAATGTTACAGATGCCAGAAAATAGGTCACATTGCATCCGAGTGTCCGGGAAACAAAAAAGGAGACGAAATATCAGTGCCGGTCTCTACTCAGTACATTTAAGAGAGGCGCTCCCTACCGTTGAAGTGTGGATCGATAGAAAGAAACGCAGAGAACTGGTGGACTCTGGATGTTCCCAGTCCATAGTAACTGGCTCAATATGTAGTCTTCGGAATTGTCGGAGATCGAACATTATGACCGTACAACAATCCAGAGTCATGGCGTTGGAACCATTTCGTTGGCAATAACCGATATGAGCCCTGTAAAGGTCGATGTCTTGGTCGTACACAGTCAGCTGTTAGGTTTCGACATGTTACTTGGGATGGATGTTATCAAGATACTGGGTGGGATCAGCATTGACCAGTCTGGCGAAGCCATCTTTTACAAAACGGGTCCACATACTTGCGCTGCGATCACGATAGAGGAATTCGATTTTAGCGCCGTGTTTGACGAACAGGCCAAAGTGTGGACGGTGTCGTGGAAGTGGTCAGGTGATCAACCACCTGGTAAACTCAACAACAGGGTGCCTGAATACTCAGTACCCGCTCAAATCTGCCAGGGCTATAGACGTGAGCTTCAAACATGGCTGAACAATGGATGGCTACTTCCCTATCCTGAAGACAAACTAGGACCCCCAAAGGGCCTAATTCCGCTAATGGCAATATTCCAGCAGAACAAATCTAAGGTGCGGCCAGTTCTGAATTTTCGCGAACTGAATGAGCACGTCGATGCCTACACGGCACATGCAGACATATGTGCACACAAGCTGAGAGAGTGGCGAACGAAGGGCCCTAATGTATTAGTGCTCGATCTGCGAAGGGCTTACATACAGGTGCATGTGCATCAATCCCTGTCGCCATACCAGACTGTCATATTGGATGGGAAGAGGTACTGCTTGACGCGCATGGGTGTTGGGCTCAATGTGGCCCCAGTCATGATGCGAGCTATTGGAGACGCTGCATTGTCGAGGGACGGCTCTATTCAACGGGAAACATCAGCATATATCGATGATGTTTTCATAAATGAAAACATATTGTCCGCAGCTAAAGTGAGGCAGCATCTGGCCGACTTTGGATTGTTGAGTAAGGAAACTGAACGGCTGCAGGACAGTGCGCGAGTACTCGACTTGAAAGTTTGGCAGGAATGCAATATGCTGAAATGGGAACGATGTAACGAGATCCCGAGTATGCCACGCAGCATCACCAGACGTGCCGTGTTCTCTTTGTGTGGAAAACTTGTTGGGCACTTTCAGGTGGGCAGATTGATCAGAGTGGCAGCCGCATTTATCATAAGGAGAGCAGTGACAGTTACCGAGGGCTGGGACGATGAGGTGGACGATATTCCGTTGACGACGATGATGACAGAAATTGTTGCGAGAGTGCACAAAGGAGACCCTGTACGAAGCAAATGGTGTGTTGACGGTCGTGAGGTCGATGTCTGGGTTGATGCAAGCTCTTTGGCAATCGGAGTTTTGCTGAATCAGGATGGAGCTGGGATAGAAGATGGAAGTCGGATACGCAAAGCAAAGATACACAGCACATAAATTTGGCAGAACATAATGCTGTACTAAAAGGCATTAATATGGCGTTGATGTGGGAAGCATCCATATTGCATCTTTTTACTGACTCTGCCTGTGTGCACGAATGGATAATGGATACCCTTACAGGAAAGTCCAGAGTGCATACTAAAGCAGCAAGCGAAATGCTAATAAATGCTGATAAGAAGAGTACAGGTTGTCAGTGGACATTACCTTAGTAAAGTCAGAATATAACCGAGCAGATAATCTGACACGCGTACCGCAACGATGGCTTAACTTAATTAGAAAAGCAGCTGAACCCTAGGGCCATGTGTGTGCTGTATCAACACTTAGTCCAGAATCCGACCAAATCAGGGCTATCCATCGCAAAAGTGGTCACCCTGGCATAAAAAGGACGTGGTACTTTGTTAGCAGGGTCGACCCCACGATTTCTAAGGCATTCCTCAGCTCAGTAGTGATAGAGTGCAAAAAGTGTCAGTCGATCGATCCGCCGTCCGTGTGCTGACCGAAGGGGAACTTGGATGTCAGTGATACTTGGTATCGAGTGGGGATAGATATAACGCATTATCAGGGAAAGCACTATCTGTTGATAATTGACTGTAGGCCTACACGGTTTTTAATTTGGCGTTGTCTCAGACGGCAAGACGCAGCAAGCATCATCGACCAATTAGAAAATGTATTTTGCGAGCGAGATACTCCTGGATAATGACCCAGCATTCTGCAGTATGAGTTTTAGAGACTTTATAAATGAGTGGGGAGTTTGACTGCGATTTCGCTGTGCACATAGACCATCATGGTAATGGTATCACAGAGCAGTGCCATCGAAGTGTGAAGCGGATTGCCGCAAGAAAACTGTGTTCAATGAGGGAGGCAGTTTATTGGTACAATGTCACCCCGAAGGACGATGTGTCACCCCTGACAACTCCTGCTAACATGATCCATTGTTACACGCTCAGACTGAAGGGCATCGATATGGTGTCCCCTGATGAGCCCGAACAGCAACACTTGTGTTACAAGGTGGGAGATCGTGTTTCGACGAGAAGTCCGAATGGACGGTGTACATTACCTTATGCAGTTGGACGCGTTACATGTGTGATTAGCCCACAGAATGTCTTCACTTATGGGATGCCTCGGCACGTAAGGGACCTACGACCCGTTATAGGCTCAACTACATCGGAAAGTGGAAGTGACAGTGATTCGTCCACTCAAGGTGCGCGAGTGATCACTATGAGCGACGAAAACCGTCCTATGCTTAGCACAGATGTATCGGGTGATTCTTCTGCTGACGAGTCATCGGAGGAGGAAGTTGTGGTCGCATCACCGCGGAGAAGGCCAGACAGTCCAAGGCCTTGTACAAATGCATCGGCTGCTCCTCCTGTGGACTAGTTATCCGAGGAAGAAGTGGCAGCCGTATTACCGCGGAGAAGCACCAGACAAAAAAAACCTGCACCGGGTTGTGAGATAAGGGAGGATGTAACAGAGAGAGGCCGACTGACGTAAATGCAGACACTTGTTGGCGCCGTTCAAAGAGGCAGAGTCTGGTATGCTGTGTGGGGGCGGGGCGAACCCGAAAACGCTCACTCACTACAAAAAAGAAAGAGGAGTAGCAGGAGAAAGGCGTCAGAAACTCAAATAAGGTTTTTATTTGACGATCCGGGCAGCGGCGTCGAGAGAGAGAGAGATCCATGCAAATTAAGTTGGTTTGCATGCGTCGCATTTTCTATTTAATCAGAGAAGGAAAATGAACATTCGGGGAGAGACGTGGAATCGTTCTGAACGTGGGATCGTAAAGCGAACGAAAGAAGAGAATAGGGCTGGGTTTTCTTTTATGTGTGACTGAACTAGGTTTTTGCTACATTGGAGAGAGATATTAACATTAATTTAGACTTGATCTTTGCGACACCTCTGTTTAACTGTTCCGATACTATTACTTTATTTTATCTACACATACATATATACCCATATATACACTTATACATAATATATATATATATATATATATATATACATATATATATAAATAAGTTGTTTGTTTGTGCGCGAAACGGTCGTCAAGTTATACTGAATTGTTTTGAATTCATGTAAAACTAAATGAATAATGACTTTGTCATAATAATTAAGTATATCATTGTTTACTTAGATATGCTTTGTTGGTGAACGTTAATATTTATCATGCTTTTACCTGTAATAGTTTTTGTCATTTTCTTTTAAATATATATATATGTTATATATATAAATATATATATATATATATATATATATATATATATATATATATATATATATATATATATATATATATACCATACC
>OY744539.1:38809949-38837449 GCA_963556195.1 Sepiola atlantica
GCCCCTAAAGAACGAGCAGTCTGGCCTATTAAAAATTGCCTGGGCAGCCCCGTCGGCATTTCCCGGTCGGGGCGCCTCAGGAAGAAAGCAATACACTTACACTACCCTAAAGAGGGGAGGCAAGACCTGGTAGGGTGGACCTCCGAGGACTACCCAGCTATAATTACTCAGCCCGACGGATAAAAGACCACCGAATTGGCCCAGGTCTCGTCGGGTTTGGGTAGATCTAACTCTAAGAAGCAGGTGTTCCCAGTATTTATGGTGAGTGGATGAGTTCAGATAGGCTGTATAGGTAAGCTCTAATAGCAATATATGAATTAAGTGCAAATATATTGATAACAGTAACTGAAACCCACTTTTTTTTCAAAAGTACTCAATGCAAAGTACAGCTTTATAAATACAATAATATAAACATTAAAACAGCCTACGCGAATTAACCTGCGTTTTGATGTTATTACTAAATATTAAATTGTCCCAAATCAATCAGGCCAAATAAAACAGAAAATTGGTCAGTAAAAATAAACTTCTTTCGAAGGTAGTAGCTATTGAGGTAGTGGAGAAATACATTTTTAACTTGTCATTATCACCGAGCAGCAGAAATCACCCCATCCCGCATACCCTTACACATTTCAAAAGCGTTAGTGTCTATCACATGCGTGCAAAAATATACACACGCCAAACGGTACACATGAAATTACTTCCCCTCTTACTTCCACACGCCCAGACAATAAATATACCCGAATTTATAGCAGGCAAGCTTAACCTTTGATTAAGATACACGAAACAAAATTTCGTATCATTTTCGGTTTGTGAGATGCTGCGGACGCTAAGGGGTGTCCATGAAACAATGGTCCACCCCTAGAAACTGTAATGTAGAGTTTATATAATTATATATATATATATATGTGTGTGTGTGTGTGTGTGTGTGTGTGTGTGTGGGTGTGTGTGTGTGTGTGTGCGTGCGTGTGTTTAGAGACAGATAGTGATTGAGAAAGAGAGAGAGAAAGAGAGAGAGAGAGAGAGAGAAATGTGATCAAATCTATTAAAATGCAGAGATGAATACAACACAGGGTATATAGAAACAATGCAGTCAAATTAATATGTGGATATTTCAATCAGCCCCCTACCCTAAGTGCGTGCATGACAAAAGGCAAACATTTTTAGCAGTCATGTTTTCTTTTAATTCTTACATTGCTGCATCGACTTTTTAAGCTGAAAAGTTAGTTCCTCCCCCTTTTATGAGTTTTTCTTTTTTTCTACTGCCTTCTATCTCTCCCCTTTTGGGGACGTTCTCCTTCTTTTTACTCTAACGCTTGATGTAATTTTTTTTTAAATAACATCATTCAATTCAGAAGAAGTATTTTGATATTAAAATAGAAATATTAAAATTTCTGATCATATGAGTTTATTGATTTTATTCTATTTTTGGTTTAACTGCTCGTTTCATTAACTTTTATACACGTACACACAAATACATATACACGTACACACACACACACACACACACACATATATATATATATATATATATATATATATATATATATATATATATATATATATGTATATATATATATATATATAGTCTACACAGAGGCTCCTGAAGATTCCCCCGGGGATGAAACGCGGGAGCCTCTGCGTAGCTTAATTGCAATAAAGATATTTGCATAACATACTACATAGCTCTGCTTACATATCGAGCACTGTTTAAGTAATTACTGAAAATTGATGCATAAAAAATGATATCCCTTGTATAATTGTATGGTAATACATGTAATAGTAATATATATATATATATATATATATATATATATATATATATATATTATTATTATTATTTACTCACTAGGAGTTATCACACTGGTCATCGTCAGTGATCGCCCACTGCCAACAACCTGTGGTATTCCCTGGAGTCTGAGTGACAACAAGTCTCCTCAGACTTCCAGTATGCTCCACTTCTTTTCGCTCATCACCGCTGATGACCTGGTGGTATCGAAACAGCCACCTACCATCGATTTCCCGCTGATAAGGGCCATTGGTCCCCAGTGGGGCCCGAGTGGCAACAAGCCTCCCCAAGGTCCCAGAGCTGTCCGCGCTCTACCAGTGGGGGTCTGGTTTGCGCTTTCCCTCCTCGACTCTCTGTCCATAATTTTCGTGGTGTCAGCCTATGCTTGCGCCTCTCTCGTGCGGTTGTATTTTCCCCGGTTCTGTTTTCTTGTGCTTCCATGTGTTTGTTCTCCATTCGTTGCTTATGTGGGTTGGTTTCCGCATTCAGGATTGTAGCTGTTTTGATCATTACTGTCCTTTGTATGGTCTCAGTTATCCCTTTGATTCCTATTTCTCCTAGTCTTTTCTCCATGTTTTTTGGGGACTGTTCCTAGTGCTCCTATGATTATTGGTGTTATACTGACTTTCTTCATGTTCCATATTCCTTTCAGTTCTCTGGCAAGTTCAGTATATTTATTTCTTTTTTCCGTCTCTTTGATCTTCACTCTGTGGTCCGCTAGAACGGCAAAGTCTACGATTTTGCAGGAGTTTTCTTTCTTGTTGATTATTATCATATCCGGTCTCCTTGCTGTTATGGGTTTGTCTGTTTGTACATTCATATCCCATATGATTTTGTGTTTTTCGTTTTCTAGTACAGTTTCTGGTTTGTGTCTGTACCGTTTTTTTGCATATTCGAAATTCAGTTGTTTGCACATTTCCCGGTGTACTTCTTTCCCCACGCTGTCATGTCTGTTCTTGTATTCCTTTTGGGCTAGCTTGCTGCATTCACTTATTATATGATTTATCGTTTCGTCTCTTTGTCCACACAATCGGCATTTACTATTTTCCTAGGTTTTATCTATCTTTGCTTTAATAAAGTTTGCCCTAATCGACTTGTTCTGTGCGGCCGTCAGCAGAGATTCCGTTTCTCTGTTCAAGTGTCCTTTTCTTAGCCATGCCCAGCTATTTTCATTGGTTTCATCGCTTGTGAGTCTTATAAAGCGTCCATGTAGTTGTTTTTCTTCCCACTTTTCCTTTCTTGTCTTTTTGTTTCGGGTTTCAGTGCTTTCGGAGTTGTTTGTTGGGCTGGTGTCTCTTGCTGTGGTGATCAGTCTTTCCGTGTTCTGGGTTACATATTTCTCCAGCTCTTTTTTTGGTGTCTTCCACACAGTCTTCTATACTTACCAGTCCTCTACCTCCTTCGTTTCTTTTCATGTAGAGTCTGTCCGTATCGTCTTTTGGGTGCAATGCATTGTGCATAGTCATTAGTTTTCTAGTCCTCTGGTCAAGGTGCCTGAGTTCTTCTTTGGTCCAGCCTATGAATGGTCCAGAGTATCTTATTAGTGATACAGCCCATGTGTTAATCCATTTTACTAGGTTTCTGCTATATAGTTTAGTTTCTAAGAGTTTCCTTTTTCTTCGAAGATATTCTTTTCCAATCTTCTCTTTCATTTCCGTATATTTGATTGTGTCTGCTTCCAGAACTCCCAGGTATTTATAACTACTTGTTCTCCTAGCGCCCTCATCTCTTCTTGGTTGGGGAGTTCTATACCTTCTGTCGTCTCCAGTTTTCCTCTTTTAATCTCTAGTAGTGCACATTTTTCTATTCCAAACTCCATTTGGATATCCTGGCTGAATATCCTTGTTGTATTTATCAGCTTTTCCAGTTCTTTTTTTGTTTTTTGCAAACAGTTTAAGGTCATCCATGTACATCAGGTGGTTTAGTCTTTGTTCTGTATCCGTAAACCTGTATCCGGCATCACGCTTTCTGAGTATGTAGTTGAGTGGCATCATGGCTATTATATAGTGGTGATAGAGAGTCTCCTTGAAAAATGCCTCTCTGTATTTTTATCTCAGACAGGTGTTGTCCTCCGGCTGTCAGTTTTAATCTCCATGTTTCCATCGCTTTCTGGATGAGATTAATAATCCTGTCTGGTATCTTGTATATTTTTAAGCATTCAATTATCCACGTTTTTTGTTCCTCGGGGAGCAGTCCACGTTTGTCCAGGGATTGGTAGATTTTTTCTCTCAGTTGTGCTGTGAGAATTTTCCACATTATTGGTAGACATGTTATCGGTCTGTAGTTGCTGGGGGTCGTTCCCTTTTTGGGGTGTTTTTGTATTAATGTTTTTTTTCCTTCCGTCATCCATTCTGGTACGTCTGTTTTGCGGATACATCCACTCAGTTTCTGCGCTAGTCTTTCATGCAGGGTCGTGAATTTTTAAAACCAGTATGCATGTATTCCATCGTGGCCTGGTGCTCTCCAGTTTTAGCTTCTTTCCGAAGTTTGGTGATCTGGGATTTCCCATCCAGGTTTTGTCGGTCCTCTCTTTTGTCCATTCTCTTCGTTTCTTAGTTTCATACTTACCGATTTTGCCTCTGCATATATCAGGTTGTTTAGGTCCGTAATAGTTTCTGTTGGGATGTGTGTGAGGAGTCTGTTTACTCTGTCTGTTTCTGCTTTTAACTTCTTCGCTACTTCATTCCTGAGAGATGGGAGATTGTTTTGTTTTCTAACATGTATCGTCTAATGTTCTCCACATCACTTGCTTCTTTTTCGTTGAGTTCTATCTCAGCAGGTTCTGTGGTTCCGCAGTCTTCTATCTCATCTGGTTCTGTGATCCCGTAGTCTTCACTCTCTTCAGTTTCAGTGTGTATGTTTTGCCCGTTCTCTTCTTGTGGTTTTACTATAAACACATATTTCCCCCAAATGTTACCTTCCAATTTAATCTTGATAGTTTTAAATTTTAATCTTTGATTTTTTAAACTTTAACCTATGACCGTCATGCACCCTCATGTTTAATGCCATACACTTCACACACCCCGATTCTTGACTTTTAACATTCATGTATTCGTTAAATATGCTACCCTTATTAACCTTGATTTTACCACTTTCTTATGGCTTTTATACATCTAATCATTTATCTCCTTTTGAAATCTACTTTCTACTAACGGTTAATCTCATTTTCTTTATCAACGCATAAATGTTGCCCTTTTAATATTTACAACCGACAGCCAACTTTTTATAACTCTATTTTCCCACTATATCTCCCTCTCACTTATTTATGACTTATTCAGTTCAGTCTATTTAATTGCATGCTAAATCTGTCCTTCTTACACACTTACTTCTTATAATCCTCACCCCAACCCTGCCCCCTGTATATGGATCTCACTAGCATCGTAAGACTAAACAGTCTCTTTCTAAACATTAGTAATATTTTAAATACTCTCACCTGGCTTTTCCATATTGAGATAGTATTTTCTTTATTTTTCCTCATTTATTTAAACATTAATTAAATATTTAGTTAAACATTCGACAATAATGTAATTTAATTTATTTAAAATTCAAAGTTTTAAATTTTAAATTTTAATTAAAAATGTTTATTTTAGTTTATATCTTTTTACTTTAATCTTTTACACTTTAAATAATTTAATTATATCCTCATTTTTTTGCTTTTAGTTTTTTAGTTTCTTGTCTATAACTCTTGTACACAGAATTAACCCTTTGTCAACCCCAACATTCATTAATATTAATCATATACGCTCACCCCATTCTTTTAACACAACCTATGTGGCCTTCATTCACTTATTTTCAATCAGTCCCTTTTAATGCACTCCTTTGCTTTAAAATCAATTTTTACATCTGAAGCTCGCTTGTTTCCAGGCGCACCCCTACCCAACTTGCCTATACACCACTCTCTCGCTGCTAGCACCTCTTTTTTAATCTCAACCTGTTTGAATTTGAACTTCAATTTCTATACCGGTTTAGGCAATTTTCCGATTTCGTTTATTTTTCTAGTTTTTACCGGCTCTCTGCTTGGTTTTGAACAAACTACTTCTTAATAGCTCATTTTGAATTCACATCCATCAAAACTATATCTGTAAAGTCCATGGGAGTCGTCCAAATGGCTTTTAATACATAACTTACATCATAAACTTTACATTGCAACTTCTTCTAACCGAATTATTTGGGCCTTTAATGATTTGACTGCTCAAACATTGAACGGATTCTACAATTTCTAGACATCAATTTATCGTAGATCTACCATTTTTGAACCTGTTGCTACAATTTTCAGAATACCTTCAATGGTGGACTTTTTCATATATTTTCAACCTCTTCTCTTTGCATTGGACATTTTCTACACTTGTATTTATAGTAGATTATATTTATATATTTTCAAATTATGACTTGGTAATTGCCTTACCAACTCATCCTTTGGTATTACTCTGATTATAAGATTTCGTTCTTTGATAATCCATGACTTAGGAATAAAAAATAAATCTATTTTATTTGAAAACGCCTTGGTTTGTAAAACTGACGACGTGATAGATTTTGTATATGTACAATATTTATTCTTATATTTTCTTAATTTATTTGGTAGTAAATCATATCTTGCTTATTTTAATTTTTTGCAGGGGGGGTGACGTTTCGGAGGCACAAATAATTACAAAAAATACTGTACCACCGTTACTCACTGCGTTGCCTAAAAAAAAAAAAATATCTATTAATAATGGAGTTTGTGTATCTGTCTGCCTGTATGTCTGAAGCCAATACTATACTTTTTTAGACTATTGTACTTATTATGAAATAATATAGTACTAGCGGGACCCTGTGGAAATTCCACAGTGTTTTCTACATCAATCTGTATAATTTACTGTTAATAATATTATCCGGTGGCTAGAAATATGCACATATTTTACTCACCAAAATTTTGCGTGACGGGATGGAAGGATATATATTTATTTATATTACTCAGTTGCCGGGGCAAAAGCTGCCTCTTCAGAAGTCACCATCGGTCGCGACTCCCCTCTAACTCGCCCCTCCCTCCTCTCTCCCTACCCGTTGTCAAGGGCAAAAGTAAATACTAAATCTTCTTAAATAGGAGTGTCAGATCGTGACACACACTCTATCGTATTAATGTATATATATATATAAATAATAATAATAATAATAATAATAATAATAATAATAATAATAATAATAATAAGAAGAAGAAGAAGAAGAAGAAGAAGAAGAAGAAGAAGAAGAAGAAAAAAATTTTAATATTACAAAAATAATAAATAAATATAGTAAACCTGAAACCGGCCCATTTGGTAAGCGTTTCCGCTAATGGAACGGGATAGCAGAGTTCTATCCTCGGGTGAGTCATAGCAAAGACTAAAAAAACTTTGCTAAAACTCTCAGTATTATAAGGTCAGGATCAAGGACAAGTAAGCAATCCTGGGAAAAGAGTGGCGCCCTCCCCTACATCTCGGGTTAGTTGCTAATATAAAGAGATCCTCTACTGTAATCGGACACTTTAGCATTTTATCAAGTCTGAAATTAGCGACCACCTCATCTAAATAAGCGAACGCCATTTTTGATTGACGTATTTGACAAAATTACTAAATAAATATTTGAAATAAAAAAAACTTAATTTCTCATATGTTAACTATACAATATCATTCTCATTGTCTTATTTTTACGTCTCTATTTAGTACTTTATTACATTGGGACCTGGGTTAACTTGTACCCTGACCCTAAGTTTAACCCTAACCCCCAATGACCTTGAACTTTATAGCTGACCCTAACCCCCCACTGACCCTAACCCTAACGACGGGGTCAAAGTTGGCGCGGGTCCCAATGTTACAAAGCACCCTTTATTTGTTAGTAAGTTACGCTTGCTTTGTTATGAGCCCCCCCCCCAGGATAAGAGTGAAATAATTAAAAAAATAATAATTTGCATTCAAATAACGCGTATACGATGGATACCCTACTAAAAAGGGTTGATATGCCGTAAAAACTGACAAGCTTACCGAAAGAAAACGAAATTGTACTTGTTACTTTCGTCTCTTTCGTTTTTGTTACATTTCTTTTTACTTTTTGCGATTTATTTATTTGTTGTTCTTGCGTTTTCACTTTTCACTTACGTTTAGTCTCTCTATATATATGTTCTCTCTCTCTATCACTCTCTTACGAACACTCTCTCTTTCTTTCGTACGCGCTCTCTGTGTTTCACTGAAAAGATCAAAACAAACATTGCTTAATGTGAGTTAAAAAAATAAATAAATAAATAAAATAATACTGGCTGTCTCTCGAACTAAAATAAAGGAAATAAATGGTTTTAACGTTTGAAGTTATCGTCTGCCAGCGTTCGCGTTGGCACAGCTCGTAAGGAGTTTTATTTGTAAATATTCTAAATATATTTCAAGAACAGATATTGGATTTTTGTATTTGAAACACAGAAATTCATAGAAGTAACCTTTATTTTTGATAATGTTGCATTGAAAAAGTATTTCACAGTTCTCTCTCTCTCTCTCTCTCTCTCTCGTCGTTCAAATGTTTAACCGAAGATAAAGTGCATAAACGTCGTCTCCTCCTCCTTCCACGCTGAAGCAACAGTAGCGAGCAGGGTCAGTTAATGGTTTAATTAAGTTAATTCTGATCTATTTAACAAATTCATTTCGTTAGCTCAGTGGTCAAGTCGCCGCTTTTAGCTAGATGTTACGGTTTCGATTCTAAGTCTCTCCGTCCAATGTATTTGTTGTTTATTTATTTATTGAATTTCTTTAGGAGCGTGACACACGTACGTACACCTTAGCGTATTGATATATAGATATACTATTTCAGACTAATGTACTATCTTTAAATGTTAAATTCAGGGGTATAGTGTAGTGTAGTATCTGCTCTGTTGTCATAATACCATCCTCCCAGGTATAATTTCTTCCTTTTTTGAGAGGTGTGGAGGTAGTCTAATATCTGTTCTGTTGCTATGATACTATCCTCCCAGACGTTACCTCCTCTTTTTTTTAGAAGTGTGGATGTAGTGTAGATTATGTATCTGTTGTCATGATACAATCTTCCCAGGCATTACCTCTTCCTTTTTGAGAGGTGTGAAGGTAGTGTGGTATCTGTTCTGTTGTTATGATACCATCCTCTCAGGCATTACCTCTTTCTTTTGGGGAAGGGGATGTAGTATTTATTATATGGTCATGATATTACTTTCCCAGAGATTACCTTGTCCTTTACTTGGGGGGGGGAGGTAGTGTAGTTTCTGTTCTGTTGTCATGATCTTCCCAGATAATACATCCTCCTTTTTTAGAGGGGGTATATGTTTTACCCACCCTCTGATTATGAAGTATAACGTTCTATTTCGAACACACAGAAAGTTCTATTTCAAGAAAGAGAGAGAGAGAAAAGGAGAAATAGAGAGAGAGAGAGAGAAAATAGGGACGCGTTATTTGATTAATAACGACAGATTCTCTGAAATTTATCGTACGAGTCGCTCAAAAATGATATATTTACTTTGATTTCTTTATTAAAACATTTTAGATTTGTTTTTCTAATATTAGTAGAAATTATATTTTAAAGCACAGATTTATTGTATCAAATTATTTAATTAAAAATAGTGATTAATTTTTTTTTGTAACAAAAAGAAAAACACATTTTATTGAGCAATTAAATAAATTATTTAATTAAAAATAGTGATTAATTTTTTTTTGTAACAAAAAGAAAAACACATTTTATTGAGCAATTAAATAAATTATTTAATTAAAAATAGTGATTAATTTTTTTTTGTAACAAAAAGAAAAACACATTTTATTGAGCAATTAAATAAATTATTTAATTAAAAATAGTGATTAATTTTTTTTGTAACAAAAAGAAAAACACATTTTATTGAGCAATTAAATAAATTATTTAATTAAAAATAGTGATTAATTTTTTTTTGTAACAAAAAGAAAAACACATTTTATTGAGCAATTAAATAAATTATTTAATTAAAAATAGTGATTAAATTTTTTTTGTAACAAAAAGAAAAACACATTTTATTGAGCAATTAAATAAATTATTTAATTAAAAATAGTGATTAATTTTTTTTTGTAACAAAAAGAAAAACACATTTTATTGAGCAATTAAATAAATTATTTAATTAAAAATAGTGATTAATTTTTTTTTGTAACAAAAAGAAAAACACATTTTATTGAGCAATTAAATAACTGTATTTTATTTTTTTAATGGTTGATTCTATTTTTAATACACGTTTTTTTTTTCGGTTTTAGACACTACAAATATTATCTTTTTACGACCTTAAGTGAGTTTAGGATGTTTTGTTTTACATTTTACGCTGTAAAAGGTAATTGTTTTCAAAGCTGTTTTTATTATTCCGTGTTTTATTTATTAAAATAAAGGATGGGGGATTTTCTTCTTTTACTGAGTAATTAAATAAAACAACTAGCAAAAATATGCGACCGGAGAGAGCATATATTTGCTAGTTGTGATATTAATAAACATTTGATGGAGAGTAATCTTTTATCTACTTAAATGTTTGCATCATCAGCTTATTTTGGGTAGGGCGAGTTTGAGCGGCACACTCTCTTAATTTTATAGTTTTGAAAATATTAACGTTATTCATCGTGTTGCATAGAACATTTATTCAATAATGTGTCATGATCGGTATATTAATACAGTAGTAAATCTACACTGTTAATCTTGAATTCGTGGTACTGATATAAATGATGTTATAAATGTATTTGTTTCGATTTACAGTCTGTATCCCTCTCTTTGTCTCTCTCTTTCTCTCTCTCTCTCTCTCTCTCTCTCTCTCTCTCTCTCTATATATATATATATATATATATATATATATATATATATATATATATATATATATATATATGTATATATATATTAGTATTTCATGTATCCACATAAAATTGTATAAGGAGATATAATTTTTTATGTATCAATTTTCAGTATTTACTTCAACAGTGCTCGATACGTAAGTAGGCTAGCTAGTAAGCTATGAAAATATATATGGCAATCAAGCTACACAGAGGCTCCCGCGTTTCATCCCCAGGGATAATCTTTAGGCTAAAATGCATGGAGTTATTTTTGTCGGGTGTTTTTATATATACACGGCTTGCTAGTTAACCAATCAGATTCTTTGTTGTTTCCTCAGCCAATCGTTGGGCTTCCCGCGAACAGAGGCTTTGTTGGTGACACTCCCTATACCTACGATATTTCTTTGTTATCAATGGATTTGCCTATATCCTGTTTCCTTTGTTGTGTCAACATAATGGGTGAATTTATTTTAACACGTGGTTCCTTGTATTTCTATTTTAGGTTTTAGTTTTTAACTTGTTCAGTTTTTTTTCATCGTTAGCCTAAGGTAAATTTATTTCTGTGTAGACAACTGTTTGCTATTTCACTTCTAGAATTTAATAGGGATCGGCGATCTTTAAAATTTAGGATTTCAAATTTTTCATTCAGGCATAATCTACACGGGTCGTATAAATTTCTACATGTACTGGCCTGTTTTACTATTTTCCATTCAATTATTGGTGAGCGTCCATTTTGTTTGAGCTCCCAATAGTTGTTTGCTAGTGCTGTTTTAGTTCGACGTTGTCTGTTTTTAAATTGCTTTTGTGGTCATAATATCTGGTCTTAAAATCTAGGGATGTCATTTCCACGTAGTATTTCTTGTTATTTGGTCTTTCGTTGGTAAATATCGTTGCTTGGTATACAATACTTTTGGTTAGGCATTTATTTTGTAGTGGACAAAGTTTACGATTCATGCAGTTACATCTTTTCTCTTCATTGCTAACTTTTTCGTTTCTATTCGGGTGGTTATTATTAGTGTTTTGTTTATTTCTATTAGTATTGTTTATATTTTTGTTCTTCGTAGTGTTATTTTTGGTATATTTTCCACTTTTTTATGTAAGTTGTTATTTTTTCTTCTCTGTTGTTCTCTTTTAATATTTTGTTGTTGTATGCCTTAATTATCATGTCTAGGTTTTCACAGCAGATGTAGGAAACACTAATAAATATATGAGTGTGTATATATGAAAACAAGATTTTGTTACATTCGAAAGACCAAGATTTTATTTATCTTACGAAGTATGTTTTCAAAACACACCTTTTAGATACAATTTTGCGGTTCTGTTTCGTTAAGTAGGGGACCAGCCAATATTTGTATGTAAATATCGAACTTTTCCTTTCTAATTTATTAGAAAAACAAGCACAGTTCTCAATTCGGAAAATAGTACATTACGATTTAACAAAAAATAACGGTGATAAAATTTTTAAAAAACTCACATCAGATGCGCTTCCATACAGAGCGTCTTCGTAATCACCACCTCTGGCAGGCTGCCATATTATATGTCAACCTACTCACACACTCACATCTACTTTTTATAACTCTCTAAAAATGTTTCAATTATGATTTTTTACTATTTCCCGCCAACATATCTATCTATGTAATTCCTCTGATGATAAGACTGGCTTTAAAAAGACTGGCTTAAGGAAAGAACAAATAAACATGCTCTTATTGAGTACGCCTGGCATTGAACACCTGAAGATGCGATAGATTTGTCATTCTTACATTTTTTATTTCTTTTATTTCATTTCTCTCTCTCTTTCTCTCTCGCTCTCTCTCTCTCTCTCTCTCTCTATATATATATATATATATATATATATATATACAATTCCTTGCGGTGCTAATATATAACACGTGAATGCACCATACTTTGTTGTTCCTATATATAAAATGCGAATGCACAATTCTTTAGTTCGCTTACATATATTACACTAAAACAGACTTCTTGTTTCTGATTATATCTAAAACGTTAAAACACTTGTCTTCGTTGTGCTTACATGTAATACGTAAACACACACTTCTTTGTTGTGCCTATATATGAAACGTGAGTGCAAATATATTTGCTATGCTCACATATATAACACTAACACACAATTCTTTGTTGTGCTTATATCTTAAACGTGAAGGCTCAATACTGTGATGTATTTATATATAAAACGTACACACATAATTTTTTGTTTACTAACATATATAACACGTGAACACTCAATTCTTAGTTATGCTAATATATAAAACGATAGCATACAATTATTAGTTGTGATTATATATGAAACCTGAAAACACACTTATTTGCTGTTCTTATATACTAAACGTTAACACACAATTTTTTTAATTTTTTTTTATATGGTTCATCCCAAACAAGGCAGGACGCCACTGTAAACGTAAGGGGCTACTGAGAAAAAAGGAAAAGGGGGGGAAGGATTGGTGGTTCAGCTTAAATTGGGATCTGAGCAGCGAGGTGTCTGTTTACATTAGTTTTAAATTTCTGCATGTCAGTACTGTCGGGGAAACAGGGGGCAGGGAGGGAGTTCCAGAGGCCAGCAGCACGAGGAAAGAAGCTATTTGAGTAGAATGCTCTCCGGCATCTGGGGACCTCCACAGTGAATGAATGAGATTTAGTAGAATGTCGAGTTAGTCTAGTGAATTTACGTCGAGGGGGCACCAGAGCAGCACACTCATCGGAGCATAATCCATTGAAGTATTTGTAAAACAAACACAAGGATGCTACATTGCGGCGATGGGACAGGGGCTGGAGCTTAGCTGACAGTGAGGGACCTATTAGGTTGACTACTCTTTTTTGAACTTTGTCAAGGAGGGAGAGACTAGTAGATGATGCACCAGCCCAGATGTGGCAACAATACTCCATGCATGGGCGAATGGTGGCTTTGTAGAGATACAGGATAATGTCAGGTGTAAGGAGTCCACTAGCACGGTAGAGGGAGCCAACCTTCTTTGCGGCAGCCTTGGCAATGTCTTCAATGTATGCGTTCCAATTCATGTTACCTGTGAAGGTTAGGCCAAGGAGTTTGAATGATGAACTCTCAGGTAGGGTGTTATTTGCCATGGCAATCGGTGGTTGGAGAGGCTTCTTGTAGTTGTTGAAGGAAAGGAGCTTTGTCTTTGCGGCATTAAAAGTCACCAACCATTTATGGCCCCAATCCACTACAGCCTAGAGGTCATCTTCTAAGGATGCAGCCATTGCCTCAGATATGATCGCGTCCGTTTTGCCAACATGGCGAGAGTAAAGCGTGGTGTCGTCAGCAAATAAACCGATCTCAGACACTATGTCATCAGGGAGATCGTTTATATAGATCAGGAACAACAAAGGTCCAGGAATAGATCCCTGGGGCACACCAGCATTTATGTCATGTTGCTTAGATGAACGGCCATCGAGGACAACCTGGATTTTTCTTTTGTTTAGGAAGGATCTAATTATATTAAGTAGTTGCCCAGTAATACCGTATGAGCGTATTTTCAGGAGAAGCCCTTTATGCGATACCTTGTCAAAGGCCTTGGATATATCAAGCGCTACTGCCCTAGCTTCACCTGCCTTGTCGAGAGTATGATACATGCGTTCAGAGATGACCGTTAGGATGTCTGCAGTAGATCGTGCTTGTCTAAACCCATACTGGCGGTCGGATAGAAGTTTAGCATTAACTAAGTGACGTACTATCGTTAGATTGATTTAGGACTCAAAGATTTTGGCAAAGATCGGCAGTAGACTGATTGGGCGGTAGTTCTGAGGGTCGGTTCTATTCCCAGTACTCTTGTAGACTGGTACCACAGAGGCAATTTTCCAGCTATCGGGGAAGCAAGATTCGGCTAGGCATTTGTTGTAGAGTTTGGAGAGAACAGGGGCCAGTTCAGCAGAGCATTTCTTTATTGCTATTACAGGTATAAGATAAGGCCCATAAGCTTTAGAGGTGTCAAGGCTTTTTATAATGTCTCTGACCTGGGATGGGGTGATGACCAGGTTATCAAGTGTGGCTTCAGTCCGCAATGGTAATTCAGGGAGAGGGTGGTAGAGTTAGAAGCGAAACGCTGTGCGAGTAGTTCAGCCTTATCAGTGGCCGTGCAAACGACATCATTGTGGTTTGAAAGTGGGGGAATCGTAGATTGACCATTATTTACTACACTATTGTAGATTTTCCAGAAATCGCGAGTACCTAGTTTCTGTGACTGGATGCGTTTTTTTGTTAACTCATTATACCTTCTCTTCGCTTCGCCTATCACAGCCTTGCAATTGTTTCTTGACTCTATAAATTTATGCCTATTAGTAGCTGACTTATTGCGGCCGAATTTACGGAATGCTTGTTGCCTCTCAGAAATGGCAGCTGCACATTCCGAAGTGAACCATTGAGGAGAGTGGGGCTTGCTAAAGAATTTTCGCATGGGGACATAGGCTTCAATGCCTGCTTTGACCCATTCAGTTAATTCGTTTGCACACTGGTTGGCAGGGAGTAAGAAGGTTTCCCGCCATGGGGCGTCACTGATGTGGTCTCTGATTGACTCAAAATCAGCTTGCTCGTAGTATCTTGTTGTTTTGAGCAATGGTTCATCAGCTTTTGGACGACTTTTTAGTGTGATATGTATCATTAGCACAATGTGATCAGCATTCCCGAGTGGGCTATGAGCTTTCGTCACACAAGCCTCGGGTATTGAGGTCAAGAAGAGGTCTAGAAGTGAGGCTTGTTGATCCACACGATCGGGGATGCGGGTCGGAAAATCAACAGTCTGAGAGAGGGAGTGAGCTAAGGAGAAATTATACGTAGAGTTGCCGGCTGCGTCAGTAAGGCTGGAGAATCCCAACCAGTCGCGGTGGTGGGCATTAAAATCCCCAAATACATGTATCTGGGCATTCGAGTCAATTAAGAGTGCTCTATCTATGCTTTCAGAGACAGAGTTTGTGCTTATATATATATATATATATATATATATATATATATATATATATATATATACATACCATTAGCACGTAATTCGTTGTTTTACTTATATTTAAAACGTTAACACACAATCCTTTGACGTGGTAATATGTATATAATGTGATGACACAATCCTTGTTGTGCTTATTTATTAAACGTGTACACACTATTCTTTATTGTGTTTACATATAAAACGTGAATAAACAATTTGCATATATGAAACTAACACACACATTTTGGGGGATATATATAAATAGTGAACACACAATACTTTTACGTGCTTATATATAAAACGTTAACACAATTCCTGTTCGTGCTTATATAAAAAAAACTGGACACACAATTATTTCTGTTCTCATATATCAAACTAAAACACCCACGTAGTTGTTGTGCTTACACATATAACACTAACACACACTTATTTCGTGTGCTGTTAGTAAAAACGCTACACATAATTATGTGTTATTCTTGTATATAAAATATTAAAACAAAATGTTGTTATGCTAACATATATAACACTAACACGCTATTTATTGCTTAAATTTTAAATCTGAACACACAATTTTTGTTGTGTTTATATCTAAAACCTATACACACAATTCTTTGTTGTAAAACGTAAACTCACAATTATGTGTTGTGCTTCTATATGAAACGTAAACTCACAATTCTTTGTTGTGCTTCTATATGAAACGTAAACTCATAATTCTTTGTTGTGCTTCTATATGAAACGTAAACTCACAATTCTTTGTTGTGCTTCTATATGAAACGTAAAATCACAATTCTTTGTTGTGCTTCTATATAAAACGTGAACTCACAATTCTTTGTTGTGCTTCTATATGAAACGTAAACTCACAATTCTTAGTTGTGCTTCTATATGAAACGTAAACTCACAATTCTTTGTTGTGCTTCTATATAAAACGTGAACTCACAATTCTTTGTTGTGTTTCTATATAAAACGTGAACTCACAATTCTTTTCTGTGGTCATTTATAAAATGTGAACATACATTTCCTTGTAGTGCCAATACATAAAAGGTGGATACACAATGCTTAGATTCGCGAACATATATTACACTAACACACAATTTTGTGTTGTACTTATATCCAATAAGGGAACACACAATTCTTTGTTGTGCTAATATATCACATGTGAATACACATTTTCTTGTAGTGCCTCTATATAAAACGTGAATACACAAAGTATCGATTTCCGAACATATATTACAATAACACACAATTTTGTGTTGTACTTATATTCAAAAGGGGAATACATAATTTTTTGTTGTGCTTATATATAAAACGTGAACATTCAATTAATTGTTGTGCTTATTGTTATTGTACCTTTACTATAACTGACCTTCGACTCTTCCATTCACCATAAATGCTGAAAGCAACTATTCCTCTTTTTTTCGCAAACCTCAGCCCGTGCTGTCTCTCAGCAACTTCGGTTGATTGAGAACTTCGGGATGGGGCAATACCAGTCGAGAATTCGTTCTCAACAATCAGTAAGGCAGGAACCGGGTCATTTCGGTGGGCTTTTTCTCTGTCGAGCTGCGGTATTAGTCCTGAGTTTTCGTAAGAGGTGCACCCTCCCAGGTCGTGGCTCCCCTCTTTGTGGGTGGAGTAAGTTTATTCATTACTGCCTGAAGCGCTTTGACCGGAGAATGCCGACGGGACTGCCCAGGCTATTTTTGCTAGGCCAGAGTGCTCATTCTTTAGGGGCGCTGGCTTGACTCTCCCCCACATTATTTTTTGTGTCACATATTCCTGCGGTGAAAAGGAATTGCATAGCTGCGTCAACCCCAGAAACCTCGGTTGATTGATGACTTCGAGATTAGGTAATACCTGTCGAGGATTCGTTTCCGGTCGGTCCGGCAAATACTGGGTCATTTCGGTGGCGTTTTATCTGTCGGGCTGAGGAGTTGAGTTTTTGGGTAATCCTAGGAGGTGAACCCTTCACCCTTCGATGCCTTGCCTCCCCTCTTAGGAGTGGAGTAAGTTTATTGCTTACTGCCTGATGCGACCTGACCGGAAAATGTCGACGGGACTGCTCAGGCGATTTTTTATAGGCACTATTGCTCCTCCTTTAGGGAGGGGGGCTGTCCTGACCCTCCCCAATCTTCCGAATTTGTGTCACATATTCCTGTGGTGGGAATAGAATTACATAGCTGAATCAACCCAAGTCTATACTGGCAGTCGAGACTGACGTAGAACCACCAATGTTTCTCTGCTGTATTATATTTTCTTCAATATACTTGCTTTCTCTAAACCTTGAGTTCGTGTTTCTATACCGACAGGACCACATCATATATGTATAAATCTTGAACACACAATTTGTTGTGCTTATATATAAAACGTGAACACACAATTATTTGTTGTGCTTATATATAAAACGTGACCACACATGACATTGTAGCGTTTCAATCTTATGCAACATATACAAAAGTCTAAGCGTAATCATTACGGAAACATTAAGGTTCACCAATTGTATCCATACCTTTGTAGCTGCATATTCTCTTTATACGTGCTCTGTCTGTGTGATCCTTCCAGACTGAGAGCTTGCTGCCTTGAAATCAAAGCTCCTTATTTATACTTTTAAACGAGCAAAGTCCAGACAAATCTCATGGAAGACAAATAAATATAACTCTACATGCACATAGCTACACACATTTTAGTATACTTATATATTCGAATGGCTATAAGTTTCCATGCAGTGCATCTTAGTAGTGGCGTGATTTTAATGACGGCCCATGTCGCAACAAATATTTAAGAAAAAAATGAAAATGTCTTGTATCTTGGACTACGGGGAGGAGGATGCGTGACAAAATAGACGGTTATTTTGAGCCGCCTTTGTTTGTCGAACAATTAGGTGTTTTTTTATAGATCACTCCAGACATTTCAGATACATTTTCGTCAATGACAATATTACACTTCTCTCTCTCTCTCTCTCTCTCTCTCTCTCTCTCTCTCTCTCTCTCTCTCTATCTCTCTCTCTCTCTTTCTCTTTTACACATATATTGACTAGAAGAATACGCGTTCGCGGACGTGTAAAAATATTTCCCCGAACAGAATAGTTTGGCGCCACTTCTTTCTTGTTCTTTTACAAAAATTTAAATCAAGATACTAAACCTTATGTTTAAAATGTGTATTTCAATTTTGATCAAAATCAATTAATTGATTTTGATTCTAGAAAATGTCTATTATTTAAAGCTTAATCTTAATATTAATTATTGCTTCATAATTATAGTTTTAATTGCACAACATTCGAAGGTATTTGAATTTTAACGAACAGATTCTACGCCCTCTTAACTCTCTTTGCATAACACTAAATTAAACTAAATATGATCCATATCACATACCTTTTCGCCTAACAACTGCATTCAAAAATCCATAATGATCGGTTTATTAGTTTACGAGTAGATCATATACACAGAAATTTATAAACATATACACATATTTTACTTTATGTATATTTATATATATATATATGTATATATATATATATATATATATATATCTTAAATCTTATATATATATATATATATATATATATATATATATATATATATATATATATATATAAATAAATAGTAACTCTGTGTGTGTGTGTCATCCTGATAGATTCCATTGTCCTTTTGCAGCTGTTGTTCCGTGCTAGATGATTTTTGAATTGTGACTTTAACCGATTGCACGAAGTGTGCGCCATTGATTTTCGGTTTACGTAGTTTTTTTTTAAAGAACCCATTGCCACTTTCTGGTTTTGAAATAGCTGCTTTCATTTTGTTCGACATATTTCGAAGATTTTTTTATTCCACACTATTTTTATTTTCAACCTGCACATGGAGTAGTTTCGGTGTAAAATACTCTGAACGATTCTAGCTAAATTCAGAGTACACCTTAAATGCCACTCATACGTAATACAATTAACAATCCTTTCTGCAATCCACCTAGATTTGTTTGACATAAAATTTAGTATATTCCTGACTTGTTTACCAGGTTTCCTTCTATGAATGTTTAACCAGCGTTCAATGATATGGGGGGACACTTTGGCGATTGTCTTATCAGTATGGAGTGTGATCCTGAATGGGCTTAACACTTATGAGAGATTTACCTTTTTTCAGAGTTTATCTAAAAAATAATGCCCATCAAAACAATTGGCTGGTTATTCCACAGTGAAAGGTCCATCGCAGCTAAAAAGGGGCAGTTCTAAGAGAGGAATGTAAAATTGTTTTTCAGGTATTATAGAATTAAATTAACACTTACCGGCTCCAATATTCTATATCTTATGGGCAAATATCGCTTGAATGAAGCCGTATTTATATATAAAATTATTTACTCTCCAACTGACAGCCAATCAGAATTCATATAATGGACTTGCCCAACTCGGCATAGTGGAGCAGTCCAGCTTCCATATAAACTGGCTGTTTAGTTATATGAGTAGTTACTTATCTTGCTGCTTAACTGGTTGTACAGTTGAGCCCTAAGTATCACATTTAATAGGTATTTATAGTGGTTGCAACAGGATGGGACATATTTTAAATGACTCGTTCGATTGGCTGTGGTGACATTTTAGAGGTCTCTCATCAGTAGGTGTGATCATGTATCGACTTCAATTATTGGCCATGTGGGCGTATTTCAAAGATAATTTCTATCAAAAAAATCCTGAACTGAAGATGACCATCACAGCCTAAATAAGGACATTACCAAGAGAGGAGTTATTGACAATTCTGCACACCGTTTCCTGGTGAGATTATCATTGAAGTTCGATAAAAACAAAGACTGTCTTCGACTGGGACTAGGTGTGTTACGTTTTCACTTACCGATGCGTTGGAAACCCAGGTTCTATTCTTCTGCTGATCAACTCACTCAGACGCCGATGTTTCAAATAAGTTATTTACAAAGATAAGAACAGTTACAAAAAACATCAGACAGACTTATTTTGTACGCGTGGGAGAGAGAGAAAGAGAGATAAATATATACATATAGCTACATCTAGTTAGATTCTGCGACCCCATTGGGGACGGCACTCCGGACACGTATTTCTTACTTGAAAGGGACAGAAAGTCTCCGTCAACAAGTCGACTTCCATTTTCTGAAGGTCACCTTTGACCCTTAGGTGCCACTCAAACTTTTCCATTCAAACAACGGCTGTCGTTATGTAACAAGATGACAAGTCAAGCATAGACTGAAGTTTATTTGTCCCGTATATATAATATACGTAGCCATTATTTACACCGCTGGTGATTCACTTGTAGCTCGCTATAGAAAGAAACAGGTAATATTAAAAAAAACGATTTGATAGTAAATCTGAAATTAATCCATTTTAAAATCGTAAGTTTCCGTACATAAACAGACTAGAATAATTTAACTCAAATATTGAATATTATCGAATCTAACATTTAAAGATATCATGTCGTATTTTAAAAGTTGGGCCTAAATAATATTGAAATCGCAAATCCAATTTTTATTTGTTATTGTCATACCGTGTTATTGGCAACATAATAACACACTTTTCCACAATTTATTTTTTAAAAATACTTAAAAAAGACGACTGATAATATGAAAGATTTAAAAATAATTACCTAAAAAAATCAGTTTACGTTAGAAATAAAAAGAACATTTAATGGAAAATGCTGATATATTTAAGATCATAAAACTAAGAATCTGCACTTACTTCGTTTCTTCGGCCGAAGGATTCGTCAATCATTTTTGGGAGTATTTTTTAACAGGTTTGATGACAAATGAAAATTCGAAACGAAAGTGATTTTACGTAATTTAGTTTCATTGCTGATGTCGACACTATCAAACTCGCATTCACATTTTTTATGTCACTGTATTTATTTAAATCTGATATTCTAACCAACAACACCGACTGTTTAGTTTACAAATTTGCTTACAGATTTTCATAAATCACAACCTGTCAAAACATTCTTTGTAGCAGTAATAATGCATGTCCACGATATAAAAGAATTTGGATCGATACGTGTGATGTCAATCGGGGATTGGAACCAGAACTTCTGTTTACAAGATAAAATCTTACTTTTTTGTACGAAGAGGAGTGCTTTACATAGACGAATTCTCGTTGATATCAAACGAGATTTGGCTGTTTTAATTATTATTAATATTATTATTATTATCATTATTATTATTACTATTAGTAGTAGTAGTAGTAGTAGTAGTAGCAGTAGTATCATAATTTTTCACGGCTAATCGCATTATATATATATATATATATATATATATATAAGGAGAGAGAGAGAGAGAGAGAGAGAGAGAGAGAGTAAGAGAGAGAGAGTAGGGATAGTGCGGTTCACACGAGAGAAAAGTGTATATTGAAAGAGTGAGTTAACCAACATTTATAAATAAAAAAAACAACATTATTTTAATTGTTTATTATTTTATTATTTATAACGTGTTTCGAACATCTTGACTCTCTCCAGATATTCCTTTCGTTTGTAAAAATTGGTTTGTGTGCGCAAAAAGCAAAACTGTTAAAAAAAAACTATTTTTTTAAACGAAAATAATATCTGAAGAAAGACAAAATGGTCGTAACGCGTTACAAATTCAAAAAAGTTTTTAATTTATAAATGTTGGTAGCCTAACCTGTTCGTCCTAAGTTTGGAATTGTACAGCGAGATTTTTGTTCACTTTACATTTACATTTCTGCATGTTTGTATAAACAGGGAAACAAAGACCAGTGAGGGAATTCCAAAAGCAAGCAGTTCAAGGAAATAAAACTACTACGGTAGAAAGCTTTCGGGCATCTACAGTGAGGAAGTGGGATATTTTGCGGGATTTCTGATCCAGCGTATATACTATGAAATTCTTCGACCTATAAGGAAATGCAAGGGTTTAGACACCAACACACTGTTATTGTGATATTTTATGTAAAGGTTATTACAGTAAAATAAGATAAATTGTTCGTGCTTCGTTCAAGCAAGAATTGAATTTTTTCGAAAATCATTTGATTCGCTTATTGGTCCAAAATTAACTAAAAATAAAGATTAATAGATATTTACGCGAATCCTGTAATAAACAAAAACTCTTATACAATTCAATAACTTTGGCAAAACATTAAACAAGCATACTATTGGCCACTCAACGTAAAAGACCAAGAATGCCGTGCATGAAAGCCTGGAAAGTAATTTGCATAACGGCCAGGCGATTTAATAAAAGAAAGGAGTGTTGACGCGTGTCACAGAACGAACAAGACAGCGAGAGAAGTGGTATTATCGTTGACGATTTATTGTAAGTTTATGAACGAAATTTAACCAGCTATTAAAAGGATTGAGAGAAACTGTTTTCCGAGTGTCTTCATTCAGTTAAAAAATTGCCCCGGATTTTTTTTAGTGTTCTTTCTTTCAAACTATGTCGACGTTGTAGTGGCAGATATAATTGATATGAAGCTAATACCGGGGTTTAGCGGTGCGGGCCACAGCCAAGCAATTATTGTATTGATTGAAAAAAACCCGAGCTTGTGTATTGGTCTTGTTCCGTGAAGAAAATAGATTACATAATCGCCATTCGTCTGACGGGCGATGCCTTTGCGGTCTACTAGCAATACATGTTCAAAATAAAAGAAATAAGAACCTACTTCAGGCACGAGCTGCAAATATCTACTGTATACCTTAATAAACGTTCCTGTTTGTCAACCATTTGTTTCTCTATTTTCTGGATTCTCCAGCACCTTCTCGTAACCATTCCACTTTTAAATAGCAACGTATTTTGCTCTGTCATTCGGACGCTTTGTAACTAGGTAAGTGTGAATAGTTATCATTACAGAGGTTGAACTAGGGACACTATATTTGGTTAGTATATTGCTTGATTTTTCACCAAAAGAAATACATAGTAATATAAGTAAGTATGTCAAGTAAGATGTGTCTGTGTTTGAAATGAATAAGATTGTGCAAACTAAAGTAAAAAGAAAAATAATAAACTGTGCTTTGATTTCGATATCTTTTAAATTGAAAAAAATGAAGTGAATTATGTTTTTCAGATGCCCCTTAGCATCTCTAGGAAACATTAAAAAACAAATAGGTTACCCCCCCCTTGTTTATTGTTTTAATAGATTACGTCCCCTGTGCTCTTAAATAGATCCATTTAACTGGGCAACATAATTCTCTTTGGTCAATCACCAGGAAGTTAAATTATCATAATTACTTTGAAACACCGGTCCTCGTTAGATCACCGAAGTTAAACGACGTTGAGCCTGGCTATTTCTTTAAATTTATTCTAAAACTATACCATAGTATTCCGGTTTATCTTTCGGGTTTTATCGCTCAAAAACTGTAAATTAATAATCAAAGGACAAATGAAAAAGTAAAAATTAAATCAAGAATCAAACAGGATGTTTACAGATTCTTTTTAAAATGAATCTTTTTCTGCGAAATTTTCAAAGGTTTCGGACTACTGTTGTCATTTTGGATGGTATTCTCACAATGTCTCGGCTGACGTAACCTCCGACCTTCTTCAGGCCTACAAGGACGAGTGGCGCGATCATCAGACGACCCAGATGTGACACTCTATGAATACTAAGCGATGTATGTAGAAAGACAACAACAACTATGTACAGAAAAAAAGGCAAAAACTAACCGCGTCAAAAAAAAGCATGTCTGCGGATCGGGATATACACGCGACTGGGGACCTCTTGTAAGTTAAATATTCCCTACCAGTTTTTAAACGAAGCCATCCAGTTGGAATGCCACACAAGGACAATATTTAATTTGGCCGTTCAAATAGAATGTATTTATTGAGCCGTCCTTGTTAGATGTAAAAAATAAACGCTTTTTCAAAAACAACCAATCCACTTCAAAAAGTAATTTCTTCGGTCGGTCAGCTTTAAGATTTTTAAAAGCAATATTGTCATTTTAAAGACACACGTAATTGAAATTGGTGTTTCCTTTGTGATAATAGTCCTGAATCCGTGCCTAAAATCTGTGTGGAACCAGTTCAAGTGTTTATAAGGTTTTCTTTTGTTTGTTACGATCAAATTTGATATAATAGTTCCGTTCTAATCTCCAATTTAAATTTGAAATAGTATATTCGTTGGTCTGTCACGATAAAATTTGAAAGCATTTTTGTTTGTCTTTCACACTAGTGTTTGAAAGAGCATTATTGTTTGTCTGTAACACTAGTGTTTGAAAGAGCATTATTGTTTGTCTGTAACACTAGTGTTTGAAAGAGCATTATTGTTTGTCTGTAACACTAGTGTTTGAAAGAGCATTATTGTTTGTCTGTAACACTAGTGTTTGAAAGAGCATTATTGTTTGTCTGTAACACTAGTGTTTGAAAGAGCATTATTGTTTGTCTGTAACACTAGTGTTTGAAAGAGCATTATTGTTTGTCTGTAACACTAGTGTTTGAAAGAGCATTATTGTTTGTCTGTAACACTAGTGTTTGAAAGAGCATTATTGTTTGTCTGTAACACTAGTGTTTGAAAGAGCATTATTGTTTGTCTGTAACACTAGTGTTTGAAAGAGCATTATTGTTTGTCTTTCACACTAGTGTTTGAAATAGCATTTTTGTTTGTCTTTCACACTAGTGTTTGAAAGAGCATTATTGTTTGTCTTTCACACTAGTGTTTGAAAGAGCATTATTGTTTGTCTTTAACACTAGTGTTTGAAAGAGCATTATTGTTTGTCTGTAACACTAGTGTTTCAAAGAGCATTATTGTGTGTCTTTCACACTAGTGTTTGAAATAGCATTTTTGTTTGTCTTTCACACTAGTGTTTGAAAGAGCATTATTGTTTGTCTGTAACACTAGTGTTTGAAAGAGCATTATTGTTTGTCTGTAACACTAGTGTTTGAAAGAGCATTATTGTTTGTCTTTCACACTAGTGTTTGAAATAGCATTTTTGTTTGTCTTTCACACTAGTGTTTGAAAGAGCATTATTGTTTGTCTGTAACACTAGTGTTTGAAAGAGCATTATTGTTTGTCTGTAACACTAGTGTTTGAAAGAGCATTATTGTTTGTCTGTAACACTAGTGTTTGAAAGAGCATTATTGTTTGTCTGTAACACTTCAGTCTTAAAATACATTATCGTTAGTCCACCAAGTTTGAAATAATAGTTTCGTTGGTCTGAAACGCTAAGGTTTGAAATAGCATTATCGTTTAGTCTGTAACATCTAGTTTAAAAGCATGTTCGTTGGTCTGCAACTCTTCAGTTTGCAATAATATTTTTGCTGATCTGTCACGTTGATGTTTGCAAGAGCATTTTCGTTCGTCTGTAACAACTAAGTTTGATATAACATTATCGTTGGTCTGTAACACGTACATCTTCCAAATGTAAACCGACGATGGCTTAGCAGGTTTATATGAGTTCTTTGTACAATGTTTTGTGTAATGTCGACGAATGATTCCTATTTATTTGCCTCCTCAGGAAGTCAGAGTTAGACACAAGGTTGATTTTTAATATGGGGAACATCCAACACTCCGCAAAAAAGGCAGTCTGGATTAGACGAAAAGCTTAAAATTGCATCAGTCTAGAAAGATTTCTACTTCGTTGACCGAAAGAAAGAAAGATAAAGTGGAGTAGCAGAACAGATACTACACGCTGTTCCTAGCGAAAAGGCAAATAAATGCAGGGAATAAATAGTCATGTTGTGATCCCGGCCAGGATTGGGTATTCTTCTTGTTGCATTTTAGACACTTGTGACCATCTTCATACGGTTTAGTAACATTTGTCTTACCAGCCATGGTCAACATCGATATCATCCTGGGATTTAGGAGTCTAGCCGGCGTTGTTTGCTTCCTTGAATCCAAGCATTACCTCCCACTCAAGAATAGGAATAATTGCCATTCGACTGAGTCATCTCTACACGGAATGCCGACGTGTTCGTTCTCGGCTACTTTTTCACCCAGCCAGAGCACCCTTTATCCTCGTAAAATTATATTGCATCACATTATGCATAAGGGGGATGACCATTAATACTGCCTTGGCATCATTCTCGAATTTGGATAAAGGTATATTTCAATTAGGAGATACACCTATCCAGGCTTTCCTTCTTCTTTCGTATTGTCTGTCGTCTCAGACGCCCATACTGGAGAAAACCGACGGGTCTGTTATCGGTTATATTTCACCTATCAAAGTGATTCCGCGGGGAAACAGTAATTACTCACATTAAAAGACTTCGTCCCATTTCTTCCTTAAGTGATAAACTCGTAAATACTTCATTGCCATCATTCTGGTAACCTAGGCTAAGTCCTCAATCATCATATACATATTTCTCGAGATAAAGTACAATCTGGCTCGGTCGTAGGCTTCAAGGCTTTACCTCCTCCTTTGGGAGAGGTTTGTTTATTTCCGGTCGCTTTCGGCACTCCTACCGATGAGTCTTTTTTCAACTATTTTTATACCAGCCATAGTATCCCCTCCCTTCTTTCGGAGGGGCTAGCTTTTCACTCCCACGTTGAACTAGCATCATATCTAACTTGCTCCAGTTGAATAAATAGTGGTTTAATAACTGCAAAATTATGAGCAAAATTTTCTCATACATTTTATGCTAATGTTTTAAACGTGCAACGAATAATTTAAAAGAAATCATTATTATTCAAATATTCAATAAAACATCTTTTATATATAAAAATATAAAATTTGAGTGTGTTCTCTTGTATTAAAAAAAAACGGATAGACTGTTGTTGTGAAATACAAATTAGACAATTTTTTTTAAAGTCACGGCCTGAATTATTTTTACATAATTTTAAATTGCAAATTTTAAATCTTCGCACACATTATAAGAAAATTTATTCGAGGAATATACCACAGCATTTATATCTTCCAGGTTTTATCGCTCAAAACTGTAAATTCACAATCGAAGAAAAAAATCCAATAAGTAAAAATTAAATAAAGAATCAAACAAGAGGTAAACAGATTATCTTTTAAATAAATGCTTTTCTTCAAAACTTTTAAGGAGACATTATTTTCAAAAAAAAAATCGGACTATTCTCATCTTGGGTGT
>OY744539.1:38847449-38874949 GCA_963556195.1 Sepiola atlantica
ATACGTATGTATATATATGTAAATATATATATATGTATATATGCATACATATATATGTATATATATATGTATATATGTATACATATATATTGTATATAGATGTATATATATATATATATATATGTATATGTATATACGTATGTATATATATGTAAATATATATATATGTATATATGCATACATATATATGTATATATATATGTATATATGTATACATATATATGTATATATATGTATATATATATATTTATATGTATATATGTGTATATAATAATAAAGAGTGATGTAAAATAAAATACCTTCAAAGCATGTTAATAATGCTATATTAATTTTTAAAGAAAAAGAAAAATCCAAACCGATTTTTTTTTATAAACTTTCATTTTTAGTGGATAGTAATACAAATATTTCGCGAAATAGTATTGGCTTTTTCAATGTGTTTGTAGATGCCGATCATATCGGATTGCCGGCTCCTGCTAGTGTAAACCGGGCGTCTGAGATGTTGCTTTTTTTTACTTTCAAATATGAAATCACGAATGCACGCGAGTTAGTATAAATTTAAAGTTTATAATTTTTTGAAGCATCCAAATGAAATTTAATGATAATGAGTGAGGTAAAATAAAAATACCTTCAAAGAATGTTTAAGATGCAATATTAATAAAAAGAAAAAGAAAACTCGAAACCGATTTTTTTATAAACTTTCATTTTTAGTTTATAGTTATACAAATATTTCGCCAAATAGAATTGGCTTTTTCAATGTGTTTTTAGATCCTGATCTTATCGGATTACCGGCTCCTGCTGGTGCAAACCGGGCGTCTTAGATGTTGTTTTTTCACTTTCAAATATGAAATCACGCATGCACGCGTATATATATTTACATGTATATATATTTACATGTATATATATATATATATTTATATATATATATATACATGTAAATACATATATATATATATGTAAATATATATATGTAAATATATTTATATATATGTAAATATATATATATATATGTAAATATATATATATATATGTAAATATAAATAAATATATATATGTAAATATATATATATATATGTAAATATATATGTGTATGTATGTATGTATATATATATATGTATATATATGTGTATATTTATATGTATATATATATATTTATAAATATATGTATATATATGTATATATTTATATGTACATATATATTTATATATATATATATATTTATATAAATATATTTATATATATATGTATATATATATATATATATATTTATATATATATGTATATATATTTATATATATATATATGTATATATATTTATATTTATATATATATATATATTCGTATTTTTCTAGAAAAGTCATTGAGTATTTAAGTTCAACGTTTATGTTTGCATAAATAAAAAAATGCTGGTTAAATACACACACACAATATATATATATATATTTATATATATATATATATATATATATATATATATATATATATATATATATATATTTGCTTCACTTTACTTCACTCGAAGCTCTCAGAAATCAAGGTGTATTTTCATGGGGCTAACACTTTATCTCTATCTGAGATACACAGATATTCGAATATTTCATTAAAGTTCTCCTTCACTTGTCAAACGTTGAGTTAGTAAAGAAGTTACGAACATTAATCATCCTCCGCAATTGACCAGTTAACTATGTTATGGTATATCTTTTTTTGTGGTCTCTTGGCCTTACCGGATTCCAGGACAAGAATTCATCTAGTCTGGTGGAGTATCAGGCTAAGTATAGTTATTTCAATTAACATCACTAGGAGAGGTTGCACTATTTCTTGTATAAGCCAGATTATAGCTATACCGAAAAGATCTTATATGTGCTGAGAATAAAATGTTATTCTGAATATTTCGTCAGTGTTTACTTGTAGGGGGTAGTATCATGTCAGGTTACCTTTACAAACCCTTGTACATACAGATTGAACACACTCGAGGGTTGTGTCTAGTAGGTAATTCAAACTCTTCAGTGGGTAATTTAAACTCTCCAGTAGGTAATTAAAACTCTCTCTCTTTATATATATATATATATATATATATATATATACATATATATATATATATATATATATATATATATATATATATATATGTGTGTGTGTGTGTGTGTGTGTACATATTTAATTGATGTGTATGTGTCTGTTGTAACCGAAAATACGTACTGCCTACGTAATAATTTTCTCTCGATTGTATCTCTTATTTCAATTGATTTTATTAAAATAAATTAATCCTCAAGAAATACTGTCTCCCGTTCCCATATCTTCTTTAGTTTAATACTGGGAAAGAGATAAAGAGAGAGAGAGAAAGAGAGAGAGAGAGAGAGATCCAGTATTTAATCGATAGCAATACGACACTTCTTGTCGCAATGTTATTTTCTCTCACCGCTGAATTTCGTCTCCGAAAAAAACACTAAAAATCAGCAGGTGACACTGCAAAATTGGGCGGTAAAAAAACACCAAAAAAAAGAAAAGAAATAAAAAAAACTAAAAAAACAATCAAGATAGCGAACACTCGAAGAAAATCGCATATTGCATGGGTCGAAGGTCAAAATGTACGTCCTATTAACAGAAGAAATCATAAATTATTCATACACTTTTATAATTGGCTCCATCTAAATAGGTGTATTATTCTTGGATACAAAAAATGATTGCGTACAACAAGAATGTGAAGTGTTGTACTGTAAGAAACGAACATATCAAATTCCAGCCACGAAAATGTGTTTTTTTAAAACTTTTATTTCGGTTTTATCGATGATGAATTGATTTCACTGCATATTTCAAAACATAACACCTGCTCCTCCAGCAACCTATGAATCTTAAAGAAGCATAACTACTTCTGAATGGCATGACACACACTCACACATACATACACATATATATGTTAAGTATGTGTATATGTACATATATAATTATTTCTATATAAATGATTCAATCCTAAACTAATGAACCGATCATTATGAATTATTTTAATATATATTCTAGGAAACACAGTTAGTAATGTAGGCACATTTTTTATCTGTAAACTTTACAATTTACAGTGTGTACTCCCCAAATGCGTATTCCTACACAGAAAAAAACTTTTAAATAAGCGGGATACAAAAAATGATTACTAAAGAAAACAATTGCTCTGCATCAAATTTTAACCTAATCGGAGTGCGAGCGTGAGCACCAATAATGTGGCTGTGCGGGGTAAACTCTGAAACTAATGAACTTATTACAGATTACAGGATAAGTATTGTAGGCAACACGGTGAGTAATGGGGGCACAATATATTTTTTGTAAACTTAAAGATTCATGCGAGACATATTTTCTATACCCGCCGTGGGATGAATATTCTGCTAGAATATTTTAAGTACAGTTTTACACAACAAATTCAAATATTGCTACGGGAATGCATCTACTTCGTTTCAAGTTAAGCTGGAAAGAGAGATTGAAACTACTTCAGCTTTTGCCACGTGATTTCACAGCAACACGTAATAATAACATCTCTCCTTTCTAACCAATTTAATATACAACATACGTTAAGAGCACACGTTTCTACTTTAGCAATAACTACGAGGGAATTCATGCTTCTACCAATGGTATAAATTCGTAATTAGACCTATATATGATCGCTCAGAATTGGCGATTACATAGTCGTACATGATATCCAGTAGGCCAATAACGCAGCCCCTAACGACAATTGATACCCCCGGTGATGGCGCGATTAAGAGTTTTGTGCTGAAGCAAGAGCTGAATAAGCTCTGTGGATCTTGCTGAAAGAGTAAATGACCTCACTAAAAGAATGAGATTATTCATTAAAACAAAGAAAGGTATAACCGTGCACTATTTATAACTTCACAAAATGTTGACGTCGTCCATCCAATCAGAGATAAAAAGATATTGAAATCTTTTTTGACGTTTTTTTTTCTAGACGACCCGTGACCCTTTTTGGTCACGGGTCGTCTACTATATCAACCGTTGTGTGTGTCCCCATGCACAATGAATGACGTCATGGTGATTGACGTCGTTAATGATGACTTCACTAAAGTATTACACCGCAAAAGGTTTGTACAACTCTAAACTTCATATTCCCTGACCCGGCATTGCGACAGTGTTAGAAATATTAAGCTACTAAAAGTAACGCCGGGGTAACGGAGATTCTGAGATGTTTAACGAGAAATATGTTAAATGCAAAATGGTCATTCTTATAATTAAGTGTGTGATGCAATATCAGCTTAATGAGTAGTGTCGCGAAATATGGAAAAATGGGTTAAAACAATATTATGGTCAAACACCGAGAGGAGTAGTTTAAATATGGGTCAGCCTGGTAATCGACTGTGTCGATTTATAAACCTTATCGGATATAACGTCTTCAATTGTAAAATGAGTTTTGCGAGAACGCATAAACACAAACTGCTGGGATTAAAAGGGGTTGGTATGTCGTAGAACTTTCTTTCTTTATACCTAAAACTAAACAGAACTTCCGTGTACAAAATTTATTTTCAAGAACTTCCCGTCTGGTAAACACAATACCACGGGGATGCTTCACAGGTGACTACACATAGTTAGTTTAAGTCAAATGTTAGCACATTCTTGTCGAGCCGTCCCCTAACTAAATAATCAAATTCTAAACATCGTTTCCAATCCTCTCAACGTATTGTTCATCACCAACTGACAATCTCGGTAAACCTTATTCTCGAGTAGCCTTTTGGCCTTGATAAGCGGTTACATATTAGCATAGAAAGATAAAATTTAAGAAACGAAAAAGCAAACCAATGAAATGAGCCAGTTCTTTGGCATGATTGTTTGCCAAAAGCGCGCTATTAATAGGGTCTCACCCTTCAACCAAAACATCGCGTGTTCCATAAGTTCATACAAAATGGCGTCTTATAAATAATCGCTGTGTTTAATGTAACTTGTTATTTCGTGACATTTTTGCGATAAAATGCGGCTTCAATCACAAGCGACTAAATCGGTACAAAGTATTTGTCGGCGTTCATAAATGTCCCTTCTATTTTAAACTTTCAATGTTCAAGTTTCGTTTATTACTCCCTCTCCCAGGTATATTTCCCTCCCCGATTTCGGGGCTGGAAAGTTTGCCATGCACTTGAAACTGTTTATTTCGTAGAAATGTATTTAATAGACGGGAAGTAAAAAAATACATTTTTAATGAGGAATATTTTCGAACCAGTTCACTATTGAAACCAGGAAGACCTTGTACTGGGTGAACACAACTGATTCTTATCAACATTGTCTAATATTTCCCTTTAAATTATTTAGGTATATTTGCGTGCGTACGAATATATACGTGCAGACATATATATATATATATATATATATATATATATATATATATATATATATATATATATATACATTATTATTATTATTAAATATTAAAGTGTTTACTACCTACGGACGATATCGTTTCGGGTTTTTTTCTCTCATCAGTGCAGGAGTGGTGGTTGTAGGCAGTCGGGTGGGATCGAACGCAGTTCATGAATTGAGACTAGAATTACAAGACGAACGCTCGAAGCCACGCGGCTATCGACACTCAGCACAGACAATGATTGAAATTGAGATACACTTATCCGGGGAGGCAGAGAAAGCGCAAATGACAACCAACTTATCTCAACTTTACGGTTTTCTACTTTCAAGACTAGTACATCTTAAAAAGTACTTTTAACTGTAAAAATTTTTTAATTTAATATATAAAGTGGTCATTTTCTACACACGATATTGTTTCGGGCTTTATATATATATATATATATATATATATATATATATATATATATATATATATATATATATATATATATATATACATATTTATATTATAATATATATATACATATTTATATTATAATATATATATACATATTTATATTATAATATATATATTTATACATATTTATATTATAATATATATATACATATTTATATTATAATATATATATATATATATATATATATACATATTTATATTATAATATATATATATACATATTTATATTATAATATATATATATACATATTAA
The DNA here is from genome assembly GCA_963556195.1 of Sepiola atlantica. Lineage (NCBI taxonomy): Eukaryota > Metazoa > Mollusca > Cephalopoda > Sepiida > Sepiolidae > Sepiola > Sepiola atlantica. The sequence goes on from OY744539.1 coordinate 38,853,503, forward strand.
TATTATAATATATATATATATACATATTTATATTATAATATATATATATACATATTTATATTATAATATATATATATATACATATTTATATTATAATATATATATATATACTTATTTATATTATAATATATATATATACATATTTATATTATAATATATATATATATATATATATACATATTTATATTATAATATATATATATACATATTTATATTATAATATATATATATACATATTTATATTATAATATATATATATACATATTTATATTATAATATATATATATACATATTTATATTATAATATATATATATATATACATATTTATATTATAATATATATATATACATATTAAATTATATATATATATATATATATATATATATATATATATATATATATATTAAATTTACCACTTCTTTAGGAGTATCTATCAAGGACTCAAAGAAATAAATACTAAGTTTACTATGAAGTGCGCAATATTAGTTAAAGGCAGTAAATATTTACCGAATAAGTGAAAAAGAAGTACTTTATGTATTACGGAGCAGTGTAAATACTGACATATAGAGGAACTATTATGAATAAGAGAAATGAGATAATAGGCTATTGCTTACAAAAAAGTAAATATAAATACAGTAAATATGACGGTTGAAAAACAAACAAGTTAATTGATTATATAGAAAGTAAATTCTATCCATGTATCGCTGTTGGAATGAACATAAAGTATAGCCTAATATAAGTGAACTAAATATCTATAAATAAACAATAAAAGAGTAATAATAGAATAACAAAATAGCTATATAAGCTTAGATAACGTAAGAATATACAGAAAATAAATAAAAAACAAATAAATATGTAAAGTAGGAATAACTCTCAATGTAAACATGATACTAAGAATAAATTAGATTGAAAGTAAAATGAAAATAAGTGAAAAATAAGTAAAACCTCATTTACATATATATATATATATATATATATATATATATATATATATATATATATATATATATATATATATAATGTATTTGAAAACTATGTATTACAGCTTTCAGAATCGTACCGCGGTTTCATCCAGATGGGCTGACTTTTACATTTTTAAAAAGCCTAAACAAAATGGAATCGTCAGCGTGCTGAATGAGTTCACACATCGTGTTTTGATCTTATTCCATACGCTGACGATTCCACTGAGTGTAGGCTTTTTAAAAATGTAAAACCACGGTCCGATCTTGAAGGATATAACATATAATTTTCAGATACATTATTTATATTAGCCCTTATTCCTCTGCGATCGAGCACAATATCATGTACACTATATATATATGTATATATATATATATAGAGAGAGAGAGAGAGAGAAAGAGAGAGAGAAAGAGATAGAGAGAGACATAGAGAGATAGATACGTATGCATGTATGCGTATGTGTGTATATACATATATGTATAAGTGTTTGTATATGTTTTTATGTGTGTATATATTGATCTTTATTTACATATATATAATGATAAATACGTTCTAAATAAGCTATAACATATATAATACATATATATGCCATTAATAATATTGGCAGAAACAAATAGAGGCTTAAAGCATATAGAAGAAAATAATACATTTTTAATCTAAAGTTTGGAGATGTGTAGCGAGATGTCTGTTTGCATTAGGTTCAGTCAGAAAACAGGGAGCAGTGAGTGAGTTCCAGAGGCCGACAGCACGTGGAAAGAAGCTATTGGAGTAGAAGGTTCTCCGGTATGTGGGAACTCCCACAATGAATGGATGGGATTTTTCTTATTGTAGAGTTCGTCTGTGGAATTTATGTCAAGGGGTCCTGAGCAGACAGTTCATTGGAGCACAATCCATTAAAGTAGCGCAAGGATGCAACATTGCGGCGATAGGACAGGGGCTGGTGATGTGTAAATTGTGAGGTACTTATTAAGTTGGCACTGTCTTTTACCTTGTCTAAGTGATGCACCAGCCCAGACGTGACAACAATACTCAATTCATGGGCGGCTTTATAGAGATACAGGGTGTCAGGTGTAAGGATTTTACTAGCACGGTAGAGGGGGGGGGGCAACCTCGTTTGCTACAGCCTTGGCAATGCCTTCAATGCATTTGTTCCAATTCATGTTAGATGATAATATAATTGTAATAGGGTTTAAATACTGAGCGTAAAGATTCATGAACGATGTAAACAGAGTTAAGATAACAAAAACGTTCACTTACTTATAAAATTTAAAGATTAGAAATAAATTTAAGAAACTAATTAGCGACCAAAATATACATAATATTATATCTAATTATGGCAAAAACAACGCGTTACCATGGAGTAGTCGTCATTATGATAGCATTAGCTGAGATTTTTATTTATAGATCACAGATTAAAAATACGAAAATCAGAATAGTAACAAGCGTTCATATAAAAAAGTCATTTTAACAACTACATGAAAATGACTTATGAGAACTTAAATAGATAGATTAAATTAAATAAAAAATAGAATAAGTGTTATATCTTCTTTTGTGTTAAAAGAATATTGCAATCGTGGTGATTTTAGTCTTTGTCACGGTAATAGTACAATACCCAACGGAATAACAGCCGTATATTGAATTGATAAACAAAAATATATTTTAATATATATTAAAATAAAATAAAGGGTTATAGGAAAAACTTCTGCATGTCACATTATTATAGACATTATTTTTAAGGTAGGACTGCATTGTATTTAAGATCGTGAAGGGGTCCGTTTGCATCTTAGCTGTTTATACAGGAATAAAACACGAGACTATTGAAATAGATAAACAGTAGATGTAAACAGAAAACAAAATATCCTAAACTTCCATTGCTTTATAGAATAAAAGATTTTGGATTATTATATATAACATAAATTAGAATTACATAAAAAACTGCATAAATATTATATTTTTATTCAGTTAAAAAAGTGGCAGAAATTTTGATTACTGACCAGATAGCAATAATACGTATGAAAGGTGTTAGTGTTAAATACAATAGCTAAATTTAATAATTATATAAAACATATGTGTGATTGACTATAAACATATTTTTAAATATAACTATAAACATATTTTTAAAATATATTTTTTAATATTCCCGAATTTTTAAACATAATTGATCTAAGTATATTATAGAAGGGCTCGAATGGATAAATCTGTGTACTTCCGGTTGTCTGGTAAAACGGAAGTTGCCTAACACACACATATAAAATGTACGGTAAAATAAGGTAAAATCAATGGGTAAACCCGGATGAAAAGGAAATAATTAGGTCGAAACAACAAGAAACGGTCAGTAAAAACATATTTAAATTCATTGGTTTTCGGGTGAATATCCAAGCTGAGGATGTGATTCTTGGCTTTTTGGCCAAGATCAAAGTGTAGTATCTGTTCCGATGGATACTACACCCTATAGACCGGTATCGTCTTGACCTTCGGGTCTTGATTCCGCCGGTCTGTGGCTTTGTTCTATGCAGTTCTAGGAGGTCCCAGGTTTTGTCCTCCCTCTTTGGGGTAGAGTAAGTTTATCGCTTACTGCCTGAGGTGCCCTTACCGGGGAATGTCGACGGGGCTGCCCAGGCATTTTTTGTAGGCCAGAGTGATCACCTTCTCGGGTGCTGGCTTTTCAAATCCAACTTTTCCCGACCTTGTGTCATATGTTACCGCTGTGGGAGGAAGATCAATAACATCCAAGCTGATGATGAAAGATTAAAAAACTGATAGCGAAAGGCACGTGACGTGTGTATGTCGCGACTAGGACACATAGGAGATGACAACCCGATTAGGAAGAATAAAAGTAAATGATGATGATAATGAGTACGGATTTTAATTTAATCTTTCCTTGCCTTTTTTCTTTGTCTTTTTTGTTTTATATATATACGCACTGAGGGTAGCTATACCAGGAAATAAATGCATAGGGTATAGGAGCATCATACAAATATCTTAGTGGTAAGCTGAAATAATTGTGTCTTTCTGTTGTACCAAGAATTTATATATATATATATATATATATATATATATATATATATATATATATATATATATATATATGATAATTTTATTTACACAGACATGTACAAAATCTGTGACACTGGCATGTCGATGTTATCGATCAACAGTTACTATAAACTGAGATTTCATCAGGCAGAGTTAGAATCCGATCTTAACCTCAGATCATATTTGGAGAGAACCTCCAAATATGATCTGAGGTTAAGATCGGATTCTAACTCTGCCTGATGAAATCTCAGTTTATAGTAACTGTTGATCGATAACATCGACTGCCAGTGTCGCAGATTTTATACATGTCTGTGTAAATAGAATTATCATATATAAAGCTCTATTTTGATATTAAGCACTTTTTATAAACCCGGTTAAAATTCTCTGGATTACCACCCTGTGGATATTTTTACCTGGATTATTACCATTATTATTATTATTATTATTATTATTATTATTATTATTATTATTATTATATATATATATATATATATATATATATATATATATATATAATACATCTTCTCGGGGCTGAAAGTTCAAGAACAAAAATGATTATTCTAAAAGAAATCAGAAAAATAAAAAATAAATTTTTACAAAGTCGGTGCTATGAGGTGGTTAGGGTATGACTTTTCTAAACGTTTCATTATTCCCAACCAGCTGACATCACTCATATACATACATAAAATACTTGCAAGCAACACAGTATGCATAAAGGTTTCCTACCCTCATATGCTCAGACATTACACATATTTAATACAAGGCGAGCTTAACCTAGATTCACACACACACACGCACACACACACACACAGAGACACACTCTCTCTCTCTCTTTCTCTCTCTCGTCGGTTAGGCGTGGATAGATAACTAACCGCCCACACATAGACCTCACCATATATAAACTGTTTATATACAGATTATAGTGAAATAATTTGCAATAGTGGACACAAACATTTATTTAATTAAATATTCAAATATACCCTTGATTTAATAAAAATTTATGTAAGTTTAAGGACAAATCTATCTCAAATTGCAGTCACTTAAAACACTGTGAATTTTAACTATATTTAACTGAGGTGTAACATAAATTCACACTGAATTCGGTTAATTAGAATATTTAATTGGTGTTTAATAAACCTTTTTATTTCATACTAAAAAGAATAAATAAATAAATATTTAAAAAAAAAACTTCTATTACAAGAAAATATAATATCATAATCATATCAAATCAAAAGTTTTTCAGAGTAATATCATTAGAAGTCTACATGCCATTAGTTCATTCATATTTCTGTTCGCTGGAGCTCTTATGATTTCAGGTGAAACAAGATACAAAACATTAAGAAAATTTGCTGATGTACAAAATCAAGTCAAGATACTCATATTAACTAAGAAACATGACGAAAATCGAGTTCAGTGGGCTAAGAAACATATGGAAACGTATTCGAGTAAAACTTTCTTCGCAGACGAGTACAGGTTCACCCTTGATGGGCCAAGTGGATGGGCACAAAGTTAGATCTGTAAGCAACGTGATTCGAGACTATCTGTTAAACAGCAACAACGTGAATATGCGATGATGATATTGTCTGCTATTGGTGGCAGTGAGCCTGTTGGTCCTTTAAGTCGAAGACGGAGTGAATAACAACACTTAAAGTTACTATTATTTTCTAAAGTAAATCTCTTTGAGCGGTGGTGGTGGTGGTGGTGGAGAAGAAAAAGAAGAGTGGTGGTGGTATATATTAACATCTCTCTCTATATATATATATATATTAACATCTATATATATATATATATATATATATATATATATATATATATTAACATCTCTCTTTCTCTCTCTCTCTCTCTATATATATATATATATTAACATCTATATATATATATATATATATATATATATATAAACATCTATATATATATATATATATATATATATATATATATATATATATATATTAACATCTATATATATATATATATATTAACATCTATATATATATATATATATATATTAACATCTATATATATATTAACATATATATATATATATATTAACATCTCTCTCTCTCTATATATATATATATATATATATATATATATATATATATACATATATATATATAGGGTGATTCATAAGTCACTTTGCTATTTATTTTGAAATTCTAAAGTTAAAAAATACGGTAATACAAAACAGAAAGTTTATTCAACAAATTCATTTATGGGAGTTTAAAATTACAGCAAATTTTCAAAATTTCCACCTTCGTTCTGCATGCATAGCTCCATTCTTTTTTGCAAGGAATTAAAGACTTTTTGTAGCATATTAGATTGATTATGAAAAAAAAATATATAGAACCAAATATATAAACGAACACATTTAAAATAACAAATACCAGTAATTGGAGAGTAAGATAACAATTATCAAAAGTGCATAGTATGTTTGTGCTTTATATGGTAATCATTTTAAATAGCTAAGTGAAGTGACTCATAGATCACCCTGTATTTCATTAAACATTACCGACAACTTGCATATCTTTTCTTTGATCTTTCCAAACTTACTTATTAGTTTTCGAGTTTTAGGCTGCAACTGACCAATGTATTTGTGCACTCAAGCACTCATATTAGAAGGTCTGCGCATAACATTTAAGGGCTATCTATTAAAGTAAAATTATTTTCGATAATAATGGAAACCAACTTCTGTTAATACATATACTCAATTTTTGGCTAAGATCAAAGTGTAGTATCTGTTCCGATGGATACTGCACCCCATAGACTGGTATTGTCTTGGCCTTCGGGGCTTGATTTACGCCGGTCTATGGTCTGTCCTGTGCAATTCTAGGAGGTCCACCCTCCCAGGCTTCGCCTCCCCTTTTTGGGGAGGAGTAAGTTTATTGCTTACTGCCTGAGGCGCCCCTACCGGGGAATGCCGACGGGGCTGCCCAGGCAATTTTTAAACCCCACTTTTCCGACCCGACCTTGGGTCACATCTTACTTGTGGGAGTAAGATAAAAACTGGCCTTGTGCCTAACTCCTGGAGAGGAGTAAATCAATACTCAATTAATAGTACATCTAATCACAGGGTTCCCGCTTAAAGCATCTGAAAATATATAAAAGTAAATAAAACTCGATAAAATGACTCCGGAAGAAACCAAAGGTAGTAGGGTACACAACAAGTACAGAAAATCAGAGGCCACTTCCAACCTAAAACAAGAACACTAATAAGTAATTTAGAAAATAGCAAAGAAATGATATGCAGACACAAGTTTCTGTAATATTTAATGAAATATATATCAAGGGAGGCGCGAGAACGCTCGATCCCTTAATACACTTCACGAATGATCTATGCTGGAAATCTCATTTCTTTGATCAATCATAACTCAAAAACCAATGAACCAAATTAGTTTAAACTTCGCACACAATTTTTATTTGATAGTTTCTATAAGTGTGTAGAATTTCAGCATCATTAGTCAAGGCAACCCAGAGATCCAGAAAGTTCAATCATGAAATCATGTTATCTGTGTGTACGTACGTACGTATATGCCACCCTGTATCTCATCAACTATTTGATGGATTCAGCTGATTTTTGGCAGAGATAGAGGTTCTGGGTTCTAGTTGATGGCATTTCAATTTCAGTTTACCATATACCTTAGTTTTCCAGAAAATTCAAAAAAACCTTTAAAATGACCATTGTATTGAGGCATAGCCTTTACAAAAGTAGTGACAGTCCATGAAAAATTGCCAGTATACTGTACAAAAGCAATGAAATTCCCAAATGTGTACACTTTTATTGTCATTAAGGGTATGCGAGCACAACAGGGCTATGTATTTTACTGGTAGGAATTTTTCTTCAGCGCACCTCACACACGTCATCCACTTATACTGTAGTGATGCTATAATGAAATGGTTTGGTTAATATGTAATCATAACCTTAATGAAAATAAAAGTGTAAAAATTTGGGAATTTCCTTGCTTTTGTACATTTAGTGTTTATGAATTTTCATCGTAACCCTATAAAGGGCATATGATTTCAGTATACTGGCATTTTTAATGGAATATATATATATATATACTTACGTGGTGTTGCCCGCGACTTTATATTAAGAAAATAATGTTTATTTATATCCCGAGTGTTTAGTGATTAAATTATTAATGGAACACAATTGTAAAATAAAACAATAATTACATTTAATCGAACATTGTTTAAGTCACGTAGAATACTAAAAAATGAGAGTAACGAAATTAACACATGTTTTAGCCGCGCAAATAATTTATGAGTTAGAATATTTTTAGTCTCCATTGCTTCTAAAGTTCATCTAAAAAGAAACGGAATGATAAACAAACTAACACACAAACCAGTACATGGTTTTTGGAAACATGTTTAACAAAATAATGTACGTTGAGTTCATAGCACATGAAGAGTACCAAATTGTAAAAATTTAAAAGAATAATGGGTAAGTCACATATAAGCGGTTAACAGATTACCGAAATAAAGACATGTATTTTGCTGTAAAATAAAGCTAGTGAATATGTTAGAATTTTGTGGTCGTCATCGCAATCGTTTCTGTTTCTAGATTAATACTAAAAAGAAGAACGGGAAACAAAATTAAAAACGAAATTAACGCAAAAAAAACATTACAATTTTCAGCTACATGTGATCTGCGGAAAAAAAACGTTTCAATATGGAAGAAAAGATAAATTTTATTACGTGCCGATTATAGAAAACGCGTTAAATCACAGGAAATTGCAGAGATTTAGAGATTTTCTAATTATTTTCACTGTTATAAAAGAATTACATTTATTAGTAGAATTTACCTTCAGAAAATGCATTAGCTGCTAATAATAAAGATTGCGTCTATGTTAATAAAAATGTTCGGCAAATAACAAAAATGGTTAATATCGCGAAAATATTTCCAGTCGGATGAAGTATTTTCTGAAAGATATAAAATTGAATTACAATGGTTACACGATTCACTCGAAAAATTAGTTAGTCATAATCAAATATCGATTTGTAAGAGTCACAGTTATTCATGATAAACTTCGAAAAATAGACCGGCTATATTATATATATATATATATATATATATATATATATATATATATATATATATATATATATATATATATATATATATATATATACAGTTATCTCTATATATAGTCATTTACATTTACATATATATAGTTATCCATAGACACGTGTTTCGCACCAACCTCAATATTATGACTTCGGACATCACTCAATATCTATGATTAGAGCTCAACGTTTACTCTCTGATCTAACCTTCCAGCTGATAAATAGAAGATATTTACATCACTTATATAATAATGTGTGTCTCTCTTTGTTTATTTTAGTTACGATGTTGCTACCAGAGAGGATTCAATTACTTTTACGAAAAAAAATGTGCTTTACGTTTAAGAGGAAACCATCATTTCCTCCACTAGAGTTTTACTCCCATAGAGGAGCGTATATATATTAAAATATTGTCATGTTTCCTCTTTTCAAGACTCATCAGCGTGACTGATATATATATATATATATATATATATATATATATATATATATATATATATATATATATATATATATATATATATATATATATATATATGTGGGAAATGAAAAAGGAAAAAGCAATAGATATTTATTTTATATATTCATCAACGTTTGGTCTTTATTTGTAAGACTTCCTCAGGATGATAATTTTAAGAAAAATGTCATGCAAGTACATCGAAATATTGGGTTGACATGATGGTCGATGAGAAAAGGTAGAAGCCGTTGCTGCTGACAGCGCTGGACCATGGTCCGGCTGAGAGAAGTCAGTGGCAGAGAGTGAAATGAATGTAAATGGCTGTGAGTGAAAAAGGGGTGGGTGGGAGTGTTAGTGAATTTATCTTAGGGTGGGAGAGAGGGGAGGGGGCGCTGAGGTTTTATTCATGGTGAGGTGTAGCATGGATTTTCAGAAGCTGGGGAAAAAGGAGGCGAGGGGGAAAACTCTGTGTCTTTGGTATGTAGGTAGTGTCATAGTTTTAGAAAAAGATTTGAAAAAAATGAAGATAATTTGAAAGTTGGCGGGATGGGTGGGTGAGAGTGTGAAAGAAGTAGTCGAAAGGGTGAGAAGGAAGAGGGAAGATTTTGTTGTGGTTTGGTGTGAAATTTTTCGAGGCTGGCTATGTCAGGAATGTGTGAATATAAGTGAGTTAGAAGGAAAGTGTTGAAATGTGCTGTGAATATGACAATGAGGGGAAAGAGAAGGATAAAAGTGATATTAATTTTGGCGAGAAATAGAAGAAATGTAGTTTTGTGCAGGCAGTGCTGATGGTTTGAAGTTAAATTGTGGGAAAAAGGGGTTTAAATATCTAAATATTTTTGAGGATGTCTAGATTGTGTTCATTCGTAAGGCTGTTATTTGTGGTTAAGTGGTTTAGATTTGTGGTGAATGGAGATGTATGTGAGGAGGAGTTTGTGCGTAAGTGTGTATGCGGGGACTTGTATATAAGTACAATTGAGAACGAAGATATATATATATATATATATATATATATATATATATATATATATATATATATATAGAGAGAGAGAGAGAGAGAGAGAGAGAGAGAGATGTTTGCATTCATATGTCTCTCTCAATGTCTCTCAATCTTTAACTCTATATATATATATTGTGTGAAGTAGTCCAACCGTAAAAAAAGAAGTCGAGTTGGGTTAAGATAACAAGTGTATTAACATAAATGGTACAAAGGTAAGGAAACTGACTGGCACTCGGCTAGGCAGTTACAATACTGTTATTTTTCTCCTGGTGATGTGTCTACTCGCACTATTTATAGTGAGAACCGGTGTAGTTTCTCTTTTGTTAGAACAGCCGGTGTAACACACACACACACACACACACACATATATATATATATATATATATATATATATATATATATATATATATATATATATATATGCACACAATATAAAATAACACTGAGTTTTTTTGGGGCTTGATAAGACTTTTTTGTATATTTTCAATTTTTCGATCGGTTCATTTAGTGTTTGGGTCAAATTAGTGAATGTAAGTTCCGTAGGTGTTTTGTTCCATTTTCTTTCTTTTTTTCGCGAGTACTTTCGATTTGATTAGTCAAATCATCTTCAGGCGGTGTTAGTATTCGTGTCTTTACAAATATGTTTTTACTGGTGAGTTTTTTTTATTATAAAGACTAGTAATTTACAACGAAAAAAAGAGCATCTATATTATTGTAAATGTTACATGAGAGCGTGATTGCGTTTTAAGAGTGTACAAGATTCAAACGTTTGATAGCTTAACTGCTTAGAATTTAATTACGCTCTTAGCGTGTGTTATTTAATAATGTTTGCCTAAATACAAATATGGTGCCTTAATAAAACACATGCACATTAAAAAGTACAGTAAAAGATTTCTGGACTTTATTGTGTGTTTCTGTTTACAATCACTGAGCATTCCATTGAAACGAATTGATAAAAACTTTTGTGTTGAAGATGATATGCTTATAATTGTAAATTTCTACTCTGCGGGTGAAATGATAGTAAATTTCTGAAACACTCTCTTGAGGTCTGTTCCTTTTCTTTGATAAAACCTAATTTCAGACGAAATATCGATCTATATCATGACTATGCGTTAACTTTGTTTTGTTCAACTTAGTTTGTGTTATCTTTGTTTCCATTTTGTTACCTACACTTTCTGTCAGATTATCATCCTCTAACTATGCCCGCATATATATATATATATATATATATATATATATATATATATATATATATATATATATATATATATATATATATTAATATTAAATAAAGTGTTACAACAACATCCGGACCAAGGAGTCGTATAGCTTAATGAGTGAGAACAACCGCCAGGAATTTCAAAATATTGTCCGTTGGAAAGATGGAACACTTTCAGATTTAAAATTGTCACGTGCGTGGAATATTCGTAGTCAGTTATGGAAAAGTTTCAGATCAAAACAACAGCAACGCTGTACATCGAAAAAGCAAGAAATTAAATGGGAATAACGTTAACAGTTGGACAGATAAGAACCTAGCATGTTTAAATTGTTACGTGCGTGGAATTATGTGGCCCGTTATGGAAAGTATTCAAATTTAACTAATAGAGACGCTATATATCTTATCGAAAGTAAATGGAGATAACGTTAAAAATAAAAATAAAATTATATTAAGTTAAAAAATATATAAATTATAAAATTAAAAATTATATTGAAATAATATGCTAATGTAATAAAATATTTCTAAAAATATTAAATAATAAATCATTAAAAATAAAACTTATAATTAAATAAATTGTAGTCACACCATTTATAAATTAATGAAGTCGTAATGGTACTACTAATAAAAACATTTAGGTACTAATAATAAAAGGGGGGGATAAAGGAAGATGAAAAAGAAAAATGAAGAAAAATAAAGAAAAATAAAGAAAAATGAAAAATGAAGAAAAATAAAGAAAAATGAAGAAAAATAATAAATATAAATAAAGATGAAATAAATACACTGTTAGATAAAATAAATGATAACAAAATTGTGTAAAAATAAAAATAAAAGATCAAAGGCAAGAGAAGGAAAAATGGGGATATGGGGTACTCCACATTTGAAATTTGTACCCCATATCCCCATTTTTCCTTCTCTTGCCTTTTATCTTTTATTTTTATTTTTACACAATTTTGTTATCATTTATTTTATCTAACAGTGTATTTATTTCATCTTTATTTATATTTATTATTTTTCTTCATTTTTCTTTATTTTTCTTTATTTTTCTTCATTTTTCATTTTTCTTTTTTCTTTTTTTTTTTATTTTTCTTTATTTTTCTTCATTATTCTTTTTCATCTTCCTTTATCCCCCCCTTTATTATTAGTACCTAAATTTTTTTATGATTAGTACCATTACGACTTCATAAATTTATAAATGGTGTGACTACAATTTATTTAATTATAAGTTTTATTTTTAATGATTTATTATTTAATATTTTTAGAAATATTTTATTACATTAGCATATTATTTCAATATAATTTTTAATTTTATAATTTATATATTTTTTAACTTAATATAATTTTATTTTTATTTTTAACGTTATCTCCATTTACTTTCGATAAGATATATAGCGTCTCTATTAGTTAAATTTGAATACTTTCCATAACGGGCCACGTAATTCCACGCACGTAACAATTTAAACATGCTAGGTTCTTATCTGTCCAACTGTTAACGTTATTCCCATTTAATTTCATGCTTTTTCGATGTACAGCGTTGCTGTTGTTTTGATCTGAAACTTTTCCATAACTGACTACGAATATTCCACGCACGTGACAATTTTAAATCTGAAAGTGTTCCATCTTTCCAACGGACAATATTTTGAAATTCCTGGCGGTTGTTCTCACTCATTAAGCTATACGACTCCGCTGATGAAGGTCCGATTTTCTCGGATCTGAAACCTTTGTCCGGATGTTGTTGTAACACTTTATTTAATATTAATAAATATCATGCTCTTATTAATTATTTAGTTAATTTTACTTTTGCATTAATAATTGAGCACTCTGCTGGGAAACTCTCCCAATTAAGAAATACGGTATATATATATATATATATATATATATATATATATATATATATATATATATATATATATATATATATATACATAAATATATATATATATATGGGTGTGTGTGTGTTTGTGTTTAAAGATAACGTGAAAGAAACTTACCACGTCTAGCAACACGGAAAAGTTGTGATACAGCGAAACAAATGTCTGTGGACAACTATATAGGTGAGTTATATCAAATTGAAGTGCGATTTCTGATTCAATTCTTGCAGAATTAATGAATTGATATGAAATTATATTAAAATATAAATGTACTTGAAAAGAAATGGGTTTTAATAGAGAGCTCGTTGCTCGTTGTGTCAGAGCACAATTTATGCATACAAAACAAAACTAAAAACATACCGCATAAACAATTTTGTTTATCTTTACCACCAATTTTCAAACCTGAACTAGTCCATCGTTTCGATTTTACACATTTATCGTGTATTTTGGCAGGTATGTGTGTACTCACATACATGCAGACGCGCACGTCTCTATTTATACAAAGTGAAGTATGTGTACATGTTTATACATTTGTATGTTCATGATTCATTCCTAAGCAAATTAACAGATCATTGTGAATTTTGGAACTCAGCTGCAAGGCGTACGTGGTCGTCATATAAGCTATATTTAGTTTACTCTTATACAAAGAAGGTAAAAAAATCAGATATATCTTATTTGTGTTAAATGTTTACAATTAGTATTAGACACCAATAATTAACTATCCCTCAAATTTTAGTTTCTTTTAAATATTTAAACAATATTTAGTGGTCATAATATGGGCACGACTCCCCAGTTGAGAATTCATTGTTTTTGTTCAGATTTGCATTGAATTTGATCCAAATTAATCAGACATTAATTCAACAATATTAGTGGTCGTAATATCGGCACGACCACCCAGTTGAGAATTCATTGTTTTTTTTTTCAGATTTGCATTGAATTTGATCCAAGTTAATCAGACATCAATTCAACAAAATTTAGTAGTCATAATATGGGTCCAACCACCCAGTTGAAAATTCATTGTTTTTTCAGATTTGCATTGAATTATATCCAAATTAATCAGACATCAATTTAACAATATTTAGTGGTCATAATATGGGCCCGACCACCCAGTTGAAAATTCATTGTTTTTTTTTCAGATTTGCATTGAATTTGATCCAAATTTATCAGACATTAATTCAACAATATTTAGTGGTAATAATATGGGTACGACCACCCAGTTGAAAATTATTTTTTATTTTAGATTTGCATTGAATTTGATCCAAATTTATCAGACATTAATTCAACAATATTTAGTGGTCATAATATGAGTACGACCACCCAGTTGAAAATTCCTTTTTTTTCAGATTTGCATTGAATTATATCCAAATTAATCAGACATCAATTTAACAATATTTAGTGGTCATAATATGGGCCCGACCACCCAGTTGAGAATTCATTGTTTTTTTCAGATTTGCATTGAATTTGATCCAAATTAATCAGACATTAATTCAACAATATTTAGTAGTCATAATATGGGCCCGACCACCCAGTTGAAATTCATTGTTTTTTACAGATTTGCATTGAATTTGATCCAAATTAATCAGACATCAACTCAACCATATTTAGTGGTCATAATATGGGCACGACCACCCCGTTGAAAATTCATTGTTTTTTTTTAGATTTGCATTGAATTTTATCCAAATTAATCAGACATTAACTCAACAATATTTAGTGGCCATAATATGGGCACGACCACCCAGTTAAGAAGTCATTGTTAATTTAAGATTTGCATTGAATTTATCCAAATTAATCAGACATCAACTCAACAATATTTAGTGGTCATAATATGGGCACGACCACCCAGTTAAGAATTCATTGTTTTTTTCAGATTTGCATTGAATTTGATCCAAATTAATCAGACATCAACTCAACAATATTTCCTAAATTACAATTTTTCTCAAGACTCTTTAAGCTTAAGCCTTAAATTTTAGACATTTTCTAGAATCAAAATCATCCAATGGATTTTGATCGAAATTTTAATAAGGATTCTAAACATATGTTTTCATGTATTTTTTTTTAATGGAAATCGCTCCAGACAAGGCATGAAGCTACTTGATTTAAAGAGATAAAATACTACTTCAAAGTCAAAAACTAGCAAACGATAAGTGTTAGGTGGATAGATTCAGCCCCAGAAAAAGGAATTCTACTTCTTTTGTCAGAAACATCGCTCATGAGATATGAGAAATAAAGGACAAAATAAAGAAAACGCGAGTTACGAGACTACCGAAAGTGAATCGAAGTTTGTTTTCTACTCTCTTAAAGTGTTTATTTGGATTGTCCTGACTACTGTTCTCATCCAGGTTTTATTCTCATAACCTTTCGGCCGATTTAACCTCCGACCTTCTTCAGGTGTATTTTAACAATGGCTTTTGTTGGTGAATGGTGGAAAGAATTATTTTGTTCTTTTTTCCAACAAACCAATGTCGTTAGAATTCAAAATGCTTGATGTGTTTGGGAAACGGAAAGAGCGTTGAGTCGTTTCCATTTTTGTACAAATTCAGGTCCGAACAATCTTAATAATCATTATCTATCAACGATCATCTAAAAAAAATTCAAAAACATTAAGGTTTATATTATTTTATTTTGTTGATTCTAATATTTGTAATGGAGAGATAAAAGTGGTGCAAAAATGTTCTGTTTGGAGAATACATTTTACCTAGTATCTCTCTCCCTCCCTTCTCTCTCTCTCTATGTCTCCTCCTATCTCTCTCCCCCTCCCGCCCTCTCTTTCTCTCTCTCTCTCTCTCTCTCTCTCTCTCTCTATATATATATATATATATATATATATATATATAGAGAGAGAGAGAGAGAGAGAGAGAGAGAGAGAGAGAGAGAGTTATGCAAACAAGAATAAATAAGATGACAAAAAACCCGAGAAAGGAAGTGTCTGGGTGCATCAACAACATAAGGACAGTGAAAATATATGTTTTAATTCAGGAATATTTAGATTAATAATTATAGCTTATGATGAATGATTAGAAATACAAATCGATAAAAACATAGGATACATATATGTTACCAGATAAATATAACGGGACCATAATTCTATGTAAGGAAATATATATATATATATATATATATATATGTGTGTGTGTGTGTGTGTGTGTGTGTGTGTGTGGGTGTGCGTGTGTGTGTGTGTGTTGTTATTAATCTAAGTCTATCTTCCATCTGCACTGAATATAAGCGCCAACTAAATCATATTAAGTTAATTGTCAAACAAATTTCAATGGCTTTTAACTCATACATAATAATAGGAGTGGGTTGAATCGGTCATAATTGATAAACAAAGGATAATACATTAATAGATATTGATTACTTTAAATATATCAGATATATATTGGAGTTGTTAGTTTCATGAATCCATAATAATCTAACTATATATATATGATGTATGTTTGTGCGTGTGTGTATTTTATTTATATTTAGAATTGTTTATATATATTAAGATATACATTTTATAACATAAAGTAATTTAATAGCTCAATATTGTAAGGACAAAGCTATACTATATTCAATATTTTTATGTCATTTTATACCATTTCAATGTAATAAATGACGGATTCCCGTCAGTCTATAACACGTATTCCTCACATAGAATTATATTTATGTTGTAACATAAATACTTAGTACGATTAAGACCCATATAAACATACAGTTTGCCCCTATTGACTCGGTACTTACTCTAAAATGGACGCTTGAGTAAAGTCAGCGGAAGGCTTTACGGTTTACTTTGAACACCATTCTTCGATTTGTTTTCATTTCATGAATCGCTCATGATATGAATAAGCTCTAACCAGTTTTTTTAACAAAAATAAAGGTCAATCTATTTCAAGTAAACCATGGTAAGTCTCGGAAATATTTAACGTATAGTTTTTAAATAAAAAATTTGTATACTAGTTCTCATAGCTTTACGATCAAGTACTTTATTGATTTCTTTTAAACATATTCCGAAGCATTATATATATATATATATATATATATATATATATATATATATATATATATATATATATATATATATATGTGTGATTTTATGAAGGCTTACCAAAGCATTCTTTTCAGGACACCAATGATCACCATTAAAGATATTTTTCTTACAAATATTATTTATTCAAATTAAATGTTTTTCCTACACGTGTTTCACTACCAAGCAGTTACTTGCTTGGAGGATCATCAGGGAAATTAAATGTCTGGAATACTGGTTTCAACTGCCGACAATACACAATGTGGCGTTGCAATAGTTGAGGTCACTTAAGAAGAGAAGAGGAAAAAAAATAAAAATAAAAGTCAAAATTAAAAAAACAAGGAAGAACAACGATAAAAAAAGAAAGTCCTAGAAAAGTCTTAGAAAAGTAGCTCGTGCATTATTTCTTCCACCAAGCCAACAAGCAAATAATCGGTCCCAAATACATTCAAGAAAACCAAAAACCGGAACAATGTGCGATAATACACTTTCACTTTATCTTGAATGATTTAGTTCTTTTGTTTTTTTGTGGGGGGGGGGATTATTCATCATTGTACCGGCCGACGTGAAAGTGTATTATCGCACATTGTTCCGTTTTTTCTACGTCAGTAAAATCAAATTAATAGTATTTTCACACTCCTACACCTACGGTGCAAGGACCTTTAAAATCATGCATAGGAACAGGATTGGGTCGAGTGGGTACGAATTGAGAAATAACTACTAAACAGTAAAGAAGAAAAATATGTAAAAGGTAAATGAGAAAAAAAGATTTATTCAGGAAATTACACCTCTTGCAAATCAGTAAATCTAATTAAATTACAGGTGCGAAATAGATGTCTAATGTTTATTTTAGTGAAATGGGTTTATTCGGCAGAAAAGTAAACGAAACTAAATTTAGTACTAGGAATGTCACCAAACCACCTTTCCATTGAGATCTGGAAGTCATTGTAATAGACAGCCTACTCGGACAAAATAGTATTTACTTACACTCACATATGCTATCATGTTCATGCACATCCAAGTATATATATATATATATATATATATATATATATATATATATATATATATATATATATATATATATATATATATATATATATATATATTCATTCATGTCTTATAGAAGGTCAGAACAATATCGGTTCAGTCAGTTAACAAAGGGGGTATATAAAGACCTTTTTATCGAATCTTTCAACAGCCTCTGTTGGTGTCTGTTTTCCCTGAAGTTGGTCTTTCACGCATTATGTTAATAATCTCACGATATTTCAATTTTTGTTTTAAGTTTCATAATTGTTACATGAGAATACTAGTCCGAATAAACCAAATATTTATAAATATCAATCCTCATCTCAATAATTTCGAAACGTAATATCAAAATGAATTGTTGCAAAATCAGATAAAATATCATAAATTACATAATGTCCTCGTCGTTGATTTACACATTTAAAAAAAACTATTTAAGTTGTTTCTTTTAATTTTAATACATCTAAATTCAAATTTAAAACAAACACATTTTTTTAAAAAGACCATTATATTTATTTAAACAAGAGTTAGCTGACAATTATCTTTACGATGAGAAAAATATGTTTATTTTTAAAAATAGATTATGCAGATATTTTAGTCATGTGCGAGAAAAAAACATGTTTTTTCTCGTTCTTTGAAACAATATGTCGATACAATAACAATGTTATTTTGACCTCCAATCTTGGAGGAATAAATTTTAAAATTAAAGTTTTAAAATCTAAATTTAAATATTGAGACAAGATTCAAAAATAAGATTTTTAAATTTTAGTTTTGAGTCTTATCTTAATTTTTAAATTTAGATTTTAATGAAGAACCCTTCACATTTAAACGGTGGAAGAAGAGGAAAATAAAAATGTGAATTTATATCGGGCTCAAAAACTAACGAAAAATATATTTAAATAAACCTCGTGGTACGTAGTCAGATGTGATTGTAGTACTTTCATTTATATTTATTATCTTAACTAAGTAAATTAGGAAAAATACAATAAATCATTATAATACATATCATATATTGTGGGCTATCTAAATAAATACATCTTATACACACAATAACGTGGTTATATTCACACTAAGATAGCGTATAATAAGCGTAATAAAAGCAGCATTTGAAGAACAAATAAACACCGGATTTTGGGGGTACATCCCCCGTTAAATCTTCGCGTGAAATCAAAAATTTGACATATGTTTTTGTATCTTTTAAATGTGCATTTTCCTGAAAATAACCCTCTACATAAAATATTTATTAAAAATACTGTTTAACTTAGCTATACTGTACAAATAATTTAGAAAAATAATTAAGAGTGATGATAGATAGATCTTAAACAGTAAAAATAATGCTAAACTTAACAATACTTAAGAAAGTAATAACAGTAATAATGAGTTCCTGTAGAGATAAAAATGGTTGTCCGCTACAAGAAATTTTTTTTACCAAACGCATAATTTATTTAAGAGCTGTATTACCAGAATATACCTTAATCTGATTTTTCTGCATA
This sequence comes from Sepiola atlantica, assembly GCA_963556195.1. Lineage (NCBI taxonomy): Eukaryota > Metazoa > Mollusca > Cephalopoda > Sepiida > Sepiolidae > Sepiola > Sepiola atlantica. The sequence continues at coordinate 38,873,630 of OY744539.1, forward strand.
AGTGATACCAGTGCTGATTTTAAAGCTTGATAATAAAAAACATAAATTACTTTTCAATAAACTGGATAAGAAAGTTGACAGCTCATTATCTAAATACATATGGTCTCTAAAGGATCAAATAAGGCACCTGTACTGAAATGGAACGTTTTATTGAAAGCTTATACACCCTACACTACACAGCAACATTTGTTTTCTCTGTCTTAATGAAACATTAGCTATTATTACGTTCTCTGATGGAGAGAAGCTATTGAATCAAAGAGATAAAAATAAGAATTAGCTGTAGACACTTTAAAAGGTTACCTCTGAGTAAATGTATTAGTGACTAATGGAATTTAGCATAAGATCCCATAAGGAAACATTAATAATATCTGGTATAACATAACAATACAAACCTTTCCGGCTATGTATACAACTGATATTACTTTTAATCTTTTACTATTTGTAAGTATTTAGCAGAGCACTTAATAGTGGACTTTAAATATAAAAACAACAGTAAATGGTTTTACGAATGTAGAATATAGTAAGTCAATTGAACAAGATAATATTTAATAATCAAACAAATAAACAAATTAATAGACCCCCCATAGTAAATTACTATAAACGAAATTGTATATTGAATAATATCTGTTCCATTTTAGTTTACGCTGGTAATGATTTATTTGGTAATGTTTAACATTATTGAAATTTAAATACTGTTTTATGCCATTTTGTGACTTGCCCGTTATCGACGTTAATTTAAATGACATTGTGTCTGAGATAAGTATATTTGCTGATGACACCACGCTCTACTCTCGTCATGTGGGATAAAATATATACACGGCAATGGCTGAATCCTTAGAAAGTGACCTCCAGTCTGTAGTGGAATGTGGTCATAAATCTATGGTGACATTTAATGCTGCTTAGAGAAAACTCATTTCCCTTAACAACTACAAGAAACCTCTTCAATCACCGATTGACATGGCAAATAACACCATACCTGAGAGTCCAACGTTTAAACTCATCCGTCCAACATTCGCAGGTAACATGAATTGAAACAAATATATAGAAGACATAGCCAAGGCTGCTGCAAAGAAAGTGGGCTCCCTCTACTGTGCTAGAAAACTTCTCACACTTGACAGTATTCTACGTCTTTACAAAACCACCATCCGCCCATGCATTGAGTATTGGTGCCATATCTAGGTTAGTGCATCATCCACTAGTCTATTCCGTTTAAACAAGGCCCCAAAAAAGAGTCGTTAATTTAATAGGTCACTCACTATCAACCATGTTCCAGCCTCTGTCCCATCGCCGCAATGTTGCATCCTTGTACTTGTTTTACAA
>OY744539.1:38879949-38899949 GCA_963556195.1 Sepiola atlantica
TCACTTAGGTTAGAAGACTACTTCTATTTTCTTCCCCAGAAAATGTCATACAAAGGATTTAAATTTCATAATAACAAACTTATTTGAAATTTTGAGGGGGCTATGTCCTAATAGCCCCTTAAGTTGAATAAATATTGGTAGTGGTTGTGGATTAAATAAGTCACGGTACACGTAGTATATGTATTTATATTTATATGTGCAAATATTACTGAGACATACACATTAAAATGTACAATAATTTTGGGCGTTTCATAGCAGTAAACGGAAAACATTCTTTTTTAGAAAAGATGATTGTTTCTCTCGAAATATCAAAAGATATATAGGAAATTGAAAAATAAATAAATACATGTTCATCTCTTTCGTCACGCTGGCCTCCACTGCATTGCAAACAGCCTGCCACTGCTTCAGGATAATTATCATACACTTATATGTATCGCAAATTATACATCTATGCATTAAGTCTGATGATTTTCTTCGACGATGAAGCATGGACGTTTGTGTAGCTGAATTGCTATGAATATATTTTCATATTTTTGTGTTATTCTCTATATTTTCTTGCGTCTCCCACCTATTTCCCCTCTCTGTCTCTCCTTTTTTCTATATATCTATCTATCTATCTATCTATCTATCTTTCACTCCTATGTTTTTCATAGTTTTGTCTCCACGTGATATCTATATTATATATTGCTATTAATCAGTTTCGGAAATGCGCAAGAAAGCAAATCGTTTCGAAATTAATTAAAATAAACAAACGCCGTCAAAAAAGTCCTTATTATTTGTTATTGGAAACCCACAAGACTGGAACCAGAACACCTAAACATTAGAAAATGTAATTTAACGACAACAATAATAAAACTGGTAAATGTTTTTGTGAAACAATTCTCCTTCTTTCATTCTTCCTTGTAAACTGTTTTTATATCTTTTTCTTTCCCTTTTTAAAACATATTTTTTACTTTCGTTCATTCTTGTCTCCTTTTTACATTTTCACACTTTTTTTCTTTCTGTTGTACTTCATTTACCTTTCCTTTTTTTCTTTCTGTTGTACTTCATTTACCTTACCTTTCTATAATTACTTGATTCCATCTTTTTCTTTTTCCTCTCCCTTTTTTCTGTTTTAAAATATTTAGTTTCATTCTTTCTTTCTGTCCTACTTCATTCATTTCTGTTATCTTCCCTTGTTTTGTTTAGTCTTTCTGTTCATTCTCACTTTCTTTTCTTCCTTCTTAATTTGATTGGTATTTATTTATTCTCCATCTCCTTCTTTTTTATTGTCTTATCTTTCGCCCCTTCTTCCTTTTCTTTAAAATAATTATTCTTTCTTTCGCATTTATTTATCCCATTCTATTTCTTGTTTTCTGTCTTTCCTGTTGTATAACATTATTTGTCCCTTTATTCTGTCTGTCTTTCCTTTGTAAAAAATATTTCTTTCTTTCGTTTATTATTATATGTATACATTTTCTTTTTTGTCTTTAAATTATACAAAATTCTAATAAAGTATTAGCGTTGTCTGTTGACTGATGTCATATAAATTCCGAACACAATTACGTTTTTATAACTTTCAAACATAAGGATTTATATTATTTGAATATATATTATTATTTCTCTCTTTTTATTCTGTCTTTCCTGTTTGATATTATTCGTCCTTTTCTTCTTTCGTTTTTTTTCTTTCCTTTGTAAAAAATATTTATTTATTTCGTTTATTATTATCTCTATACATTCTTTCTTTTTCTTTAGTATTCCTTTTTTCTTTCTATCTTTTTTTACATTTTCACTTTCGAAAAGCATAAGGTAATTTTTTAAATATATGTTTTTACAAATAGATGATACGCCCTCGACAATCAGTCCATATTTACTAGCTTCCTCACTAGGGCAAACTTAGATAAAGCTCAGTGTTTATTATGGGGAATATCCAGCACCACAAATAATGAGCTTTTTGGATACGGAGAAAGAATTAAATTTCCTCAGTCGAGAACGATTTATAATTCACTGACTGAGGACAGGAAAGTTTAAGCGTAGTATGAAAACAGATACCACACGTTGATACAAGCAGTTTAACAGAATCTAGGTAATTTTTAAGTTAGTGATTTTCTTTAGACAAAATGTAAAAGTTTACAAAAACAATGCAGATGGAATATAACATTTGTCTTAGGCATAAAGCCCTTCTTTTTAAGTAGATGGTGATCTAGCTTCTGTCGGGCTGAAATATAGTTATGCACAGTTCTAGGAGGTTAACCATCCCAAGCTTTACCTTTTCGTGTTTTCAGAAAGGGTTAATTTTTGCTAATCGCCTGAGGCGCCACTACTGGAAAATTCCGACGGTAATTCCGACATCTTCAGTGGAGCAGGATACACACGCTTCTTGTGCGCTGGATTTTCAATGCGTACCTTCTGGTGGTGGAATGGATATAACAATCGAGCCGTTTTGTTCACCGAATTCTGATAAAGAATTCTTATCATTGTCCGTTGACTGGTGTTATATGAATTCCGAACACAATTACGTTTTTATAACTTTCTAACAAAAGGATTCATATTATTTGGATCATTCAGACAACTGCTTCAAACTTAGATGTTTTCTCACAACGTTTCGACTTATGTAACCTCCGCCCTCTTCAAGTGCATCCTGTCGAAATCAGAAATGTTTATGTTAAACTTGGGAATCCGTATGGAATTTCGAACTAGACTCTTTATTTAATCCACGGGGCTTGTTTTCTCTCCTTTTGTCAGCCATGACCCCGTAGAAGTCTTAAGTAATTCGTAATTTTATTCTTAGTATCACCCGTACTGAAGATTTCACGATGAACATTTAGAAGACCGTCACTAATAACTCATTATTCTTAGCACGTATACCCGTTATATCAAATCCGCCCGGACCTGAAATAATATAAGAAACAGAAACAAATTCAACTACAATATAAATATATCTTCTTTTTAATTCTTTTTTAAATTAAAAAAATATTATCGGTTTTGTTATCTCATCAGTTATTAATAAATTGTTACATTTTTTTTTTATTAATATAGAAATAGAGACTAGTTTTATAGTCAATAATATGTCATTTTTCAAAACCGATATTGAAATATCAGGAAGTTTTATCGGATATCCTGCTGATTTGGCAGATCGAGAGCAGGCTCGAGGCATTTCCACAAATAGTTGCGCCGGAAAGGCGCTCGTAAAACAAGTTAATTTACAATGGACCCGATGTTGCGCATCATTAACAGATCTAGGATGCTTAGGAAGTCGCGTGTGGCGGGGCCGATCATTCCACTCGTTTCCACGGCGGTCGGTTGAAACGTTTTTAATTATAGTTTCGATGAGAGTGCTCTTCATCTATAACACTTATGACTATTTTAAACTTTTTTCTTCACATCGTTCTTTAATAAACTACAATCCTATAAACCATGAGTTAATCGAAAATCTTTATTTGTTAATATGTTGTATTAGACTGCAGCGCATCAACACTTGTCTGGTTATATAATACCAAATCACATCATTTTGGTATAAGTTTATGTTTTAAGTTCTTAAGGATTTCAAATATGTATTAATGTTATTTGCTTTTGTCACATATAAGCCTCTATTTTATTTTGAAAGATCCACATACGAAATACTGCAAAGTTGCTCCGGCATTTTTAATCGTTGATAGTATTTCTCCAAATTATTTATATTTTCACGCATTCTTCTCCAAGCAACAAATGATAAATGTTTATTTTTTACAATTAAACTACTCATTATTTTTCAAAATAATCTGAATTCCATAAGCGCATTCCGAATAACATTCCAATCTTAACCTATATTTTATCGATCCACTTTTCTAACAAAACCTTTGCCGTCGTTATGGCCTTCTACTAGCTATCACTCCGGCTCATTTCTTATTCCTATTATTATCAATACTGTCATCAATTGCTATGCTTTCACACGGATAACCTTGTGATATTTCTACTAGTTATTTATGAGATATATTCATGTGTCTCTTTATTATATCATTGAATGCGATTTAATATCATAGCAAAGCACGATTAAATTTAACCCATGTCTAAACCGCTAACATATACTACTACTTCTGGTCAGAGTGGTGATGTTGAATTTTTCCGGTTCTTCTGATCGGCCTGTACCAAATGTGTGTGTTCACCATCTTTAATCGACCTCGCCTGCTCACAACTGAGAATGGTTGTAAACACAACGCAACCGGAATTCACAATTAAGATGTTTATTAAATGCTCAGAAAGGTATTTTTAGATGTGATCCGAAGTCTAAACCTATCTTTCTTATTTGTACAAAATGCCTTCATGAGAATATTCTATACGAGCCACATCGATATACGTTCATATCATACTATGTCTGTTGGTACAAGAGACCGACTATTGTCGCTCACCTCTCGCCATGACGTCACTTACGAAATCTCGTCGCCCACATACACACTATCTCTCTCATTGTACAACAAGGGGTATAAAGGGGTGAGTCCACACTTCCTACAGCTGCCGAATTGGGACCTCCCCGCAGATTGCAGTTTCTTGTTATAATAAGGTCTGGGTCTATTAAGCCCACAGATAGACTTATGACATATACGACTACTACTACTACTACTACTACTACTACTACTATTCCTGTTTAGTGTGAACCCTAGGTTACTAGTAAAAAAAAGGATGTCATCACACCATCCCAAATCCGACATGTTACATCCTACATCACCATCTGATGCAGTTTTGTGTAAAACATCTTTGTCAATGGAATAGTTTTAATATAATGGATATTTTGTGTCTGTATGTTTATAACAAAAAAACTAGTAATACTATTCGAAAGGTACACTATGTTAAATATAACCAGTTATAAAATATGTACATACTGATGAAGCACTTATCATGTACACAATTGTTCAACGCTGATTTTGGACGCTGGTTTTACATGTATCTCGACAAGCAAAACTGCTTAAAAAGTGCTCTTGTGGGGACTTTGTTAGATTACGACCCGAGCTAGCTTTGACCATGTCCTTTACTCTAACCCTAACCCTAAACCCTGACTCTAACGCTAACCCTAAACAGGTAATCAGCATATTCGATGTCAAACCAATATAAAAACATAAGCATTTAAGGCGTAAACGACGTTGGGGCTGGTCAGTATTAAATGGGTAACCATTTGGGAACAGCAAGTGCTGTATGTGCTTTCCGCTTATCTCAGCATTGTTTTCAGTCGTCCTGGACATGTCCTTGCCACTGGAATCAATCAGTGCCGACTCAGGGAATTATGGTGAGGTTGCGCAACCCTGGCTTCACAATTACTAGCGCAGCAACCCTTACAGCGTGTATCTTTCGTCTTTCAAGACTGAACAGAGGCAATGAGTTCATAGGAGCACATTCCTTGGAAGTACTTGTAAGACAACTGCAGAAATAAAAAACATAAATATAACGTAGACAACCTTTTAATATGCATTTCACACTTCTTACGTAGGAAGTGCACTTCTTACGTAGGAAGCGCACTTCTTTAGAACCCTAACCCCAATCATTCTAGAACGACGGGTTCTAATTTTTTATCCCAGTAGATTATCCGAACGTCGGCTCATCATGTACATCGCTTGGATTTTGTTGTTTTGCTGACACGTAGCAGCAGTTCGTTCTATCACCTAATCTTTTCGTTGTCTTCTTCTCCTTCTTCTTATTCTTCTTAACAGCGGTTGTAAAAGTTATTAAGAAAAATGACAGCACAAAGTCATCGGAGTTTAACAATACTGTCGAGTTATTGATTTATTTTTCTCTAGTGTGTCCTTGACAATCAGTATGACCGTGATGTTGTTGCTGTCGGGCTGATCTATGGTTCTGTTCAGTCCTAAGCGGTTCAGCTTCATAGTATTTACCTTGTCTCTGAGAAAAGGTTAGTTAGTTTATTGCTAATCGCCTGAGATGCATCTACCGGAGAATGTCACCCGGGCTACTCGGGCATTTTTGTAAGCCAGAGTGTGTTTACCCTAGTCCCCTGGCTTTTCAAAATCACACCTGATCTTGCGCCTAACGAGGTAAACAATACAGTAGAAATACCTAAAAAAAAAACCAACTCATCGCCGACAAGGAAATGACAGCAGCTATCCCAAAGCACGCCCACTCTTTTTCTGTCTCTTCTTTCTCTTTCTCTGTTGCGGTCAAAAAAGAGAAATATTTAATCAGCTTATCCGCGACTTCCTGTTTGTGACGAAATATCTGTGCACATAGCTCCAACTCTAACTAATAATGGAATTTTCCCCTACTCTAAAATAGATTTTCTCTAAACTTAGGAGTAAAATGACCGTTTTTACCATTATTTTTACACACCCGCATCTAAATATTGCTACGTCATTAATTTTCCTGTTTGGTGTGTTCGGTAAAATCCCGCGTAGACTTTTAGCTGTTTCCGTCTCTATGGCGGAAAATCCCGAAAGTCGGTACTTGAGGGCAAACTAAACAAAAATTGCCGCCAGTCAGATCCAGTGAAATGGTGAATTTCTTATTTTTTTCTTCTCTGACAAAGCATTTTCCTTTTAGAACTTCCACATGAAAATCGATGGCATTAAGTGGGACAGGAATTTCGGCGTTTTGTCGCGGAAGTGGGAAATGGGCGGAGAAAAGAGAAGATGAAAAAGGCGTAAAACTTTAGCGAACGAACGAACGAACCGGAAAGAATTACGGAAGATAAGAGATTTTTTTTCTTTTTGATATTTATTTATTTAACTATTGATTTGGTAGTGGAAGTATTTGTTTTCGCTTGGTTTGCAATTTTTTCTCTTCTGATCTATGTACATGATTCGGAGTTGTTCTTTACTTTTTATCTTTATTAGTGCCATCTTTATGAAGTTTCAGCCGCTGAATTCTGCGGTTTCCTTCAGTGACGTTTATCGTAATTAGTAACCTTCTAAGAATGTAGAAGTGAACTTTTTTAATCAACTGCACACACGGCGAAGTGAATATATGCGTTGGATTAGGGATATTCTACACTGAATAAGGATGGAGAAATAAACGAACCAGTAATTCCTTGTGTGGTATTAGCCAAAGGATGGAAATTTACAGGGAATATCAAATTCACAAGCAGTCCCTAGCTACATGTATATCCCGGTAATTGGAAAATGGCATGAAGCGCCTAGCATTCACAAATGGTAAATCATCTTGTACTGATCAGGTTCCACATCGCTTAATTTTGGTGATCAACGCGATTATGAAGTAAGTATGGAAGGAAAGAAAGATAGAAACATAGGATGGAAATAAGACGATAACTAGTTGTAATAAAGCATGGCGGAGGAGCATAATGATAAAATACCGAACCAAATAGAAAGAAAGAAAGGATGGGGAAAATCAAAAAAAGAAAGAAATTAAAAAAACATTAGAAAATAATGAATAAATAAACAAAAACATAAGTCAGTCGTGAGACTACATAAATCCACCTGCCAACGTAAGAATCTGCCAAAGTCTCATCTGGGCCTTATTTGTCCATATTGTATGAATTATTCCTGAAGAGTTGCCATGGAAACATTGCTAACTCAACAACAATTTATCTGATCGAGCTTAAATTTTGTATGGTGGTTACTGTTATCAAATACTATTAGATCCATACACAAAATGGGATATAATATGCGGGGTTTTATTGGCTACAATATTGTTTAAGTAGCGAATTATAATAAACTGAACAGATGTGACCTTTCCGTTACCTTGCACTTTTACTTAGATATAAAATTAAATACTTTCTTAGACAATGACCGATATTTTGACCAAGTTTGATGACCATTGGTCAAGCAATGTGAACGCTCATCAATACACGAATGATGATAGAGACGACAAGGCAGAGAAAAGGCAGTAACAGAAGTTGTAAACAAATACAATGGAATTGCAAGACGTAAGAAAGAAGGGAAAAGGAAGGGAAAAAGAAAGAAAGGATGAGCGAGATAAATACATAAATGAATGCATGCAAACAGTAATACTAAATGTGGTGGCCATAAATACATAAATGAATGCATGGAAACAGTAATACTAAATGTGGTGGCCATAAATACATAAATAAAGGCAAGAAAAAAGTAATACTAAATGTGGTGGCCATAAATACATAAATGAATGCATGCAAACAGTAATACTAAATGTGGTGGCCATAAATACATAAATGAATGCATGCAAACAGTAATACTAAATGTGGTGGCCATAAATACATAAATGAATGCATGCAAACTATAATACTAAATGTGGTGGCCATAAATACATAAATGAATGCATGCAAACAGTAATACTAAATGTGGTGGCCATAAATACATAAATGAATGCATGCAAACAGTAATACTAAATGTGGTGGCCATAAATACATAAATAAAAGCAAGCAAACAGTAATACAAAATGTGGTGGCCATAAATACATAAATGAATGCATGCAAACAGTAATACTAAATGTGGTGGCCATAAATACATAAATAAAGGCAAGCGAACAGTAACACTAAATGTGGTGGCCATGAATACATAAATGAATGCATGGAAACAGTAATACTTAATGTGGTGGCCATAAATACATAAATGAATGCATGCAAACAGTAATACTAAATGTGGTGGCCATAAATACATAAATAAATGCATGCAAACAGTAATACTAAATGTGGTGGCCATAAATACATAAATGAATGCATGGAAACAGTAATACTAAATGTGGTGGCCATAAATACATAAATGAATGCATGCAAACAGTAATACTAAATGTGGTGGCCATAAATAGATAAATAAAGGCAAGCAAACAGTAATACAAAATGTGGTGGCCATAAATACATAAATAAAGGCAAGCAAACAGTAATACTAAATGTGGTGGCCATAAATACATAAATGAATGCATGGAAACAGTAATACTAAATGTGGTGGCCATAAATACATAAATGAATGAATGCAAACAATAATACTAAATGTGGTGGCCATAAATACATACATAAAGGCAAGCAAACAGTAATACTAAATGTGGTGGCCATAAATACATAAATGAATGCATGGAAACAGTAATACTAAATGTGGTGGCCATAAATAAATAAATGAATGCATGCAAACAGTAATACTAAATGTGGTGGCCATAAATACATAAATGAATGCATGCAAACAGTAATACTAAATGTGGTGGCCATAAATACATAAATAAAGGCAAGCAAACAGTAATACTAAATGTGGTGGCCATAAATACATAAATGAATGCATGGAAACAGTAATACAAAATGTTGTGGCCCATCACATTATCCAATGATAACGGTTCAAACTCTGGTGTCGGCATTATATATATATATATATATATATATATATATATATATATATAGTGATGGTATTGATGTTTCCTTGATGTTAACCAAATGAAATTCCGGTGTTTATACAATAGTGCTCAATAACAAATAGAGCTGTATCATAATTTTTTACGTGGCCTGAGAATTCTCTAGTTCGAGAGAAATGGCAACTAAGATATCTATGCACATATGTAGCCAAACAAGTTTGTACAAACAAAATAAATATATACATATATACATATATATATATATATATATATATATATATATATATATATATATATATATATATATGTATATATATATGTATATAATGTCGATAAAAATAAAAAATAATTTATATAATAAAATATTATATACATATACGTATATACATACGTATATATATACTAGTAAAAATATGCGACAAGATAAAGTATTTTTCCTAATTCATATGAAGAACACACATATACAGTAAACTACACCCAAAATAGAGATCTAATTCCTAGAAGGATAGTATCATAAAAACAACACAGATGCAACACTACCTCATAAGGAGAAGGTAATCGCCGGGAGGGTGTTATCATGACCACAGAACCATTACTACACTACCCCCTCAAAAAGGATAGGGTAATGTCTGTGGGGGTATCATGACAAACAAACATATACAGTGTTCTTCCCAATGTAAGAGATTATTCTAGGGCGGAAGATATCATGATAACAGAACACATACTACACGACCCCCCCAACAAAAAACGGAGGTAACGCCCGGGAGTTGGGTTCATTAAAACAGAACGGATACTATACTATACTCGCAACTAAATTGAGCATTAAAATATAGTATTAGTATAGTTTGCGCTGCAGATAGGCAAGAATCAAAATTTCATTCGTAATAGAAATAATAGTACTGTTTGACTTTACACGGACAGATACAAAATATTCATTATTAATAGAAGTAATCTTCTTATATATAAAGTAGAGACGATTTTCCCCCTGTACCTTCTCGGAGAATAGGAAAATAACCACCTGCATCACAGGCTACTAAACTCACCACTATATTACACTTATTCACTCGAGCGTGTTTTAGTAATTTTTGATTATTTTTTTCCAGCTAACACTAAATATTACATTTGGCCAACCCTCTACGACTCTCCGACAAACCAACTCCATATAGGTGGTAGCAAAAACTTTCCTCCCTAACAATTCTGTACTGTCACCCACTCATCGACACCGGGAACTAATAAACACAGTTTAATTTTCAAAAAAGAGTCCGTTTTTATTTATTACTTGCCTTGTATTAATTTACTACATAATATAAAGCAATACGCAAAGACTTAATGACCGCTCTCGTTCACTCCGATGCTTTTTCCGCGAATATCAGATTACGTTATTTCTAATTCTACCTATGACTTATACATTTAAATTCATTCCGGAATTAAGCGAATGAAATTAACAGAACACAGTTCCTGCAACATTTAATCATTCAACATGGCGGCTACAATTTCTTGATCGAATCGACTTCCTATGTAATTCAATAAGCACCAATATACTCGCAGACCCCGATACATTTACATTTTCAAAATCATACACCTTCAACACGCATATTTAGAAAATTTGCCCAAATTCATTTACTTCATCAACAAATGACCTAAACCTTGTCATTGTTGAACTTCACATTTGGTCGGCAGAAGCTTAATGTTAACATAACACGCATGCCAATGAACAAGCTTAGCTTAATGGGCCTATTTTCACATGTATTTTTAACTCGAAACCGTGGCACACTCGTTAAGAAGGGAAGTTTTAGCGTTCGATCCCAATCTATTCTGCTACTATTTTCTTTTTTTTTTTAATTTAAAACATTCGCCACCACGGTAGAGGGGGGTGGGAACAATAGGCTGTTTCTTTTTTCATGACGTCATGAAATAAGTAGTACTTTTTCCGTGCAACGCCGGGCGACGAGCTCCGCTAGTATTTCATATATTTATAGAAGGATATTTTGGTATCAGGCAGATAGATACTAAATTCACTTGATTAATCAAAGTAATAGTGTAGTTTCGGCTTCAGACAGGCAGACACGAAATCTCAATTTGGAATAGATATGACATAAACACTTTTAAAATAAATTTGAAAAATAATAAAGAACGGAGAGCAGTAAACATGGCGATAAATTTGAAAGTAAAATCTAACAGAGAATAGAAAGAAAGATGAACCCGAAGAAGAAAAGAGGTATGGAAGTAAGATGGGGCAAACCAGAAATGTACCCGACTGAAAGTCAGCAGCAAACGGTGTCGGTCAGATTTAGTTCCTGATATTAAAGACTTCTTGTTTTGGTTCGCTTACTCTTTTGGTTTTCACAGTTTAGTACTAATTTTTATTTATTCATTTATTTATTAAATTGTTAGGCGGAAGTACAGAAGAGTCAACAAAGACTCAACCTTATGTTAAGAATGGCTTTCTAAATAATCTTCTGCGGTTTACGGACCGTGCTGAAATAATAACTTAATCATTTTAAAAGCCATTCTTAACATAGGGGAGGGACCTTGTTAACTATTCTGTACTTTCACCTAACAATTTAATTAATAAATTAATTAATTTCCGAAACTGAAACTATTGCCGAAAGTTATATTACGGATGAACTTTAATATCAGGAAGTAAATCTGACCGAACACAGTTTGCTGCTGACTTTAAGTTGGGTACTCTTCTGGTTTGTTGTAAGATGGTAACACAGAGTATTAAGAAATAAGTCGTATTGGAAGGGATATATAAAATGAGAAAGGAAGAATGAATGAACAAATAAATAGATAAATAAATGTTAGGAAAAAGTATAGAAAAACAACCAAATATCGATGAGTGAATGAAGGAGAGAAAATACCCGGAGGAAAAACGACAATGAAAAGAACAATAGAATAATTATAATAAAAGCGAGGATAAAGCACTGAATTTTCAAAATAACAGATTTTATTTATCTTGGTCAACCTGAAGGCGTTTACGTGACATTTTCTCGAATCTACAACCGACCGGAATAATTGCATTGAACGGTATGTCCAGTCCCTCTAGGGCTGTTTATAACACATCATATTTACGTTAGCTTTAGCTGATTCAATGGGAGTCTGCAACATATCCGATATATATTATCATTTACCTGCCTTCACCACGAGTGGGTCGAATGTTAATAACTAACCTGAAGTTAAAGTGACACACTAGCCTTGTTTTGTGTCTAACACGAAGGATACGCGTGTGTAGCTTGCTTCACCTTATATACGCTACTAATATGCGTTTAGGTATATACGGCTAAGAATTCTTTATTATGGGTCGTAAGCTTATGACTGACGTCAGAGCAATAATGGAGACACAGAATGAGAAAAAATGAAATAAGAAATGAACGAAGAAGAGGAAGGCGTGAGATAACGAAAGATACAATATGAAAGAGAGAAGTAAAAGTCACATCGTCATAAAGATGGAAGTATACTCTCTGATGAATCTTACAAGCAATTTCGGCTTTTCAAGTTTGTGAAGCTCGGCAATATGCCGTTTAGCAACGGAGATGTAGTGTCCCTATCGACTGGCTTCCCCATGGCGGCACAGGAGACAATAATTTGATTTTTAATGTGAAGGAAATATAGCTCCCCACTAAGGGAGACTCTAGAATGTGACAACAATAAAATTTACCTAAGTCTCGAAGTATTTCTCCTTCACTGATCAAAGGCAGAACAAATTAAATATAGTGGCAGAACAGATACTACACTTTGCCCCTAGCCAAAAGGCAAAGGATATAGTATCATGTGGATGGGGCCGGTGGCAAGCCGGCAAAATGTGGGTACCATGGAAAGCCTGTACCGCTTTAACTGAAAAAAACCACAGTGTAGTTCTATTTGAAAACAGACAAAAATGGACAGGAAAATAGACGCTTTGTTGAAGGAATTGTTCATGAATGGAGAGATTACAGTGTACATGAAGTTGACTATGGTAAAGTGTGGACGCAAGTTGAATCGGAAAGTTGGCCAAGCTGGTGGGTTTCGAGAGCATTGTATTGCAAAGAAGCGTTCTCAGTGCTTCTGATATGCGGGAAGCTTGGCATGCACCTACTCTCGCATTGATGGCTATGGATGGCTTGCAGAGTGATGAATCGAAGTGCTAATTCATTTAAACTGTGATGATGATCGTCGAGGCTGTGGGTGCAGGGAAATAGGATGTTCCATCTGTGTAGATGAGAGCATGAATAGTCGAGAATTAAACCTGTGTGTCGAAAATGGTGTTAAAGAGCATAGAGACAGAACTAGAACACCCATACGTATATATATATAAATATATATAAATATATATATATAAATATATATATAAATATATATATATATAAATATATATATATATGTATATATATATATATATATATTTATATATCATATAATCTAATGTCATTGTATTACCGTCCAAATTAAAACACCATAGCAAATTAACCGAATATTTCACTTACATACTACTTGGCTTCCCGAACATTCTCAGAAATAGAGAATAAGAGAATATCGACATTGCCAAATTTAAGCAGTTACTCCTAATACTTTTACTCATTCTTCAGAATATAAAAATAGAATAGAAAACACATCAAATCATATTCAAAATGAGGTTTTAGCGTGACTCTTACGAGAAGAAAACTTCTTGAATAACATGTATTGATATAAGGGCAGTTTTCAATCGCTTATTTAATCACTCATATGCAGTGATTATTAACGAACATACTACAAATTACGGAGTACGTCAGGGTTGTCTCTTATCTTTTCAACGTTTTCTGGAATTTGTGATGACAGAACTAGAAAGTCTGCAACCAACGATGGTTCTTAGCAACGAAATGTATACTGATATTCGTTATGCTGATGACACCACAGACTTTGCTGCTGTCTTTTATAAGTTGAAGCACTCTACTTCTTTTGAGAAATGGCAGATGAAAATGAACCCTAGTAAATGCTAAATAAGTTTCGCCTCCTGCGATAATATCTCAATAGACAAAAAGAAATCGGTTTACAAAAACGAATATTTTGTGTTTCTCGGCTCAGTGGTTCCAGGGCCCTCGTCAGGCATTAACAGAAGAATAGAAATGGTATCATCTGCATTTGGAAATAATAAAAGTACATTAATAAACTTCACATGAACAGATCCATCGACGCCATTATCTGAAATAAAAAGAGAATAACGTCGTTAGGACATGTTTCCCGGCTTCCAGACTCCAGTTATGTAAAGAAATCATACCAAGACGATTTAATCAATAGATATATAGTTTTATTATTATGTTCGTTTTATATTTCAAATTCTAAAGAATTCACTGTCAATTTCAGAAATGGAACTTTTTTCACTACTTAAATTCCCGACCCCCTGCGTTTAATATACACAGCTCATTCTTAACTCCTGAAAAAAACACTTTCTATTCTCGGTCCACGAAAGTATTTTAAAATGGCCCTAATTCTCAAAATTACATCCGAATAAGGGCGTTCCATTTACGATTGAACTAAACATATTTCTATTAAATTTACTTCAGTTTTGAACATTTTCAACGCTGCCTTCACAACCCCCCTTCCTTTTCATCTTTAAATCTCCTTTCACGGACACTTTATTTACGGACATTCCCCAACTGGACAGACTCCATATTTTCACACGCACACTCTTACTCTCCATTACTTTATATTTTTTCAAATTTTGAATTTTGGCTTTGTAATTCCTCTATTGATAAGATTTTAATCTTTGAAAAGCCTTGGCTTCAGGAAAGAAAGATAAACATTTTTTTTATCGAGTACACCTTGCATTGAACAATAGAAGTTGAAATATATTTGTCATTCGTACATATTTATCTCTATTTTTCATTTATCGTCATAATTGCTCTATTTCGTATGTTGAGCTTAAACTATCTCACAATATGTTATATCCTCTAAAAGTATACTTTTAGTTTCATATTTTATATATATATATATATATATATATATATATATATATATATATATATATATATGTATGTATTTGTTTATATAATTGTTTTTTTTATTGATGATTGCAGCGTTGTTTTTGTTTTTTTTTGCTTACTACTATTTCGATTATTTCACTTCCTATATGGTTATGGTGCAAAAAATTGAATAATTAGTCGCCTTTAACTTTATAGGACGTATTTTCGTCAGTATTGTTTTAGATGTATTAAAAGTAACCAGTCACCACTTTCTCTATTGCACTACGTGCTCTAGGTCTGAAACAAAAGAATCAGAAAGAGCTTGATAATTAATGCGCGTCGGAGTGCTTCCATAGCTGGTTGTACCATCTGCTTAGATGTCCACGAATGACTTAGAATGTGATTTGGGAGATCATTGATGAATATCAGGAAAGTGTTGGGCCTTGAATTGTTCTTTGAAGCGTGCCAGCGTTGATACCATACTCTTCAGACTTCTGTCCAAAAACGACTACTTTTATCAACCTATACAACAGAGAAAGAATGTGATGGTTGACAAGACATTTAAAGATATTTCATAGATAGCAAGCTTGTGAAGGAGAACTTTGTGACAAACCCTATGAAGAGCCTTTGATATGTCAAAAGCTATTGCTCTAGAAACGAATCCGTTATCAATAGATGCACTGATTCTGTGTGATATTACGGTCAACATGTCAGCTTTTGATCCTGCATGCCGAAATCTCCCAGTAGATTGTTTTTGCTGAGTTTGTTGAAAACTGTTTGATTTATTACAGATTCAAACAATCAGGAGGCTGATTCGTCTGTACTCAGATGCAAAGATTGATCTCTAGTATTTTTAAACACAGGTCAGACTGACAAAGTATTTATAAGGGATGGGAAGAATTTCTCTTTTAAGCAACCATTGAACATTTTCGTAAGTATAGGAGCTAGTTTCCATAGTATTTTGTGGGGTCACTCCGTGAAGACAAATATAAAAAAAATCTGGTGGCAAACCACAGTAGTTAATCTCTTTCAACGTTCAATCGGTAAGCAATAGTTCAAGAACAATTCTTTGTACTTCACAGTCTCTTCTTTCAGCCTCACTCTGCTCTCCCTACCGCTCTCAAGAAGCTCAATGAAAAGAGTACAGTTTTTATACTACTTATTGCCCACCTATGCAAATTTACTGTCAACCAGAGCCATCTAGCTTTTAAATTCTCAAAACAGCTAATTTGCAAAGGGAGACAACTCAAACCACACTGTCTGGATCCATTCCTGGCTGGGGTAACTTTGCTAACCACATTCCCCCTTTGATCTACACGATCATCATTAGTCAGCCCATCACGTAGTCGCTCGACCAACATGGCGGGCGTCTCTCACGCTGCGATCTCCGCGGTGCCTCTTCGTGAACGTCGCGACTTGGCTCGACGTCGCTGTCTTCTTCCTCTGATGAGACCACTGCCGGCCGCACATCAAGGATGTGTCGAGGGATGCCGTTGATGGATACATTGTTCGGGGACTGGACACTTGTCACAATGCCCCTCCCCCAGCGTGTGGTACAGCGAGCGTCAGGCGGTTTTATCCACACTTCCTCTCCCACTAGCACAGACGCTTGCTTCTCCCCTTCTTCCGTGGCTACGGGCGCAGTTCGGGGATGCCGCCACTCGTACTTAGAAGACTGCCCTCTGCGGCACTGACTCCACTTTTTGCCCTGACTTTGGAGCCATATTATACCAGAAAACAACTTCTGGCGGTGAAATTTGGCCCCTTTCAGCTACAGCTTTGATGGTCCTGTGATGCCGCTCGACAATTCCGTTACCGCCTGGTCTATATGCAGCCCTTAAATAGCGCCGCACTCCCCACTTATCCAACACATTCTTCAGGGCTGCTGAGCGAAAGGCAGTTCCATTGTCCATTAGCACTTGCGTCACTGGACCCCTCTCCAAAAACACCTCTTCCAGGACCTTTGCTATCTCACCTGCGTTTTCCGCCTTGATCTCCCTCCAAATGGCCACTCTTCCAGGTCCACAGTCGACCATTGACAGGTACGGCCTCTGTCGATAGTGCGTCACGTCTAACGCCAACCTGCTCCAGTTCTCTGCCACCTGAACCTCACCACCTTCGTGTCTACTTGGCGCAGGGTCGACTGATTGACACTGGTGGCATCTCTCTACAACTGTCCTGACGGCCTCCTTTGTGATTCTGAGGTCCACCTTCCTGGCCAAGAACAAGGTTCTATCCACTCCGAAATGGTGCATATCATGCAAATCCTTCGGAGTGTCTTCAGCCAAGCCACATATTGCAGCAGCCGCCTACATTCGGTGCCTTTAGCCAGGTCTTCCTCACCCTTGTCATCACATCTGCTCTGTTCTTCGCTGAGGGAACGATACTGATCCTGAGTTGAAGATCAAATTCCCTAATCAGCTCCCTTAACGCCATCAATCGACGCTTCACGACCATCTCGGCGGCGCCTTTCGTCTTCATCCTCCTTTCTCCTGTAGCTTCGGACTGGACCCAAGAGAACACAGTGGCCGAGTCGGTCCTCACCTCAACATTCCGTAGCCCCCATTTCAAGGCTAAGTTGATGCCCTTCATAACCGCATCCAGTCCCGCCACATTTATGTAAGCCACGTTGTCCTTCTTCCGCAACCAAGCAGCATCTTCTGCAATGATACCACCTATCTCCAAGGTGACCCCCACTGCTATACTGCTTGCATCACACCACACAAACCTTCTGCACTATTGGATATGTGCCAAACACCTCTCACTGGATCATCTCTCTTCACTTCTTCAATAATCTCTCTCATAATGTACGCAGTCTCTTTATCAACTCCATCCTCCCACTTCACTCCACTAGCTCGCCTTTTGATGTAACTACATGCAGTCCGTAGCCATCCTGCAATCGGGTAATGACCCATCAGTCTTCCGCATATCGAGAAGAGTTCCCGCCTGCTCATTTTTTCAGACACCTCCGGGATTTCATTTCACCTCCGGAACACTAACCTTCCTATTTGGTCCTTCCTTAGTTGGAGCCCTAACGCCGCTCCCCCCTCCAACGATTCCGGGCGTTTTGTGATCAGCCCAAAGCCGTTGAGGTGCTCTACTACGTCCTTCGCAGTTGCTACCGTCTCATCCACCATGATGTGATCAATGTAGGAACTGGTGGCTCTTCTGACTACATCCTCCTTGCTTAGCACCGTTTAGAGGATTGCCGCCATGATCTTTGGTGCAGAATTCAGGCCAAACCCTAACCTAGTTAGGCAGTATATTTGGCCTTTGTATCCGACCAGCTGGTACTTCCAGAATTCCTGCGAAATGTGGATCTGTAGGTATGCAGATTTTAAATCCACAATCGCCGCAGCCTTCTGCATCTGCCTCCACTCTCGCATGGTCTCTCCGCACACGTCCATCACATCGCCTCCCGTGTGACACGCAACGTATACGTTCAGTTCCCTGAAGTCCAGTACTGGCCGAACCTTTTGCTTTGTGGGCTGAACAACCGCCATTAACGGCAGCACGCCTTCCACCTTCTCCTTCCATAGTCTTAAAATCCCTTCTGAGATCCAACGGTCCACCTCCTTCTCAAATTCAATTTTTACGCCTCCTCGCAACGTATGCTCGTAGCATTCCACTCTGTTGTTCAGTACGGGAGGTTCTCCATTCCATACCCACTTAACTGTCCATTTCTCATCATAACAGTGTGCAGAGAAATCTTGGTCCTATATCATGCAACTTTTGTCTGACCCGGCCGTTCCTGTTCCTCTGCCACCTTTTTCGGATCGCACACCTACAGCCCCTTGATATCCTCCAAATCTCACGGTGTTCCGATGTACTGTGACGCCCCCTAGTCGAGCAATTGCGTCCATCCCTAGCACCACATCGACGCCCGTGACAATTTTGTTAATAACAATCGCCTGGATTGTTAGTGACATCCTACATACCATCAACCGAACGACACTAGTGCCATTGCACTTCACCTCTCTGTCGTCAACTGCCGTAATGCTGCTGGTCCCACTGCATGTGTCAACCATGTCTTGGGTGACAAGTGTTGAAGTACAGCCCGTGTCGACAAGGGCCGTTGCACTTCGCCCTTTCAAGGTCACCTCTACTTGTGGCGATGTATCCTGAAGCGCCTTCATCGAATAAGTGGGGTAGCTACCGGCGCAGTGGCTTCCCCCTGTCCGTTTCCCTGGGGACAGAATCTGCTAATGTGGCCGACTTTCCCACAGCGGTAACACGTGACTTCCGGCTTCGGCTCCCTGCACTCCCTCGCCATATGCGGCCCTTGGCATCGGTAGCATCTGCCAGAGAACCTGGGTCTCTGCCACAGCCCTCTCGGCTCTTCGTCCTTCACAATCTCCTGCTGCAGTTTGCTTCGTTGAACGACAGCTACGCTTCCCTGCTCACGCTCTTCTTGCCTGGCCAGCACCCTAGCCTGTGTAATCAACTCCGCCACCTCCATGGTATTTACATCAGGCAGCTGCTGCAGAGCTATGGAAATATGGTCTGGGAAGACATTTATGAAGTCCAGCTTAACCATCTGTCGACGGCCTCCTCCATTGAATCCTGCTAGTCCCGCCAACCTCCAGATGTTGTTGGCGAAAACATCGACAGACTTTCCGGTCCACACCATACGGCTTAGTTTGCCATATGCCACAAATGATCCTTCAGTAAAGGCTTCCTTCAACTTCTCTTCAATGGTGTCTGCAGACAGCCGATCCTCCTCCCGCATCTCCAGATATAGGGCCAGAGCATCACCATCAAGATACAGCGGTATCAAGCTGGCTACATCCGCGATATCCTGCAACTTAGCGACAAGTTTAACCTTGCTCAGCCAAGCTACAACAG
>OY744539.1:38904949-38987449 GCA_963556195.1 Sepiola atlantica
CGACTATGTTTTCGTTGTAAATTTTTTTTAAAAAGACACGAATTCCATTTCATAGACGTAGTACACATATAATATCCTAACGGTTATTTGTTGTTCTAACAAAAGGCAAAAACGTTATTTTAACGTATCACACGGACCAAACTTTAAAAAGTATTTGTACTTGTGTGTTATTTCTTCAAATTAATCATCCTGAACAAGTCTTTAAATAAAGACGAAACGTGTATGATACATATATATATATATATATATATATATATATATATGTGTGTGTGTGTGTGTGTGTGTGTGTGTGTGTAAAGATAGAAGAAATAAGAGTGATACACATGTACGAATGTCCAAATTATTTCAAATTTCGATTGTTCAATGCGAATACACCTTGCATTGAACAATCGAAATTTGAAATAAATTTTGACATTTGTACATGTTTATCACTCTTATTTCTTCTATCTTTATAATTGCTCTATCTCCTATATTGAGCTTAACCTTTTCACTATAGGTTCTATCTACTAAAAGTTTACTTTTGGTTTATATTTAATTCTAAATTTATAGACAACACGGTAAGTAACATGGACCCATTATTTTTGTCGTAAATTGTAACAGTAAGGGATTGCATATATATAAAGTTAGGTATATATATATACGTATTCCAAAATTCATATTGATTGGTTCATTAGTTAAGGAGATTACCTGCACATATAAATATATATAGAATTAATATCATCACGTATTAAACCAGTGATATTTTAAAAAGTCTTAATGTAATACAATGTTTTCCTGTGACGCTAATTCTCACGTTGTGGAATTAAAATTTTCAACGTCTTTCTTGAAACAATGCGAGACAGTTATTTTGCGTCTAACTGACTTTACGTGCGCGTTTCTCCGGTATCTGTTGATGAAACTCTTATTTTCTCCAGTTTTTTATTCATTTGCGTTTGTCACCTGATGATGATTCGACGGAGAATCAAAAACGTTCGTAGTACATGTGTAACATACATTAATTCTTTCGATTTTAACAAGCAAAAATCATGAGAAAAATTGAAAAAATAAAAAAGTTTTAAGTAAGCAGATAATTCTATTAGTTTGACAATATTTGTGTAAATGAAAAATGATGCCTAAACAGACTCTCTCTCACTCTCCTTCTTACTCTCCCGCTCTCTCTCTCTCTCTCTCTCTCTATATATATATATATATATATATATATATATATATATATATATATATATATATATATATATGGTTTTGATGAGCATCCGAGTAAGAGAGCTCAATTTACTTGTTAACATGGCAGAAATAAATCTAAAGGGTATAAACTAAAAACACATTATGGCAGTCCGCATTATAAATTATGTAAACCTATATGGGTCTTATCAGACGCGTACCCAGCCCCATTTCGGAACTATATATATATATATATATATATATATATATATATATATATATATATATATATATATATATATATATGTGTGTGTGAGGTTTTATAAGTAAAAGGTAACTTATCATCAGAGGAAGTAGTGATTGATAAGTTGACAGATAAGAACAGTCAATATTCAAAATTTGAAAAAAGTTTTTTTTTAAAAGAGTTCTTCTTAAAATATTTTTTTTTAAAAAGGTTGTAAAAGTTCAAACGTGTGTGTTTCAATGTAAATGAAAGTCACCAAACACGGAAATATAAGTTGTATGGGGTTCATATGTAATTGGTAAATCCAGGAGAATCTGTATGAAAATTCAACAGCGGCGATTCCACCCAAGTTCCCAGTCCTTAGAGGGACTCCTGGATTTACCAATTACATTTGAACTCCATACAACTTGAATCTCCGTGTTTGGTGACTTTCATTTACATTGAAACACACCCGTTTGAACATTTAAAACCTTTTTAAAAAAACACTTTTTTTAAGAAGAACTCTTTAAAAAAAAACTTTTTTCACATTTTGAAAGAAATGAAATTGAAAGAGAAGAAGAAGAAGAAGAAATATTCTTATTTACTAATTGCTTCTTGTTCTGAACAACTGAAGATATTGATCTGTTTCCATTTGCACGTCTAACTATTTTTCATTGACTCACCTTATATATATATATATATATATATATATATATATATATATATAACTTTATATACAAGAAGATATGATAGCAAAACCTATCACGTTTTACCCAACAGTTTTTGTTCTTTTTATTTATGTATTTGGTTGAGGTTGGAGGATGACATATTGTCGATGGGAGATCAAGATTAAATACTTCAAAATTTAGTCAATTTTGAAGTATTGTGTGTGAGATGGGCATATTTGCTTATTACACAAGGCTATAGTTTCGTCATGTGGGAAAAACAGACTCGCACATATCTGAAGCAATGGCTGAATCCTTAGAAAATGACATCTAGTCTGTAGTAGAATGGGGTCATAAATGGATAAATACATTTACTAATGCAAAGACAAAGCTCTTTTCCTTCAACAAGTACAAGAAACCATCGATTGACATTGCAAATAACACCCTACCTGAGAGTGCAACAGTCAACCCCCTCGACCTAATATTCACAGGTAACATGTACTGGAACAAATACATAGAAGCCATTGCCAAGGCTACTGCAATGGCAGTAGTCTCCCACTACTCTGCTAGAAAATTCCCCACACCTGACAGTATCCTATATCACTACAAAGCTACCATCAGGCTATGCATGAAGCATTGTTGGCACATCTGGGCTGGTGCACCATCCACTAGTCTCTCCCTCTTAGACAAGGTCCAAAAAAGTCGCTTATCTGATAGGTCCCTCGCTGTCCACCAAGCTCTGGATTCTATCCCATCGCCGTAATGTTTCATCCTTGTGCTTTTTTACAAGTACTTTAATTGAATGTGCTCTGACGAACGTGCTACTCCGGTGCCCCCTTGACGTAAATACACTCGACCAATTCGATAATCAGCTCAATCCCATCCATTCACTGTGGAGGTCACAAGATGCTTAAGAGCCTACTACTCCAATAGCTTTTTCCTCGGGCTGCCGGCCTTTCTTTACCCGACTGCACCGACCTGCAAAAATGTATAACTAATGTGAACAAGCATCTCGCTACAAAGCTCCTAACTTAGGAAGACCCCCAAAACTTTCACCCTTATTCTCAATAGCCCTTTAAGTCTACATAACCAGTTGGCTTTGTTTGCGGTGAACTATGCTAAACATTATTTATATTTTACAATATTTTAGATATGGATTGATATTTTGAATTATTTTGATTATTCGAACTACTGTTCCAATCTTAAATGTTATTTTCACTAGGTTTTGTCAGATGTAACCCTCCGAGCTTTTTCAGGTTCATCTTGTGAACTCAGCAATCTTTATACTGAACTCGGGAATCCATAAACATGACGCAACTGATAAATAGGTTCAGTAAAATCAGTTCTAAGTGAAAGACTTCTGTGGGTTGAAGATTCAATTCTAACTACATGTGATAGCAAATAAGAATAACATTTGAAAATACTGAAGAATTCAGCCCGTGGGGTAAATAAAAAGGGTTCAGTTCGAAATTTTGTTTAGATTCCCGAGTATCTTGTAAAATATATTATGCAAAATTAACGAACAATGGCTTACATCATTTCATGAAGTCAACATTGTAAATATCAGTTTGAGGAAAAACTAATTTACCTATTATTGTGATACACAAGTAATTTTAAAAAACAAATAGTGTGATGTTTATTGTAAAAAATGTTACTGTTTTTCTGGTTCATATCGATATACTGTATATATATATATATATATATATATATATATATATATATATTAATATATATTACAGAATATATATATATATATCCAGTCTTCTCATATCTATTTATATCTTTCTATCACAGTTTGTTCCGTCTCCGTCTCCGTGTCTGTCTGTCTGTCTCTCCTACTTTTCTCTAACTCCTACTTTCTCTTTCTTGTATATATTTATATTAATCGAATATTTTTATATATACATTTTATTTTTTATAAATTTAATATCTGTTGTTCAATATCTCTCTATCTATCAATCGATCTGTATTAGCTTGTTGAGAAATTATCGTTTATCGTCTTTTTAAAGAGAAAATATTTTTTCAAGAAATTAACTTTAGCCCACACAGTTATTCCCAAACGTGGCTTTTATATTAAGAAGTATTTTGTGGAGTGAAATCTTACGATTCCTCTGCGCTCACACACCAACGTATTGCGCCAACAATCTGACATTTGGCATTTTTGTCGTAAAAAGATAGGATAATTTCATCTTGATTTTCCCGAAATAATTGTAGAAGCATTGTTGAGTCTCCTGGTAGTTTTTAAATTCTCTATTTATCGCATGGGGTGACCTTCAAGAAATTCAATATATAAACATCAACCCAAAGAATATGTGGATCCATTATAAAATGCTTGGTCAAATGGGCGTATTTTCTACTAAAGTATCACTACTTATCAAAGTCAAAAGCCACTTGAGGATAAGTGTTAATGGGATGACATGATAACTAGTTGAAAGGGGAAGAACATACTGAGAGGATTGATGGGATGCACTAAGCTTTAATACTTGTAGAGAGACTTCATAACAGGAATCTGATGGCATTGCATTTGAAGATGATCATGTTCTGTTGTAATGTATTAGCACAGTTCGGCAGGTTCTGATGATTTTTATCATCTTTTTTACGAAATAACTATAGAAACATTGTTAAGTGTCTTGGCCACTTAGAAAATCTCTATTGATCGTATTGGATGAACTTTAAGAAATACAATACAAACATCAAACCAAAGAATATGTGGCGTCATTATAGACAGCTGGGTCAAATATGCATTTTAATAATGTATCGTCACTTATTAAGGCAAAATCCACTCGAAGATAAGCGTTAATGAGATGGAATGAGTATCAGTTTAAAGATGAAGAAACTTATGATGGAATCTATAAACATTGATGGGATGAACAAAGATTAGATACTTGTAGGGACGGTTAATAAAAGCAATCTGATTACATTAGATTTGAAAACAACCATGTTGCAGTCAGCAGGGAAGTGATTTTGCCGATGTTGTACAGATGAGGAACCACACTTGACAGAGGGACGCTTAGCAGGCTCGAGACTACCGGATTGTTACTCACAGGATTTGTCAACGAACAGCCTCTTAATCAACGGTGTTCGGCCTACGTGACTAGTGTCTGGTAACACGTGCCATATTTCTTCTGAAGCGTTAAATATTTGCACAGGAAATGTTCTTTGGATGATTTCACGGTATTATGATCAAATTTGAACTCCCATATTATAAGTTAGGCAATTCAGAAGACACTTAGTAGAAAATACGAAAATCTTAGAATTTAGTACTAACAAACAAAAACTCCATATATTAGAAGCCCTATATAAAAAAAACCAAAAAACCTACTTAATTGAATTAACTTTAATATCAGTAATAATATTCTAAAATGTTTATAGCTCCAAATATAGTTTCGTACTTAGTACATCATTCCCGCCAAAAACCTTCTATAAATACTAACACATGGTCTAGACCTGATTAACCTCATTTCATCGAAAATGGACCCAGATGGGGCTTAAAGTACTTGGGAGACAAATCCAAACTATGGCAAATTCATCAGCAAATTCCTCTCCGAAACTAAGATCCTTATTCGGACTATTGAAAGGATCTACCAAAGGATATCTAGACATGCGTTGTCTCTTATATTCAACAATACTGTCCTGCAAAAAAGATGCTACCTATATATATATACATATATATATATATATATATATATATAAATTTTTATTTATACAAACATTATTGGTTACATATGTGCATACATGTTTCGGTTGCACTTTCCCAAGAAAGTCAACCTCATCAGACCGAGAAACTTTCAGGAATGGATGGATTTGAAGAATTTTCTGTCTTAAATAACTCTTTTTTGTGATCTAGCATCTTCTATTTCTAGCATCTTCTAACTCTTATGAATTAGTATTGGATTACTAATTTTCTTATCTTGACCTTTTTTGCCAGTGGTTGTCCACTCCTTAATTTTTTATCATTTAATACCCCCCATGGCGTCTCAACTGCTTCTTCTTGTTCTTATTTTATTGCTCTTGCTTGCCAGCTTAACAGATTCACTCAAGTAAAAATATCTCATCCATACATCAAGAATCTTACATATATAAACAAACCCAGACACACCTAAATAAACATACATATAAAGAAACGGACATCGATATACACATCCAAACATGGACACTTACACCGATCCACTCTCAATCAAACATATATTCAGAATACCTACGAGCCCATAAATATATTTTAGATGTATATTCAACAAAAATAAAGAGATAAGAATATTCTAGAGATATATTCAATACCCACATCCATACGCTTATACAGGGTCAACACACACACACAAATATATATACATATATACACACACATATATATATATACACATATACATATACATATACATACCGATATATGTATACACACGCATACATACATATACATGCACATACATACAGACACACACATACACATACATATATATACATATACAACGATATATACATACATACACATACATACACACATATATACATATATATATATATATATATATATATATATATATATATATATATATATATATATAAACCCATACACAAACCATACATGAGCATATTCGTAACCTAGGTATACAACTTACATCCACCCATACACTTTTAGTATAAATAGTTCCTAAAAATAGTTTATAAAAATACGTACACACATGCATACATATACATACACACATACACATACGCGTGTGTGTATGTATATGTATGCATGTGTGTACGTATTTTTATAAACTATTTTTAGGAACTATTTATACTAAAAGTGTATGGGTGGATGTAAGTTGTATACCTAGGTTACGAATATGCTCATGTATGGTTTGTGTATGGGTTTATATATATATATATATATATATATATATATATATATATATGTGTATGTATGTGTATGTATGTATATATCGTTGTATATGTATATATATGTATGTGTATGTGTGTGTCTGTATGTATGTGCATGTATATGTATGTATGCGTGTGTATACATATATCGGTATGTATATGTATATGTATATGTGTATATATATATATATATGTGTGTGTGTATATATGTATATATATTTGTGTGTGTTTGTTGACCCTGTATAAGCGTATGGATGTGGGTATTGAATATATCTCTAGAATATTCTTATCTCTTTATTTTTGTTGAATATACATCTAAAATATATTCATGGGCTCGTAGGTATTCTGAATATATGTTTGATTGAGAGTGGATCGGTGTAAGTGTCCATGTTTGGATGTGTATATCGATGTCCGTTTCTTTATATGTATGTTTATTTAGGTGTGTCTGGGTTTGTTTATATATGTAAGATTCTTGATGTATGGATGAGATATTTTTGCTTGAGTGAATCTGTTAAGCTGGCAAGCAAGAGCAATAAAATAAGAACAAGAAGAAGCAGTTGAGACGCCATGGGGGGTAATAAATGATAAAAAATTAAGGAGTGGACAACCACTGGCAAAAAAGGTCAAGATAAGAAAATTAGTAATCCAATACTAATTCATAAGAGTTAGAAGATGCTAGAAATAGAAGATGCTAGATCACAAAAAAGAGTTATTTAAGACAGAAAATTCTTCAAATTCATCCATTCCTGAAAGATTCTCGGTCTGATGAGGTTGACTTTCTTGGGAAAGTGCAACCGAAACATGTATGCACATATGTAACCAATAATGTTTGTATAAATAAAAATTTATACTTATTAACAGCTCTACTTGGTATTGAGCACTTTTTATAAACACTTGAGTTTCTACCGATTTACATTTACAGAAACCAATACATGTACGATATATATATATATATATAGATAGATATATATATGCACAGAGTAATCTCCTAAACTAATGAACGGTAACACGGTGGGAACATTATATATTTTTGGTAAATGTTTTCATTTAAGAGGGCATATATATACATTTTTTGTATATTTTTTTAGTATGAACCGGCATCATAGATGTTAGAATATATATTTCCGGCAACCTGGTGAGTAACATATGCACATTAATAATTATTTTTTATAAACCTTTTTAAAAGATCGGTACTGCGCATGATTGTCAATGATATGCTTTTGTGTTTCGTTTTCATATTCATACTACGAACCGGGTCTGACGGAGTTCATTAGATTGCCAGTTGAAATGGTAACACGTCTGCAACTGTGTAGCTAAAATGCTTGTATGAAAAATATACAATGATATTATTTACTCTTCCCAGGAGTTAGGCACAAGACTAGTTCTATCTTACTCCCACAAGCAAGATGCGATCCAAGATCGGATCGGGAAAGTGAGGCTTGAAAAGCCAGCGCCCGAGGAAGTAAGCACTCTGGCCATTAAAAATTGCCTAAGCAGCCCCGTCGGCATTCCTTGGTAGAAGCGCCTCAGACAGTAAGCAATAAACTTACTCCTTCCCAAAGAGGGGAGGCAAAGCACAGGACAGACCCATTGACCGGCGTAAATCAAACCCCGAAGGACAAGACAATACCAGTATGGTGTGCAGTATCCATCGGAACAGAAACTACACTTTGATCTTAGCCAAAAGGCCAAGAATGATATTTATTTACCTCCTCTCGAGGAGGTTAGGCACAATGCCAGTTTTATCTTACTCCCACAAGGTAAGATTTGACCCAAGGTCGGAAAAATGGGACTTCAAAAGCCAGTGCCCGAGAAGGTGAGCACTCTGGCCATTAAAAATTGCCTGGGAAGCCCCGTCGACATTCCCCAGTATGGGCGCCTTAGGCAGTAAGCAATGCTCTTACTCCTGCCCAAAGAGGGGAGGCAAAGCCGAGGAGAGTGGACCTCCTAAAACTGCACTGGCCAGATTCATAGATCGGCGTTAATTAAGCCTCGAAGGCTAAGACAATACCAGTCTATAAGGTGCAGTATCCATCAGAACAGATACTACACTTTGATCTTCGCCAAAAGGCCGTTATTTAACACCTACCCACAATAAGAGTATGTGACACAAAGTCGGGAAAGTGGGATTTGAAAAGCCAGCGCCCGAGAAGGTGAGCACTCTAGCCATTAAAAATTGCCTGGCAGCAACGTCGGCATTTCCCGGTAGGGGCGCCTCAAACTGTTAGCAATAAACTTACTCTTCCCCAAGAGAGGCGGCAAAGCCTGGGAGGGTTGACCTCCTAGAACTGCACAGGACAGACTCATAGACCGGCGTAAATCGAGCCCCGAAGGTACAAGACAATACCAGTCTATGGGATGTAGTATCTATCAGAACAGATACAAAACTTTGATCTTGGCCAAAAAGCTGGTATTTTTCACTTACCCACAATAGGAGTACGTGACACAAGGTCGGAAAGTGGGATTTGTAAAGCCAGCGCCCGAGAAGGTGAGCACTCTGGCCATTTAAAATTGCCTGGGCAGCCCCGTCGGCACTCCCCGGTAGGGGCGCCTCAGGAAGTAAGCTATAAACTTACTTCTTCCCAAAGAGGGGAGGCAAAGCCTGGGAGAGTGGACCTATTAGAACTGCACAGGACAGACTCATAGACCGGCGTAAATCAAGCGCCGAAGGCCAAGACAACACCGGTCTATAGGGTGTAGTATCCATCGGAACAGATACTACACTTTGATCTTGGCCAAAAGGGCAAGAAGGATATTATTTACTCCTTCCCAGGTGTTAGGCACAAGGCCAGTTTCATCTTACTCCCACAAGTAAGATGTGACCCAAGATCGGGACGGGAAAGTGGGGTTTGAAAAGCAAGCGCCCGAGAAGGTGAGCACTCTGGCCATTTAAAATTGCCTGGGCAGTCCCGTCGGCATTCCCAGGTAGAGGCACCTCAGACAGTAAGCAATAAACTTACTCCTCCCCAAAGAGGGGTGGCTAAGCCTGGGAAGGTTGACGTCCTAGAACTGCACAGGCAGACCCATTGACCGGCGTAAATCAAGCCCCGAAGAACAAGACAATACCAGTGTGGGGTGCAGTATCCATCGGAACAGATACTACACTTTGATCTTAGAATGATAATGATAGTAATTTACTCCTTTCAAGGAGTTAGGCACAAGGCCAGTTTTTATCCTACTCCCACAAGTAAGATGTGACCCAAGCTCGGGTCGGAAAGTGGGGGTTGAAAAGCCAGCGCCCGAGAGGAGTAATGATATCAAATAAATATTGAGCTCTATTTATTATATAGCACTATTATCTGAACACAGTACGGATTCAGTATATTATATCTGGTTGATAGAACCTCATCGGAATTATTGAATATATATATATATATATATATATATATATATATATATATATATATATATATATATATATATATATATGGGCAATATGAACATCTTAGTGATATATCATACAATTCCGTCTGATGATACAGAAAGGCAACTA
This sequence comes from Sepiola atlantica, assembly GCA_963556195.1. NCBI lineage: Eukaryota > Metazoa > Mollusca > Cephalopoda > Sepiida > Sepiolidae > Sepiola > Sepiola atlantica. The sequence continues at coordinate 38,915,349 of OY744539.1, forward strand.
CAGGTAGACGCCAAAAAAGCGTAGACATTTTAAGTCAAACAATTATATGTACCTGAATAAATAATCAAATAATAATCAAATAAATAACCAAATCATTTTCTATATAACTCTATGAACAGATTTAAACAACGGCATCTTTCTTCCCAAGGAAAAAGTATATTATCGTCTAATTTGTTAGCATATACATACTTATTTCAGTTCTTTTGACGACTACACGACACTATCAATAATAATTCTTGATGAAAAATTTAAAAACGAAACTGTTTTATGGTTCAACACCACCCACTAATCCACATCTAAATATCTCCTAGAGCATACGTAAGATATACTACCATATATATATATATATGTATATATATATATATATATATATATATATATATATATATATATATATATATGTGTGTGTGTGTGTGTGTGTGTGTGTGTGTGTAGCTCCAAGAAAAAACACTACATGGGCACTGTAAGTGTAGTATTTACACTGCATGACGTCGCTAGCTATAAATGCATAGTTCCTTACATTAAGTTGAACGCTCTTATTACGTGAAACCGCCGGATAAAGTGTTTATTCGCTATTCAGCGGTGGCCCAGTGATTCTGGATGTCGGGATTTGAGTTGTAAAATACTCGGAATCCTGGGTTTTAGAGCGCATGACCAATAGTGAATAGTTATATCTCTATGCTGATGAGTCCCGATTAAAAAGGACAAAACGTACACGTATATAGATAATAAACAAAGCAAATATTATATATATATATATATATATATATATATATATATATATATATATATATGTGTATGTATACTTATGTATGTATATATATATGTATTTATGTGGGTATATATATATATATATATATATATATATATATATATATATATATATATATATATATATATATATATATGCGTGTCTGACACACAAAAAGAAGGACTGGAGGATTAGCTGTCTATCGGTATTAGCAAAATCAGAATAAAAAGAGAGAGCTGTATAACCCTAAAAATGTGACCATAACTTATACTACTTGGCGTTGGCTTTGGAATGCACAAGAACATCGCAGGAAAAGTTATTAGTTTCAAAAGCAAGTCTGATAGAGTAGCCCAAATAACCAGGAAAATCAGTGGCAGATATCATCTAAACATTATATAGTCATACCTTCCAACCACCAGCCACACAGATGAGGAAGTTGCAGACACTTATGAAAAAAGCGATTACCTTATAACAAATAACAAAGCTTATTACTACATAGTTATGGGTGACTTTAACGCTAAAGTTGGGAGAGGGCATCCAGGCGAATCCAGTACTGGTCAGTTTGGTCTCGGAAAACTAAACACCAGAGGAGATACTCTTATTGATTTCTGTGAGAGGCATAAGCTGACGATTATAAGTATACTCTTATTAATTTCTGACGATTATGAGTATATTCTTTAAGAAGAAGCTTAGCAGACGCATGACGTGGAGTTCCCAAAACAACACCACAAAGAACGAAATCGATTACATGCAAACTAATAAACCACACAGCTTTACAGATGGCTCAGTCGTCAACAGATTCAACACTAGATGTGATCACCGTCTGATACGTGCCTCGTTCTGATCGACACCAAATTCGAGAGAGTAAAACTCATTAAAAAATCCAAAAGACACAACCACGATTTTCTATATGCCAAAGCACAAGAATTCCAATCTGGAACTAGTTAACAGGTTTAATACACTGGAAGCAACACTACCAGAAAAAAGATGTTGACATAACATGCGATTTTATCCGCTTCACTTTTTTAGAAGAGACAAGTCACCAACACCGGACAAGCTTTTCGCGAAGACCAAACTACTAAAAAAGAAAAGGTGACACCTGAAAAGAGGAGGTACGAATATTCAAAACATTGAATATCCTGAAGTATGCAAGACAATACGTCGCTGAATGAATGAAGAAATAAAGGCTTATAATGAGGAGGCATAGATCAAAGCTTTGGGAGTGAACAATAGTCTTAAAGCTAGCTAAGAAGAAACAGTTTATTGGGAAAGCAACATATTCACATTTAAGGAAGACGATGACACCCTCACAACTGACTTAAACCGGTAAATCAGAAGATGTAAAGAATCTTACAACGAACTCTACAAAACCAGGAGATCCCAAGATCAACCCTTTAGAAACAAAAGGGGCGGCTACGACACCCTCTCCAATACTAAAGTCCGAAGTACGGTCGTCAATCAAACGACTAAAGAGAGATAAATGTACAACTTTAGATTGAATTACGACAGGCATTCTCTAAGCTGGGGTAGCCCAATCGCAGAGATTCTCAGCAGCCTTTACAACAAACGCCTTAATGCACGCAATATTCCTAGCAACTGGAAGAATGTGTCAATTACCATCCTCCACAAGAAAAGAGACGTGAAAGATATTCAAAACTACTGACCGATAAGTCTACTTTCTATTGTTTACAAGGTAGTTTTCCCGATTCCCGTCAAAAGGATGCAAAATACACTTGAGAGAAACCTACCCAGAGAAAAACTGGTTTCCGACCAGGTTTTTCCACCATGGACCACATTCAAGTTGTAAGCCAACTCAAAGAGAAAGCTTACCAACACGGTATACCACGTTGTTTTGCGTTTGTCGATTATGAAAAAGCATTTGATTCCATCGAATTCACCCCTATGTTCACAGCTTTAAAAAGTCAAGGAATCGACAGTGCCTACATCAACATGTATCAGGATCATTACGACAGAGCGACAGCAACTTTAAAACTCCGAGAGGATAGCGAAAAGATCAATATAGATAGAGGTGTTAGACAAAGCCGCAGCAGTTCACCAAACCTCTTTACATCCATCTTACAAGATTTGATGATCAATAAAATTGACTGGGAAAGAAGAGGTATCAATATAAATAGAGAATACCTTGTTCATCTAAAATTTGCCGACGATATCATTGCCACAAGTGACACACCTCAAGAATTAGAAGAGATTCTTAACGAAATTCACAATGCTAGCCATAAAGTTGGCGTTAAAATATACACTGGAAAAAACAAGGTCATGTTCGAAAAATATGCCACTAAAGCAGTGGTCATCGTGTAATGTGAAAATGTCGAAGAAGTTGAAAACTACATCTATTTAGGGAAAATGGTGAGAAGTGACGCTAATATAATGCCTGAAATCAAACGGCGAATTGCGCTTGGATGGATAGCTTTTTCCAAAGTAGACAACATCATGAAATGTAGAAAGTCCACGATGAACATTAAGCAAAAAGTGTTTAATGAATACATCATGCCTGTTATGACATATGGTAGTGAAACATGGGCACTTAATAATGCAGCATTAACAAAGCCACCCGTGGCACAATATAAAATCTATTATGCTCGAAATCAGTTTACATGATGAAAAAAGAAACACCTGGACCAGGCAGCAAACTGGAGTAAATGACATCATCACTACCATGCAAATGGCGAAACATAGATGAGCAGGTCACCTTTCGAGATGTACAGATAACAGATTGTAATATAGAGCGACACAATGGACCCCGAGGCAATGGAAAAGATTTTGAGGAAGGCCAAAAACCCGGTGGAGAGACGACACCGATAGCCAACTAGGTCCTACTGTGGCACGCCTAGCTAGGAATAACACGAGGTGGAAAGAAACCAGGGAGAGGTTCCTCCTCTAAGAGTGAAAAAAAATGATCATCATCATCATCACCATCATAATCATCATCATCATCATCATCATAATAATTATGATATTTATATATATATATATATATATAATTAAAAAACGATATCTGTTTAAAACATTTCGTACTTGTATTTTGTTTTTCTTCAGACAATCGTTCTGAGGAAGTCTTGAAATAAAGAGGAAACGTCGATGAATACATAAGTAATATATTTCGGTTTTCCTTTTTCAATTTCCATTAAGTCGGAACTTTTTTTCTATTCTTTATCATATATATATATATATATATATATATGTATATATATATATATATATATATATATATATATTAGTAGAGAATGGTAGTTTGCTTGAAGCATTGCTGGGTATAGTAGTAGTAAGTTTTTGAAAGGCTGTGGGCAATGCAATTCCGGGTAAGATGCAAGTTGAAAGGAAAGGAACAAAAACAATAAAAATAAATCGAATACGATATAAGACTTACTATTTATTTTTCCTTTTTTTTCCTTTTTTTTTTTTTTTTTTCCTTACATAACAGCAAGAGTGTTTTAGCTGTCCGGGTGATTAAAAATCACTATTTGATATTTCGGGAAAAGACATCCCTTTTTCAAAAATAATTAGACCAGAAGAAGAATAATATTTTATTCTTCTCCGACTGTGTAGAGAATAATACAAAACAAAATGGCTGCCAGATATAGACCGCAGCAAAAACAGTTTCACAGGGAATATAAATTAAGTTAAGTTTTATTTTAATATTATGTTAAATATATGATTGGTGTTTAGAATATTAGTGTAATGTTGGTTAGGTGTATGGTGCTCGATAAACTTATCGAGCACCATACACCTAACCAACATTACACTAATATTCTAAACACCAATCATATATTTAACATAATATTAAAATAAAACTTAACTTAATTTATATTCCCTGTGAAACTGTTTTTGCTGCGGTCTATATCTGGCAGCCATTTTGTTTTGTATTATTCTCTACACAGTCGGAGAAGAATAAAATATTATTCTTCTTCTGGTCTAATTATTTTTGAAAAAGGGATGTCTTTTCCCGAAATATCAAATAGTGATTTTTAATCACCCGGACAGCTAAAACACTCTTGCTGTTATGTAAGGAAAAAAAAAAAAAAAAAAGGAAAAAAAAGGAAAAATAAATAGTAAGTCTTATATCGTATTCGATTTATTTTTATTGTTTTTGTTCCTTTCCTTTCAACTTGCATCTTACCCGGAATTGCATTGCCCACAGCCTTTCAAAAACTTACTACTAATATATATATATATATATATATATATGTGTGTGTGTGTGTATGTGTGTGTGTATGTGTGTGTGTGCGTGTGCGTCTGTGTATGATACGTCAACTAACATGTTGATCTTAACAATCAATGGTGGCTGAAGTCTTAGGTTCGTAAAGCGTGACCGGCGTGTCAGCTGCATATAGCCACACTGATGAGTCTTATCTAACACAAAATATGCATATCTGATTGATATAAAATATATTTATAAAAATATAATTTATTACATATATATAAAAATATATTTTGTATAAAGTTATATGTCTATTTCGTATAAAATAAGCATTCTGATGTTATGCTGAAATAGTGAGATACGTTAAATATGATTGTAGTGTCATGAGAATTGACATTCTTCAAGTGTTATCTTAAGATTGCCAATCATCAATGTTCATACAGCCAGATTTTACGTATTCCTTTTTTACCATCTATTGGTAACGTTAAGTTTATATACCGTCCTATAATATTCTCGTTGTAAACGATCTAGTTTTAAATGTAGAAACTAATACTTTTTATTCGTAATGCTAATAGAAAACTGTGCGTGGCAACTGAAACACGTCTGCATCGCGAAATGGAAGTAGAAGATGATGAGCCTAGATTTGATATAACTCATCACACCATGAATGCCCACCTTTATTAAATGCAAAACTTTTTAAAAGTTTTATTTTTCTGGTGGGTAACCATTTATCCATGTCCGGGGACCACTATAGATTGTCAGTTGGACGATGATCGGTACCACAAGATGATTAGAAAAAAGTGCGTGGAATGGGCAGAAGATTACTTAAGATGACTTAATTACCAAAGAGAAAGGCTACACAAGTACATTATGTACATTTCACTTGAAGATTACTATGTTGTAGTCGGTTGGGAAGCAGCCTTGTGATATTTAGTTCCACCAATGCGATATTTAATGAAAATAAAGTATGTTAATGGAGGTTTTGTTTGGTTTTGGGCACAGAGAAAGAGAGGGAGAGAGACAGAGACAGAGGCAGAGCAGATGCATTTGCGGTAGTTGTTGCTAAGTAACTTTACGCTGTGAATGTATTACAGGTTGGACCAGTGATTGGTTAAATCGAGCACCTTCCCTGAACATAACGATACAATCGAGAACGGGTAACAGCTTCTCTTTTGTGTGAACAAAGCTGCAGAGATCGCCCCCAATACCTTGCGAAGTCGGTTTTGTACTCTCTCTAGCCAAGGGCGGCATCTCCCCAGATATGACAGCAGTAAACTATTACAATCTCCAATCAAACCGCTAGCACCCAGACACATTGTCGCACACATGCACGCGCACACATATTTGGCATCTCAAATAAAAAAATTGTTTACCATGCTCTTAAACCACACCGCTAGCAAAAAACACAAACACATCACCATGACGCTTTGTGGTAAACTGACACAATACCTTTATGTTTCGTTATGAATTTTATATAATCGTTCATATTCCACGTTTTAAATTCACCTCGATGTACATAAATTACAAGAATTATGTTTCTCTATCTGTTATAGTTTGGACAGTGTTCGTTTTTATTCCGCTCTGAATTTTATATAATCGTACATATTCCACGTTTTAAATTCACCTCGATGTACATAAATTTAAAAAAGTATGTTCCTCTATCCGTTATAGTTTGGACAGTGTTCGTTTTTATTCCGCTCTGAATTTTATATAATCGTTCATATTCAACGTTTTAAATTCACCTCGATGTACATAAATTTAAAAAAGTATGTTCCTCTATCCGTTATAGTTTGGACAGTGTTCGTTTTTATTCCGCTCTGAATTTTATATAATCGTAAATATTCCACGTTTTACATTCACCTCGATGTACATAAATTTAAAAAAGTATGTTTCTCTATCCGTTATAGTTTGGACAGTGTTCGTTTTTATTCCGCTCTGAATTTTATATAATCGTTCATATTCCACGTTTTACATTCACCTCGATGTACATAAATTATAAAAAAGTATGTTCCTCTATCCGTTATAGTTTGGACAGTGTTCGTTTTTATTCCGCTCTGAATTTTATATAATCGTACATATTCCACGTTTTAAATTCACCTCGATGTACATAAATTTAAAAAAGTATGTTCCTCTATCCGTTATAGTTTGGACAGTGTTCGTTGTTATTCCGCTCTGAATTTTATATAATCGTAAATATTCCACGTTTTACATTCACCTCGATGTACATAAATTTAAAAAAGTATGTTTCTCTATCCGTTATAGTTTGGACAGTGTTCGTTTTTATTCCGCTCTGAATTTTATATAATCGTTCATATTCCACGTTTTACATTCACCTCGATGTACATAAATTTAAAAAAGTATGTTCCTCTATCCGTTATAGTTTGGACAGTGTTCGTTTTTATTCCGCTCTGAATTTTATATAATCGTTCATATTCCACGTTTTAAATTCACCTCGATGTACATAAATTTAAAAAGTATGTTCCTCTATCCGTTATAGTTTGGACAGTGTTCGTTTTTATTCCGCTCTGAATTTTATATAATCGTTCATATTCCACGTTTTACATTCACCTCGATGTACATAAACTTTAAAAAGTATGTTTCTCTATCTGTTATAGTTTGGACACCGCTCGTTTATATTCCGCTCTGAATTTTATATAATCGTTGAAATTCCACGTTTTAAATTCACCTCGATGTAAATGAATAAAAAAAGTATGTTTCTCTATCTGTTATAGTTTGGACACCGTTTGTATTTATTCTGCTTTGAATTTTATATAATCGTTTATATTCGACGCTTTAAATTCACCTCGATGTATATAAATTTAAAAAAAGTATGTTTCTCTATCCGTTATGCTTTGAACACCGTAAGTTTTTATTCCGCCTGGAATTTTGTAAATAGTTCATATTCCACGTTTTAAATTTACTTCGATGTACATAAATTAAAAGAAGTATGTTTGTCTATCCGTTAAAGTTTGGACACCGTTAGTTTTTATTCTGCTCTGAATTTCAAATTCACCTTGATTTACATAAATTTTAAAAAGTATGGGGTTTTATCCGTTATGGTTTGGACACTGTTCGTTTTTATTCCGCTCTGAATTTTATATAATCGTTCATATTTCACGTTTTAAATTCACCTAGATGTACATACATTAAAAAAGTATGTTCCTCTATCCGGTATAGTTTCGGCATTGTTTGTTTTTATTCTGCCCTGAATTTTATGTAATCGTTCATATTCCACGTTTAAAATTCACCTCGATGTACATAAATTTTAAAAAGTGTGTTTCTCTATCCGTTATTATATATTATATATATATATATATATATAAATAAATATTAATTATTTATTACCTACGGACATCGATGTTTTATGCTTACGCAATCTCCAATGTAGGAAGCTAATTCCCGACGGTCGACGGGTGCGAACTTCGACTACAAATCGCCACTGATTCGCAAGTCAAGAGAGTGAACAGTTGGCCACCAGAAATCAGATCATAATTTTAGGAGGAATTTAACTTTGTAAATACCAAGTTGGCGAGTATTCACCACAAGCGGCGTAGAGTGATCTAACAACAACAAATCGTACTGATCTCGCAATATATATATTAGTTTTTTTATGTTAGATGATATATAATTATTTCCACAATCAAACTACGCCGCAGCCCACACACACCATAAAACCGTTATGTGACTTTGATGGATTGTGTGGGCTGCGGCGTTGTCTGATTGTGGAAATAATTATATATATATATATATATATATATATATATATATATATATATATATATATATATGTGTGTGTGTGTGTGTGTGTGTGTGTTTGTTATAATGAATAGTATCTTCTTCCTATAACCCAAACTACATCGAACCCTACGCCGTAATTGCCCGCGATTAAACCTCTTGTTACAGTTAATGTGTTGTATACAATTTTAATCAATAAATAATATTTGTATTATTTACACATTTTCCCATACCATTTTCTTACACACACACACATAAATGTATATATATATATATATAGTCTTGAAAGTTTCTCAACCATTAAAGCTATATTAAAAAAATATGTTTTTGTAAAGCTGAAGTCCCAAGTCGTTCAGTGGAAAATAACTCATGTAAGTCAATTTAACTTTTTCAGTTATTATATTAGTTAGCTTCTAACATTATTTAAGGGATCATCAGTTGTTTACCATGAACAACTATATATATATATATATATATATATATATATATATATATATATATATATATATATATATGATCATGGAAAGCAAGGAAATGATCCGACGTAATGAAAATTGAAAAAGGAAAACTAAAAAAGTATTATTTATGTATTCATCAACGTTTCGTCTTCATTGTAAGACTTCCCCAGGATGATTATTTTGAAGAAAACATCATAACTGGCACAGAATGTTTGGCCGCTGCTTCAAAACTACGGCCGTTTGGAGCAGAAGAAATCAAAATATGCGATACAATATAGATAGTGGCGGTTGGTAAACAACAGTGGGAGTGTGAACTTCAAAACGGCCGTAGTTTTTTGGGCACTTTCTTAACAATCCTTACAAGAGATCTGCTGTCTCTTTCAGACAGTGTCGCCTCTTTTCTAAAATTTTGTTTAGAGGTGGATGTGTACACTTGTTTCATATGCTGTCATCACCTTCGAGACGGTTCCTCTCGAAACGGCCACCATCTTACCCACTTCCGTTACAGTAGAACCTGCCATAGGGGCACCAACAATCTGCCCTCTGTGGAAATATGATAGATGTGTCATTTAAATGTGTCTTACTAATATCGAAATAAAAAATTAAATTTAACCAATTAGTTCAGGCAACAATAACCATGAAAAAAAAGTCAAACCAACATTTTGGTTATTTTGTTCAATATTTAAAGGTGTTTTAAATTTGATGCAAAATCTACAAGGTGTTTGGAATATTTTGTCCAACTCCTGTATATATATATATATATATATATATATATATATATATATATATATATATATATATTTATAAATCAATATTTATAAATCAATATTAATTATTTTAATACCTACAGACATGGATGTTTCATGAAAACGCAATCTTCAGCGCAGGAAGCTAATTCTCAACGGTCAGCGGGCGCGAACCCCGATAACAAATCGCCACTGATCTGCAGTCATAGACAATTAGTTAATAATTAGGGAGGAATTTTACTTTGTAAATAGCGAATCGGCGGCTTAATTTACACAAGCAGTTAGAGTGATAAACGAACGTATTCGAATCGTGCATGCAGCTATTAGTACTGTTTGTTATTAAAGCCACTCAGAGTGCCCGGCCTTCTGGGAAGGGAGCTGATAATAACATTTATAAATAAATATTAATTATTTTAATACCTACAGACATCGATGGTTCATGCTAACGCAATCTTCAGTGCAGGAAGCTAATTCTCAATATATATATATATATATATATATATATATATATATATATATATATATATATATATATATTTCAAGTTCATTTTATATTTCAATAACCATGTTTTTATTTTATTATTTTTATTTTTATTTTTTCAAATTTCAAAAAACATAACATTTCTGTGAGATATATGTGTTACGGTCCGTTTCATTTGACATGAGCCAAACAACATTTTGATGTCAATATCGTCTCTGCAACATTACAAAATAATCAGAAAATTTCACAAACAGCAAAAAGTTATTGGATTAAAATGTCTTGAAAAATAAACTACAATATACAGCGGTTCAGTTTTGGGGGAACTCACTAGTACGATATTTTGAATTCAAAATGTTAGATAAATAGCGAGTGCGAACACACGTGTAGAATAATGTTTCCCGCCATTTCTGGCTGTTGGTGTACACTAGTGTTTTTCTCATGAATCGATCAATGTTTCTTTTTCTGTTCTTTCAGGTGTATAAGAAGTCTCATTCCAACCAAATTACCCAAATTAATTCACGAATTGAAACCAAAGTGGCCAAAACTATTTTCTTCGTAACTCGTAAGTTTTCTTTTTTCTCTACCATTTATTTCATTTCTTTTAATTCTATTTTTTGTTGCTGTTGTCTTTTATGCCATAAACATTTCCTGCACTTTTCCCATTTTTTTTCATCAACCTGACATTCCTGACTAATGGTAAAATGTTGCCCTCAGTGTTTGCGTCAATCAATATGGACTTTGAAAAAAATGTACACACAAAGGACAAGATCGTACATTGACTCTTACAATTTGATAACAAATATTGAAGCAGTACATCAAGTATTATAGTAAAAAATGCAGTTATGGAAAATTATAATCTTAAGATGATAAAACTGGGAAATTAACAAGACATGTCATTACACATGAAAAGTATAGGGCAAGTTATTACTTTTAATGGATAAAACATACGAAACGTGTTACTTGACGCATAAATGCTCTTTTTATATTGGTTTGCCATCGAAGATATCGATTAACTATTTAACGGGTGCACTGATGCAACATCATACTAATACTTACTCACACTTGCCAACAGGCTGGTTGCAGATGTAAAACAAGTTTCAGTTTGACACAACTTTGTTGAATATTATATTAAATTGTCATTATAGTGGCATTTGTCATATTTGAAAAAAAAGTATGTGACAGTTAAAATCTTGTAACAAAGAATAAATTTTTTTATTTTTATTTATAAAAAAATTAATGTCATTATTAAAGGATTAACATTTCGTTCACCTTTGTGAATTACGTATTCTTTCCTTACCAACCAATATATATATATATATATATATATATATATATATATATATATATATATATATATATAATAAATGAGATGAAAAGTATATAAAAACATGTGTAGATGCAACATTAATTCATAAAATAAAGACTGGAACTGATTTTTTTTTGTTGTTCATTTTTCACTTTTATCTTTTGGCTAATAATTAGCAAGAAACCTAGCTTCTTCAGAGTGTATGAGAAGTAGTAATTGTTCCGTATGTTTGTAGCAGTCCGTATGGAAGGAAAATAGACGCGTTGTTCTTATAACGGTTCATGCACGTTTCAAATATGAAATAACGCGCATGCCCGGGAGATTTGTATTAAAATTGGAGAGTTCATATTTGTTTCTCTTTAAACATCTTTTCTCAGAATGTAATAATAAATGAGAGGAAACGCCTATAAAAGCATGTTTAGATGCGATATTTTTTATAAAATAAAAATCAGAACACATTTTATTCTTTATTTGTTTTACATCTTTTACTTTGGATTTTTGACTAATAATTTTGCTAGACACGTAGCTTTTTCAGAGTGTGATGAGAAGTAGTAATAGTTCTGTATCTTTGTAGCCGTCCGTATGAATGGAAAATAGACGTGTTGTTTTTAGAATGAAACATTAACTTTTCAAATATGAGGTAACGCGTACCCCCGCGAGATTTCCATTAAAATTGGAGAGTTCATATTTTTCCCCTTTTAAACATCTTTTTATATCATTAATATTGTTAAATTTTTAAAGAAGCTAGGTGTCTAGTGAAATTATTAGATAACAGATCAAAGTAAAAACTAAAAATAAATATGTTCTGATTTTTATTTTATTATTAAATATCGCGTTTAAATATGATTTTATAGGCTTTCGCCTCATTTCTTAAAAAAGAAAAATATATAAACCTTCCAATTTTAATACACATCTCGCTGGCATGCGGGTTACCTCATATTTCAAAGGTTGATGAACCGTTCTAACAACAACACATCTTTCTTTCATCTATACAAATTGCTACAAGCATATGGAACTATTGCAACTTCTTATCACACCCTGAGGAAGCTAAGTGTTTAGCGAAATTATTAGCCAAAAGATCAAAGAAAAAGAAAAAGGAAAACAATTCCATTTGTGATTTTTATTTTATTTATAAATATCGCATCTAAACATCTAAACATGCTTTTATAGGATTGACACATTTTTCCAGCATGGATAATCGAATGCTTCAAAATGTACAAAGTACCCGGTTATTAATCTCATTAAGAAACCAAAAGGAGCATGTAGACTAGAATAGAAAGCTGGAGGACAACATCTGACTGAGATAAATGCATCTTCCAATGAAATTTCTTATCACAACTACTATTGATGATAACCATGATGCGACTCAGCTACGTACTAAGTTAATGTGATGCCGGATACAAGTTTACATACAAAGAAAAAGAATAAACCACATCATGTACATGGACGACCTAAAACTATTTGCAAAAAGCAAAAAGGAACTGAAACAGCAGATAGATACAACCAGAATCATCAGCCAGGACATTCAAATAAAGTTTTTAATGGAAAAGTGTGTACTGCAAGAGATGAAGAAGGGCCAAGTGGATATAATAGAAGGCATGGAACTGCCCAACCAAAGTGGGATAAAGGTTCGAGGACAAACAGAATAGCTATAAATATTTATGAGTTTTGGAATATGACACCATCAAATTTACAGAAATGAAGAGGAGGATGGAAAATACTATCTCAGAAGAACAAGGAAACTCTTAGAAACGAAATTATATAGTAGAAACCTAGTAAAAGGAATAAATACCTAGACAATAGCACTAAGAAGCTACCTTGAGCCATACATAGGCTGGACTTTATACGAACTCAGGCACTTTGACCAGAAGACTAGGGAATTAATGACAATGAACAGCGCACTACACTCAAAAGACGATACAGACATTCTCTACTTGAAAAGAAACGACGAGGGAAGAATACTGATAAGTATAGAAGACTATGAGAAAAAAAGGCTGAAAAATGCATAAGCCAAAACTCAGAAAGGCTGAAAAATGCATAACCCAGAACTCAGAAAGGCTGAAAAATGCATAAACCAGAACTCAGAAAGGCTGAAAAATGCATAACCCAGAACTCAGAAAGGCTGAAAAATGCATAACCCAGAACTCAGAAAGGCTGAAAAATGCATAAACCAGAACTCAGAAAGGCTGAAAAATGCATAAACCAGAACTCAGAAAGGCTGAAAAATGCATAAACCAGAACTCAGAAAGGCTGAAAAATTCATAACCCAAAACTCAGAAAGGCTGAAAAATGCATAACCCAGAACTCAGAAAGGCTGACCACAGCAACAAGAGACACCGTCACAATGAACAACACAGGAAGCAACGAAACCAGAACTAAAAAGACAAGAAAACAAAAGTGGAAAGAAAAACAACTACATGGACGTTTTATAAGAATGGCAAGAGAAGAGACCCACAAACATTCCTGGGCATAGCTAAGAAAATGACACCTGAACAGAGAATCGGAATCTCTACTGACAACTGTACAGAACAATGCGATTAAGACAAACTACTTTGAATCTCAAATAGATGAAACATAGGAAAACAGTAAATGCAGATTATGTTGACAAAGAGACAAAATAAGTGAATGCAGCAAACTAGCTCAAAAACACTACAAGAACAGACACGAATGCTTGGGGAAAGCAGTACACTGGGAACTATGCAAACGACTGTATTTCGAACACGCGAACGAGTAGTACAAACATAAACTGTGGACAATATTGGAAAACGAAAATCACAAAATCTTCTGCGACATGGACCTGCAAACAAGCAAGAAGATCGGATGTCAAAATAGTTTACAAAAAGGACAAATCCTACCAAATCGTAGATGTTGCCGTGCCAGTGAAGATAAATGGAACGAAAAACTAAGCATATACGTCGAAGTTGGCAGAGAATTTAAAGGTATATCTAGCATGAAGAAAGTTAATCTAATACCAATAATCAGGTGAAGCTAGGGCAGTAGCGCTTGATATATCCAAGGCCTTTGACAAGGTTTGGCATAAAGGGCTTCTCCTGAAAATATGCTCATACGGTATTACTAGGCAACTATTTAATATAATTAGATCCTTCCTAAACAAAAGAAAAATCAAGGTTGTCCTCGATGGCCGTTCATCTAAGCAACATGACATAAATGCAGGTGTACCCCAGGGATCTATTCTTGGACCTTTGTTGTTCCTGATCTATATAAACGATCTCCCTGATAGTATAGAGTCGGAGATTGGTTTATTTGCTGACGACACCACGCTTTACTCTCGCCATGTTGGTAAAACTGACGCGATCATATCAGAGGCAATGGCTGAATCTTTAGAAAATGACCTCCAGGCTGTAGTGGATTGGGGTAATAAATGGTTGGTAACTTTTAATGCCGCAAAGACAAAGCTACTTTCCTTCAACAACTACAAGAAGCCTCTCCAACCCCCGATTGACCTGGCAAATAACACCCTATCTGACAGTTCATCAATCAAACTACTTGGCCTAACCTTCACATGTAACATGAATTGGAACAAATACATCGAAGACATTGCCAAGGCTGCCGCAAAAAGGTTGGCTCCCTTTACCGTGCTAGTAAGCTCCTCACACCTGACATTATCCTGTATCTATACAAAGCCACCATCCGCCCATGCATGGAGTATTGTTGCCACATCTGGGCTGGTGTATCATCTACTAGTCTCTCCCTCCTTGACAAGGTCCAAAAAAGAGTCGCCAACCTAATAGGTCCCTCACTGTCAACCAAGCTCCAGCCCCTGTCCCATCGCCGCAATGTACCATCCTTATGTTTATTTTACAAGTACTTCAATGGATTATGCTCTGATGAATTGGCTACTCTGGTGCCCCTTCGACGTAAATTCACTAGAATAACTCGACAATCAACTAAATCTCATTCATTCTCTGTGGAGGTCCCCAGATGCCGGAGACCCTTCTACTCAAATAGCTTCTTTCCTCGTGTTGCTGGCCTCTGGAACTCTCTCCCTGCCCCCTGTTTCCCCGACAATACTGACATGCAGAAATTTAAAACTAATGTAAACAGACATCTCGCTGCGCGGATCATGATTTAGGCTGATCCCCCCAACCTTCTCCCCTTTTCTTTTTTCTCAGTAGCCTCTTACGTCTACAGTGGCGGGCTGCCTTGTTTGGGGTGAACCATGTTAAAAAAAATTTATTTAAATCGTAGGAGCACTAGAAAAAGTCCCAAAAACCTGAGAAAAAGACTCGAAGCCATACAACAGACGGCAATGATCAAAATAGCTACGATCTTAAGGAAAATGCTTGAATGCGGAAACCAGCCAGCATAAGCTACAAACGGTAACTATTAACATGGAAGTTACAATAGGAAGAAAACAATACCATATGAACAAAAGGAACAGAAACTACAAAACTGCCCCCTCCAAAAACGGGGATGTCAGCAGCCTTAGCTGATACTACACAAGATATTCGTGAACGGTCAAGGAGGATGGGAAGACCGAGGAGGGAGAGCACTAACCAGACTTTCACTGGAAGAGTGCAGAGAGTACTGGGCCCTTGGTGAAGCTTATTGCCACACAAATCTCAGAGGAGACTAATGGGCGTTACTAGCTAGAAATCAATGGTAAGCGGCTTTTGCGATACCGCAAAGTCATTTGCAATGGTTTTCAAAATGAAGTGGAGAGTACTGGAAATCTGGGGAGGCTTGTTGTCACGATGTCATATGTAAGAACTTCTAATGAGTACAAATAATAGATATGTACATTATAAGGTTTCATTAAAATTTGCTCTTGAGATCCAAACTTACCAGTAAAATAATATGACAGAATAATTAGGACCGACGGGGATCCGGTACCTGGGGGCGCACTAGTATGCATATTGGTGATGATGCTAGACCCTACGTAGAAACACAGTAAAGATATAAGGCTAGTACGTATACTCAACACGGCTCGGCCATCTAGGCAGGGAGAGAAAATGGCGACACGATGTCTAGGTTTTCTAAGAAAAGTCATGTACAATTGTCTATAGCATTTAAGTCTGCACGACGATGAGTTGTAACACCTCGACAAGTTTGGACAGTATCTTAATCGCCAAATTCTAATAAACATTAACAAGAAAAACATACGGTCAAGCGTGTCAGTACTATGTTAGTCGGGCGGGCTGAGCCGAAATCAGAGATTGCCATCTAGAAGCTGTCACTATTAATTAGGGCAGAGATCTCCTTCCCCCAGCGAGGAAAAGGATAATTGTTCTCTAGGTAGATAAAGCCTAAGCGAGGTATTTCAATTGCCCATACCGCGCGTACCACCCAACCCCAAACAACTCCGAGAGAGGAAGAAAGACTCAAGGAAAAAGGAAGAGGGACACAGAAAAAGGGATGGGAGAGAGAAAGAGAGTAAGTCAGTATCGCGAACACCACCACTCCTGAGAGAGGAAAAGGGATGTTTCAGAAAGAAAGGGTATGAAATACACCGTTACGGTAAGAGAAAGGACCTTTTGTGTTTAGAACGAGAACACAGTTACACGAGCAGTGAGAGCCCGGACCCAGGGCAGTCCAGACGTCTGGGGCTCGGCTCGCATTCCGGTTCCAGGCATGCGTGACTGACGAAGTAATGTAAATGTAATGAACCAGAGGCGTGAACACAGATACACAGACGACGAGCTGGGTAAATTTTTATGACAGGCTCCGTGACGCGGAATAAAGTGGCGTATCTGTTATACTTGGCGCCGCGACCAGGAGATCAAACACCTGTGCGTGAGTGGCCGACAAGATACGTACGGGGCCAGAGAAGAGTGTGGGGTCCGGTTAAAATAAGAATATTATTTTAAATATTCTTTAACTAAAAATAAATATTTTTCAATTAGGATACAATTGTCTCATCGGTTAATATGTTTCATAGACAGTAAATCTACAAAATTATCACCTATTAATAATTGGGATCGGAACTCTGTCTGTCTGAAGACGAAACTATGCTATTACTATCTTTTAATGCTTATTTTAATTTACGATACTACTTCCGACTAATGTACTATCTATCAATGCTCCAGTCAGCGGGGGGAGGAGGGTAGTGTAGTATATGATCTGTTGTCATCATACCATCCGTCCAGGCATTAAATTCTCCTCTTTGAGGAAAGAGATGGTGCAGTATTTTTCTGCTGTCAGGAGACTATCCTCCAAAATGTTACCCCTACATTTGATAGAAATATAATATATGTTCGTTCGTCATGAGACCATCCTCCAAGATGTTACCGCCCTCTTTTTACTGGGAGTATCTTTTCTGTTGTCAT
The DNA here is from genome assembly GCA_963556195.1 of Sepiola atlantica. Taxonomy (NCBI): domain Eukaryota; kingdom Metazoa; phylum Mollusca; class Cephalopoda; order Sepiida; family Sepiolidae; genus Sepiola; species Sepiola atlantica. Next base: position 38,933,272 of record OY744539.1, read on the forward strand.
AATACCATCATCCCAGCGATTACTTTTTTTTCTTTTTGTTGTGTGTAGTGTAGTATATGTTCTGTTATTTTCATACTATCCTCCCAGGCATAACATCCCCCTTTTTTGAGGATGGTAGCGTTGTACATTTCCTATTGTCATGAGACCTGCTTCTAATGAAATTTCACCCTCTTTTGGAGGGTAGTATAGTATATGTTCCTTCTTTATATATATTATGAACAATATACTCCCTCTGGCTGCATATTTCTGCTAATATATATAATTATAACTTTTAAAATACTCTAAAATTAAAAGCAATAACATTAATAAAAATGCGCCTGTTTCCATTGTGGCTCCAATACACGTGGGAAGGCGGTTCAGTCGAACCACTGGTGACGGGGCAGCTTGCAGCCGACATGGTCGGTAGACAATTAGCTTTAAAATGAAGCGAGTTGGCTCAGTACTAATGCCGTTGTTTCTCAAATATTTTCAATGTGGTGTAGGTAGAACAGTCTATAAATTGGCTCTAGAACGTTCGTCAGATCATAGAGTAGATCAACCTGAGCTGTAGACATTGCTCAGAATCTCTACACTTAACGAATCAATAGAAAGGGTGAAGGCAATGCTAAAGATAATGTTTAAGTGGGATCGAACGACAGATATAAACAGACGGTAGATGTGAATTCCTGCGTCTGTATCTGGTATCGACTGCACCATGCAGGGTCGATCCTGATCACGGCATTAGATGTGAACTTGCGTCTGTATGCATCAACTGCACATACTGTCGTCGTCCAATTGTTGTCTTCGTCTGAAGTAGGTGATCGATTTCGACACCGGTCGCAGGGTCTATAATATGAGTTGCCCGTCAGTGCTGGAACAACAGATGTTTCTTTCCAAACAAAACTCCAGTTTAAAACAAGTGACAAATGTTTTATTTTTCGAAGTTACAATGATACTTTTCCACTCAGCTTCAGACTTGTAATAAGAAAAGAGCCCTACCTCTTTGTTTGATATATATATATATATATATATATATATATATATATATATATATATATATATATATATAACTTGAAACACACACACAAGAAACTACTCTCAATTATCAGCTGTTTATTTATGGACATCAAAAATTGACTGACCATGAGATCCACCATCTGGAAGAACATTATTTTTTTAAATCTAAAGTGGGTCATAATCGCAGAATGGAAACCTCGTATCTGAAGGGACATTACTTTTTTCAAGGATTTTAAGGTGTTTGATTTCTCAGTCTAAACCCTCAAGAGCCAATAACTGTTTCAAGTGGAGAAAAAATAGATGTTGTGGGGGATAAACCATTTCCTGGCATCTCTTTCTTCTCTGAGCTAAATATGTTTAACTCACGGGCCTGCCGTCCCTAACATACATCTATGCATCTCACAATGATAAATGTTCAGTTTCCAGTTACCGCATTTAAAAACGTGTGGAGTTGGAAACTTTTGTCCCGCAAATTTTTAATACTGGGTGGTCAGTTCAACGCTCGATTTTCTTGCGTTTGACAGGTTTTAGTGGTGACATTTGATCCTTATTCTAATTCGAAACTTTTTTTTTCTATTTTTTTAAAATAATACTTTGTCACAAGATTTCGATCCTGTAAATCACGATAGGTTTTTGGGCCCGTGTTCCTCAATCGATAAGTGTTTTTTTTTTTTTCAACAAGTGTTTGACAGATTAGCCGATTTAGTTCATTGGGTATTTTAATCAGATTAAAAGCATCAGTATTATCCCTGCTTCAGCCGGTTAAAATGTATCCACAAAAAATATTAAGAGATATAATATGTTATATATCGATTTTCGGTATTTACTTCAATAGTGCTCAATAAGTGAGTAGAGTTAGGTAGTAAGTTATAAATATATATTTATGACAATTAAGCTACACAGAGACTTCCGCGCTTGATCCCCGTAGGGAATTGTCAGGCTACAGTTCAGTTTAAATTGCTCAATAAGTGAGTAGAGTTAAGTAACAAGTTATGAAAATATATTTATAACAATTAAGCTACACAGAGGCTTCCGCGTTTCATCCCCATAGAAAATCGGCAAGATAAATTGCAGTTTAAACTGCTCAATAAGAGTGTAGAGTTAGGTAGTAAGTTATGAAAATATATTTATGGTAATTAAGCTACACAGAAACTTCAGCGTGTCATCTACTTTAGCCTGACAATTCCCTACGGGAAATAGAAACACAGAAGCCTCTGTGTAGCTTAATTACCATAAATATATTTTCAAAACTTACTACCTAGCTCTACTCTATTAATTATGTATATATATATATATATATATATATATATATATATATACATATATATATATATACATATATATATATATACATATATATATATATATATATATATTCCAATAACCATGTTTTTATTTTATTATTTTTATTTTTATTTTTTCACTTTTCCAAAAAACATAACATTTCTGTGATATATATTTTTACGGTCCGTTTTATTTGTCTTGTGCCAAACAACATTTTTATGTTAATATCATCTCTGCAACATTAAAAAATCATCAGAAAAATTCGCAGAGTAAAACGTTCTTGGATTAAAGTGTCTTGAAAAAAAACACTATACAGTGGTTCCTTTTTGGGTGAAACCGACTAAAAAAAAAGAAAAGAACAAACTCACACGTGGGGGAACACACTAGTACGCCATTCTATCAGGAAAGTAAAAAAATCAGTTTTTCTATTTGTCAAATGTAAAGAAATTCAGTAGTTTTTGCCAATAAACGAATTTTTAATGACAAAAAATGCATTCGTGGATTGATCATATATATATATATATATATATATAATGTCAATTGAGATCAATATAATTTGTAAAATTGTTCCAAGAATTCAAAACCAACGAGCATTCGGCGTGCGATCGTTTCCAAGACTTTTCGGAAATATTTTATTGTTCTCTTTTTAATTATTTTTGATGATACCAACACGTCTGTCTGTAAGCATCTTATATATATCAGATTAAGTATAAAAATTCAGAACGACTGACGGGATTTCTTAAGCAGAAGTAGAACAGCGATTAATTGATACATTCAAAAGATTTAAAGCATTCACCATACAGGTTGAATCGAGAGGTGAAATTACATAGGAGTAAAACACATAAGTTAATGTTCTTCAATATAAAAAAAATAATATGTAAATGTAAACAATGGAAGCGATAAATACCATTAGCAGCCATAATAGATTTTTTAGAAAGATAAACATATTAGGATACTATAAAATGATATAAAATTAAATGAAGTTAGATATGGTATATGAGATGGTAAAGTTTGACAATAGAGTAGTAAAAGAATAATTATTATCATGGTAGATGAAACTCACTAATAATAGTTTGAAATAATACAAAGATGAGAACAATGAAATAGAACAGTTAAAAAATTGATAGAGAGGAAAAAATGATAAAGAAGAAAAAGGAAAATAGTAAAAAACAAGAGTTAATTTTATGTTTTTTATATAAAAGGTAGAGTGTATTATTTTAGATAATAGAAATTGAAATAATTATAAGATAAAAGGTCCACATGATAATAAGTCTAGAAATACTCACAGGAAACGGTATAGCTTAACAATATTATTCTATTCTTTAGAGGAGCATGCATCATAATTAGGTATATTTAAAACTATAATTAATTTTGATAGTTCACTTATATAAATACCGAAGGTGAACAAGCGATTTTATCAATTTTAACTTTAAAAGAAATTTGGGATATATGAGAAGAACCTGAATATACAGATATAAAGTAGCGGAGCATTATGCAATTCAAATTAAAGGAGATGCACTACAATGTAGGTATAAAAGTATAAATAAAAATAAAGAGTATATATAGAGTAAATTTATTGAAATAGTAAAAAAAACTTTTTATACATGATCTTATTTTAAAAGCCTTTAATAAGGCTTTTAAAATAAAATTATTTATAAAGGGATTATTTCTTTGAAATGTTTTTCAAATTTTTTTAAAGAAATAATGATCAGAAAAATTACATTATAGTAATTAGAAAAAACATTGAGACAGAATTATAGTAATAAAAATAATATCTATTAGTAAAAACATAAAATATAATATTGACATCAGTAATCAAAAATATAATGATAAACATAATTAGAAAAAAATCATATTTAGATACACGCAAACAGTTAAATATATACATGCACACACACACACACCGATGCATATATAGACACAGTTATACACACACACTTAGACAACATATATGTAATAGAATAATTGACTGTCTTCAGAATCAAGACATTTTGTGAAGACAGTCAATCTTCTTATCTATACATGTAAAAAAATGGATCACATACAAAATAGGAAACAATAACAAAAAAGCACCAAACATACATACAAAACCATTGAGAAACAATATAAAGTCGACAGAAAATTATCACTTAGAATAATATGAAGCGAGATGCACTTATCGTAGATCAATGAACTGTAAAAAGTTGTCCATTCAAAACAGCGAATATGTTTGGCTCGATCGGTTCTTAACATTTGGGAATGTGCTTGGAAGATAATTGTATTCAAATCTCGATAAATCGGTGCCACCTCAAATATAAAAGTTGTCCAATATAAGAGTTAGAATCTGATCTTGACTTTAGATCATATCATATTCATATTTTTTTCTAATCTGATCTAAAGTTAAGATCGGATTCTAACTCTGCCTAATGAGATCTCAGTTTATAATAGCTGTTGATCGATAACATCGACATGCCAGTGTCGCAGATTATGTACATGTCTGTGTAAATAAAAATAATCATATATATATATATATATATATATATATATATATATATATATATATATATATATATATATATATGTTTTGTTGTCGGTCAGACGAGAAGAAATCTATCTAGACTAATGCTGGGTTTTCCCGCATAAGAAATCTACCTAGTGTCTAATTCAGTCCTCAAATCAAGTAAATAGGGACACGATATGCCTTTGCGTCTGCTGAAAAGCCACTCTAAATATAAACGAGATTATGAACTCAAAGAAACATTGAAACGCTCTGGGTTAGTATGTGTTATACCATATATATATATATATATATATATATATATGGAAATGGATTTTCATATCTGATGAAAGCGGGCCACTGCTTGAAACGCGTTATATATAAAATCATAAAATGGTAAAACAACAAAATAATAAATAAATGTTGAAAAAAACAACAAAATAATAAATAAATGTTGAAAAAAACAACAAAATAATAAATAAATGTTGAAAAAAACATTCTACAAATGTTGGTAGCCTTACTCCTTTACATATATACTTTTCTCTCGTTGGAACTGCACTAATACTGCACTACCCTCTTTTCTCTATATATATATATATATATATATACATACGAGGCCTGTCTTAAAAAGTATCCCACCTTAGGCCAGATAACATATTTTAAATATGTGACTGGTTCGGGACCCTAATCCCCTTCAAAGTAGGTCTCTTGTGTTTGCACACACTTAGCCTACCGATCCATCCACTGCCGGAAACACCTCTGGAAGTCTTCTTTTGGAATGGTGTTCATCTCCGCCGTCGTGTTGGATTCAGCAGGTGTTTACAGAAGATACGATGGTTGTAACACAAATTAGGGGGTGTTTAACCGATTAAGAAATGGTCGCACATGAGCGGAGAGTGACCAGGGCTCTAGCAGGCCCCAAACTGCTTGAACTGCAGCTGTTGTTAAGAGGGTGCAAAAAGAGAGAAAATGCGAAACGCGACGGCGGAGATGGACAGTATTCTAAAAGTAGACTTCCAGAGGTGTTTCCGGCAGTGGATAGATCGGTGGGCTAAGTGTGTACAAGCACAAAGGGCCTACTTTGTAGGGGATTAAGATCCAAACCCCGTCACCTATTTAAAATATATTTTTCTGGCCTAATGTCGGCTACGTTTAAACAGGCCTCGTATATATATATATATATATATATATATATATATATATATATATATATATGTATATATATATATATATATATATGAAAAGCTAAAACTTTTAGTTGAAAACGAGGCCAATCTTTCTTAGATTTCCTTAAATATTTCATTGTCAGCGTTTAGTGTACACAGTTCAACTTTAATTCTACTCACGATCCACGGAAGTATGTTTAAAATGGACCGAATTTTCAAAATTACTTTCGAATAAGTTCGCTTCACCTACGACTGAACTAACTATCTCTATATTGGATTTACTTCATTCTTGTATTTTTTCTATGCTGTCTTCACGAGAACACTTCTCTTCCATCTTTAAATCTCCTTTCACTGGACACCTCATCAACGGACATTTACCAACTGGACAGACCTAATATCTTTTTACACGCCCTTTCTCACTCGCCATAACTTAATATTGTTTACAAATTTTGAATTTTGGCTTTTCCACTGCTAACTTATCTATCTATGTAATTCCTCTGATGATAAGATTTTAATCTTTTAAAAGCCTTGGCTTAAGGAAAGAATAATAAACATTTTTACTGAGTATACCTTGCGTTGAACAATCGAAGTTGAATAAATTTGTCATTCGTACATGTGTATCCCTCTTCTCGTATATTGAGCTTAAACCATATCACTATAGGTTCTATCTACTAAAAGTATACTTTTAGTTTCATATTATATATATATATATATATATATATATATATATATATATATATATATATATATATATATATATATATATATATATATATATATATATACTCGTGCTGGTCAAAAAATAGAACATATGTATAAAACTGTAAATATCATTCCGTTTGAGATAATTTTCGGCTTTTAAATTGTGTAGGCGAAATATTCTATATGTAAATAACAATTACAACTATTTTTAATCATTTGTCATATTTGCATATATCAGACTTGATTGTCACAGTGTAGTTTATTGTCACATTAGGAAATTCAACGTTTCAATTTAATAGAACATTATTCGTTGAGTAATCTCAAACTCAAAAAATTTATGTGTTTAAAAAGATTTTGCAAGTAATTTAATCATACTCTCTCATTCTTATTGAGGGCAATCTGTGAGATGTAATTGGTGCTAAAATATTCCTATAATGCTAAACTAACTGAAATAGTTGGTTTACAATAGAAACTTTTTTTCATATCAATTGCAATGTCAGTTTTTCAATATTTTGGCGTTTCAAAATAATAGAACAAGACAGCTAAGAAAACAAAATAGTTTTTTTTATTAACTTAAATACAGATAAAAATTAATCAATATTTAGTAGCAGCACCTTTTGCCTTGATAACAGCATCAATTCGCCGGGCATGGAATCAACAAGCTTCTCGCAAACTGTGTAGACACCGAATCCCATATGTTCTGTATTGCAATATTCATGGCTGCAAGGGTAGTAGGTTTTTCTTTGCGAAGCTTCCTCTTCATCTGATCCCACAAGGCTTCAATAGCGTTAAAATCTGGCGAGTTTGCCGGCCATTCAAGAACAGGGATCGATTGTTCTCGGAGCCAGGAAGTTGTGGACTTGGCAGAGTGTGTCGGTGCCAACTCATGTTGACAAATGATGTATGTGGCGTCACTGTCAAACTGATTATCCAGCACTTACAGTAAATTAGCTTCCATGATATCTTGGTACACTGTTGCGTTTACATTTCCTTTGATGAAGCAGAAATTACCAACACCCTTAGCACTCATACAGCCCAAAACCATGCAAGACTGCGGGAACTTCACATACTTCTTGACGCATTCTTGGTTATACCGTTCCGTGGATCTTCGCCAAACACGTGGCCCTTGGTCGCCGACAGAAATACAAAATCGAGACTCATCTGAAAAGATCACACGCCGCCATTCGTCTGTAGTCCAGGTTTGATGACCAGTTGCCCATCGTAGCCTCTTCAACATCTGATTTTTGTTAAGGAGCGGTTTGGTGGCAGCTATACGATTTTTGTATCCTAGTTGCCGGAGCCTTCGGTAGGTAGTGCTTCGTGAAACGTCGGCACCAGAAGCCTGTTTCCACTTTTAGTAATGTGGCTTGTTGACTGGAATCGACTTTTCTTTGCCACCTTGTCCAGTGCCCGGTCTTGTCTTTCAGTGGTGCTTTTCTTTCGTCCGCATTTCTTGCAATTGCTGTTGAAAACACCCTTAACATCTTTCTGGAGCACTTTGGTCACTACCGATTTTGAACATCCGACCTTGGTTGCGATTTCCATGTGCGTCTTTCCGACTTCCCGCAAATCGAACATTCGCTGCTTCTCAAACAAAGATATGTCTTTAGAGCGACCCATAATGAGAGATTATGATTAAATTACTTGCAAAATCTTTTTAAACACATAATTTTTTTGAGTTTAAGATTACTCAACGAATAATGTTCTATTAAATTGAAACGCTGAATTTCCCAATGTGACAATAAACTACTCTGTGACAATAAAGTCTGACATATGCAAATATTACAAATGATTAACAATAGTAGTAATTGTTATTTACATATAGAATATTTCGCCTACACAATTTAAAAGCCGAAAATTATCTCAAACGGAATGATATTTACAGTTTTTTACATATGTTCTATTTTTTTGACCAGCACGTGTATATATATATATATATATATATATATATATATATATATATATATATATATATATATATATATATATATATATGCAGGGTTATTCATAAGTCACTTCACTTCGCTATTTAAAATGTCATTTACACTTGAAGAGCGGATTATTATTGTTATTCATGTGGCCAAATTTGATGAATCTCCCACACTTGATGAAAGGCAATGGAAACGTGATGTGAACAGAAAGCCTCCTTCGCACAACACCATAATCAATCAAATAAGCTACAAAGAGTCGTAAATTCATTGCAAAAAAAGAATAGAGAGCTATGCATGCAGAACGAAGGTGGACATTTTGAAAATTTGCTGTAATTTCAAACTCCCATAAATGAATTTGTTGAATAAACTTTCTGTTTTGTATTACCGTATTTTTTAACTTTAGAATTTCAAAAATAAATAGCTAAGTGACTTATGAATCACCCTGTATATATAGCGTTGCCTCATATAAATGTTAAAATTAGTTAGGGTGTTGTGTATTTTCCTTTTAAGGAGATAGGATGATGACGTCAGAAAATATTACTCGGTGGCATGTATCTTCAGTATAAAAACTACTCCCGGCCCACCTGACTAGCAGCAAAATTCGACCCATTCACTCTAGGGGGTCCCTAGATGCCGGAAGATGTTTTAGTCTGATTGTTTATGTCATCGGGCTGCTTTGCCGTAGAATTTCTCTGCTTCATGTTTCCCTGACCGTTCTAACATGCACAAATTTAAATGTACTGTGAACAATCATCTTGTCGTTCAACTCCCAACTCTGTTTCCACCTATTTGTTTGGGGTGAATAAAATCAAATCAAAAAACAAGTATATTCATGACGTAACATAAAGGTTGCCAGACACTGCGTTGTGCATTTTATAACGAGAGGTAGGATAATGACGTCAGAGAAAAATTGAAAACCTCGGGTTTCGTGTACTTTTTTCCATAAGGAGTTATATATGATGATGACATAACAAAAAGTTTAAAAAGAACTCGATTAGTGTCACGTATCATCTTACTTCTAAAAGGTAGATTCATGACGTCACTTAAACATAGAACAACAGGGTTAGATTGCGGTGCATCGAAATCATTGGAAAAATTACACCAAAGAATAGTTTTTAAATATTGGGTTGGGTTTTTCTGAATATTTATAGATAAGGATTGATTATTTATATTATTGTATTATTCAGACTACTGTTCACCTCTTGGGTGTTATTCTCCCACCGCTTCGGCCGATGTAAACTCCGACCTTTTTCAGGTGTATCTCGTCGAACTCGGGAATCGTTCTGTCGAACTCAGAAATCTGTACGGAAGTCTGCAAGGACCTGTGGCGTAACGAATGAAGTACTAAGTAAAATTCAGTTCTCAGTGCGGAGGTTGAAGGTTCAATCCTCAGTGCGGGCGATACTAAGAATACAATTGCGAATTACTTAAAACTTCTACCCGGCCATGACTGACTGAACGAGAGCATGATACCCCCGTGGATTAAATAAAGGGATCTGTTCGAAATTCCGTACAGATTCCCGAGTTCGACAGAACAATTCCCGAGTTCGAAAAGATACACCTGAAGAAGGTCGGGGGTTATATCGACCGAAACGTTGTGAGAATAACACTCAAGATGAGAACAGTAGTCCGAATAATCCAAATAATATAAATTGGGTTGGGTGTTGTGTATCGTAGTTTGTTTTCTTTTACTATCGAAGTCGCCGTGTTATCGAAGCCAAGAGCCACTCGAGGATACGGGTAAATATGGCGGGAATGATTGCCAGCTGAAAATGTGGCAACTATTGGAGAACTAATGAACTGCATTTGATTACTTTTAGGCAGTCGATGACAAGACTTAGTTGACATTGGATTTGAAGACAACCAAGTTGTAACCATCAGGGAAGCAGTCTCGCAGCAATGTGTTCCACAATTGGGAAGCCCTTGCAAAGAATATATGAATATATGGAAACTCTGCCTGTCGCTAGGCACATTGAGAAATAAAGGAAAGTCTTTTCTGTTCGTTGTGGTAATAAGACGAGTTCTTGATGTGAATGTCTTACAAGGAGTAACAGGAGATTGGAGCTCAGTCTAAAACATTTCATGGAAATACTGATATGGTTAATACGAGCTAGCAACGTCCCTTCTATCAGAAAGTGGTTGAAGCGAAGAGAAGAGTTCACCCCTTAGTCGTCTAATGTAAGAAAGAGTGCTTACATAGAGAGATGGGGTGGGAGCGTTTATGAAATGCATAAAAGCACCGTGATTCTGTATCGCGTAGCCAGAGCGAAAAAGATAGAGTTATTACGTCACATAAATGTTTTTAAAAACTGACTTAGAAGGTTGTATATCTTTCTCAAGTAAGACTGATGACGTCACGTAAAGTTTGAAAAGTATTAGTTATGTGCCAATTAGAATATACTTGACTCATAAGTCTATTACTTTTCAAAACGCAGGATTTCAACATCACAAGAAAAATATAATGGTTACTATTCGATACAATGTCTAAGCTCATAGCACCATTGTCGAGCCAGACTCGCCTTCGTCTAATTTCCTGACATATAAGATTATCTCAGCTAATATTCTCGTTCCACCATAATTAATTAATCTCTCAGCGCCATGATCACCCCTTGCGCTCCACGTCTACGTCTTTTTTTCTTTCGTATAGTTAATTACCCCCCTTTATTTTTTCAATCCGTCAATTTTCTACGTCGCCGGATCAGCAATTCTGTCTATCGAAGCGTGACAGCAGACACTTGGTCAGCACTGATAATAAACCTGATATTCGATGCAGACCTTCGATGCGATAATTATTCGCTGAGACGAAAAAAACAACTATTAATAATCCTGTAGGGTGGAACACGACACTTAACTACTCCCGCCATTATTCGCCTTCGTGATTAAACCTAAATAGAACATTTATCCTGCTGAATTCTATTTTGCTTTTACTTTTTGAAATACTATCAATTAAGAACTAACCTTTCAGGTCGGAGAAAATATTGGTTTAAACAATCCTTATTTAAGTTTTAGATGAAAGGTATGTTTGCTACGTTAATTTAACGTAAATAGTACTATGTAACAACGTAATCATAAACAATTTGCAAATTATATCAATTAAATGGGGAATATAATTTAACGTAAATGATACGAGTAAACAATGCAAATAAGAACATTTTCTAAATCATACTAATTTAATGGAGAATTTAACTCAATATAACGAAGATATTCCAAGAACGTCAATAGGAACATTTTAAAAATCATACAAATTTAATGGAGAATTCAACTCAAAATAAATAAGACATTCCAAGAACATCAATAGAAACATTTTCTAAATAATACTGATTTAATAGAGAATTTAACTCAAAACAAATAAGACATTCCTAGAACGTCCATAGGAACATTTTCTAAATCATACTGATTTAATAGAGAATTTGACTAAAAACAATAAGACATTCCAAGAACGTCAATAGGAACATTTTCTAAATCATACTAATTTAATGGAGAATTTCACTCAAAATAAATAAGACATTCCAAGAACGTCAATGGGTACATTTTCTAAATCATACTAATTTAATAGAGAATTTAACTCAAAATAAATAAGACATTCCAAGAACGTCAATAGGTACATTTTCTAAATCATACAAAGTTAATGGAGAATTTTACTCAAAATAAATAAGATATACCAAGAACGTCAATAGAAACATTTTCTAAATAAAACTAATTTTATGAGAATTTAACTTAATATAAATAAGTCATTCTTAGAACAAAATAAGTTAAATTTTCTTAATCATACTAATTTAATGGAGAATTTAACTAAAAAAAACGATATTCTCACAACGTCAATAGGTACATTTTCTAAATCATACTAATTTAATAGAGAATTAAACTCAATATAAATAAAACATTCCAAGAACTTTAGAAAATTTTTTCTAAATCATACACATTTAATGGAAGATTTTACTAAAAATACCGAAGACATTTCCAGAACGTCCATATGAACATTTTCTAAATCATACAAATTAAACAGAGAATTTTACTCAATAAACACAAGACATTCCAAGAACGTCAATAGATACATTTTCTAAATCATACAGATTTAATATAAATAAGACATTCCAAGAACGTCAATAGGTACATTTTCTAAATCATACTGATTTAATAGAGATTTTTACTCAATATTTATCAGACATTACAAGAACGTTAATAGGTACATTTGCAAAATACTACTAATTTCATCGAGAATTTTACTCAATATTATTAAGACATTCCAAGAACGTAAATAAGTACATTTTCTACACTATACTAATTTAATTGAGAAATTTACTCGATATCAATTAGTCATTCGAAGAACAGCAATACGAAAGATTTTCTAAATAATACAAATCAAATGAAAAATTCAACTCAATATAAATAAGACATCCTAAGAACTTAAACGGGTACATTTTCGAAATCATACTAATAACATTCAGAATTGTACTCAATATAAATAAGACATTCAAAGAACGTAAATAGGTACATTTTCTAAAGCATACTGATTTTATGGAGAATTTTACTCAATATAAAAAAGACATTACAAGAACGAAATAGGTACATTTTCTCAATCAAACTAATTTTATGGAAAATTTTACTTAATATAAACAACACATTCTAAGAACGTGATTAGGTACATTTTCTAATTCATACTAAGTAAATGGAGAATTTTTCTCAATATAAATAAGACAATCCAAGAACGTAAATAGGTACATTTTCTAAATCATACGAATTAAATAGAGATTTTTACTTATTATAAATAACACATTCAAAGAACGTAAATAGGTACATTTTCTAAATAAGACCAATTTACTAGAGAACTTTACTCAATATAAATTAAACATTCCAAGAACGGTAATAAGAACATTTTCTAACTCATACTAATTTAATGGGGAATTACACAATATAAATAAGACATTCCCAGAACTTAAATAGGTACATTTTCTTAATGATACTAATTGAATCGAGAATTTTACTCCATAGAAATAAGACATTCTCAGAACGTTCATAGGTACATTTCTAAATCATACTAATTTAATGAAGAATTTGTCTCAATATAAATAAGACATTCTAAGAACGTCAATACGAAAAATTTTCTAAATGATAAAAAATAAATGGAGAATTTTACTCAATATAAATAAGACATTCCAAGAACGTTAACATTTACATTTTCTAAATCATATTTATCAAATTAAAGGTTTTAGTAAATAAAATAGGACATTCAAAGAACGTCAATAGGTACATTTTTTAAATACTATAAATTTAATGGAGAATTAAACTCAATATAAATAAGACATTCCAAGAATGTCGGTACATTGTCTAAATCATACTAATTTAATGGAGAATTATACTCATTATAAATAAAACATTCCAAGAACGTAAATAGGTACATTTTCCAAATCATACTAATTTAATAGAAAATTTAACTGGATATAAATAAGACATTCCAAGAACGTAAATAAGTACATTTTCTAAATCATACTAATTTAATTGAGAATTTAACTCATTATCACTAGGACATTCCAAGAACGTAATGGGTACATTTTCTAAATCATACGTATTAAATGGAGAATGTAACTCAATATGAGACATTACAAGTACGTAAATAAATACATTTACTAAATCATACGTATTCAATGGAGAATTTAACAATCAAGAATATAAATAAGACATTCACGGACCGTAAATAGGAAGATCTTCTAAATCATACTAATTTAATGGAGAATTTAACTCAATATAAACTAGATTTTCTAAGAACGTCAATTGGTATATTATCTAAATCATACTTATTAAAGGGAGATTTTTACTTCATATAAATAAGAGATTACAAGAACGTAAATAGGTACATTTTCTAAATCAGACATACTGGACAAGTTTACTCAATATTAATTACACATTCCAAGGACGGTAATAAGTACATTTTCTAACTCATACTAATTTTATGGAGAATGCTACAATATAAATAAGACATTAAAAGAACGTACATAGGTACATTTACCGAATCATACTAATTTAATGAAGAATTTTCCTCTATACAAATAAGATATGCTACGAAAGTAAATAGGTACATTTTTAGAATCATACTAATTTAATGGAGAATTTAACTCAATATAAACAAGACATTAAAAAAACGTAATTAGGTACATTTTCTAAATCGTACAAATTTAATGGAGAATTATACTCCATATAAATAAGACAATTAAAGTACGTCAATAGGTACATTTTCTAAATCATACAAATTGAATCGGGAATTTTACTCAATATAAATAAAACATTTCAAGAACGTAAATAGGTACATTTGCTAAATCATAATAATTTAATGGAAAAGTTTACTTAATATAAATAAGACATTCGCCGAAGGAAAATAAGTAGCTTTTCTAAATCATATTAATTTAATTCAGAATTTAACTCAATATCACTAGGACATTCCAAGAACGTCATGGGTACATTTTCTAAATCATACTAATTCAATGGAGAATTTAACTCAATATAAATAAGACATTCCAAGAACGCTAATAAGTACATTTACTAAATCATACGTATTCAATGGAGAATTTAACTCAATATAAATAAGATATTCACATACCGTAAATAGGAAAATTTTCTAAATCATACTAATCGAATGTAGAATTTAACTCAATATAAATAAGGCTTTCCAAGAACGTAAATTGGTATGTTTTCTAAATGATGCTGATTTAATAGAGAATTAAAATCAATATTAATACAATATTCAAAGAACGTCAATAGGTACATTTTCTAAATCATAATAATTTACCGGAGATTGTAACTCGATATAAATTAGACATTCCAAGAACGTAAATAGGTACATTTTCTAAATCATACTTATTTAATTGAGAATTTTACTCAATATAAATAAGACATTCCAAAAACCTATATAAGTTCATTTTCTGAATCATACTCATTTAATAGAGAATTACACAATATAAATGAGACATTCCAACAACGTCAATAGGTACATTTTCTAAATCATACTCATTTAATAGAGATTTTTTACTCAATATAAATAAGACATTCCAAGAACGTAAATAGGTGTATTTTCTAAATCATACTAATTTAATAGAGAATTTAACTCAATATAAATAAGACATTCCAACAACGTAAATATATACATTTTCTAAATAACACTCATGTAATTGAGAATTTTACTTAATATAAATCAGACATTCCAGGAACGTAATAAGGTACATTTTCTAAATCATACTAATTTAATGGAGAATTTTACTCAATATAAATCAGACATTCCAGGAACGTAAATAGGTACATTTTCTAAATCATACTAATCGAATGGAGAGTTTTACTCAATATAAATAGTACATTCGAAGAACATAAATAGGTAGATTTTCTAAATCATACTAATTTAATGGAGAATGTAACCTAATATAAATAATACATTACATGAACGTAAATACATACATTTTCATAATCATACTAATTTTATAGAGAATTTAACTCAATATAAATAAGACATTCCAAGAACGTAAATTAGTACATTTTCTAAATCATACTAATTCAATGGTGAATTTAACTCAATATAAATGAGAAATTCTAAGAACGTAAATAGGTAAATTTTCTTGATCATACTGATTTAATTGTTTATTTTACTAAGGTTAAATAAGACATTCAACAAACGTACACAGGTACATTTTCGAAATCATACTAATTTAATAGAGAATTTTCCTCAATATAAATAAGGCATTCCAAGAACGTAAATAGGTACATTTTCTCAATCAAACTAATTTAATAGAAAATTTAACTGGATATAAATAAGACATTCCAAGAACGTAAATAAGTACATTTTCTAAATCTAACTAGATTAATGTAGAATTTAACTCAATATCACTATTACATTCCGAGAACGTAAATGGGTACATTTTCTAAATCATACGTATTCAATGGAGAATGTAACTGAATAGAAATAAGACCTTCCAAGAACGTTAATATAAACATTTTCTAAATCATACTAATTTAATTGAGAATTTTACTCAATATAAATTAAACATTCCAAGACCGGTGACAAGTACATTTTCTAACTCATACTAATGTAATACAAAATTACACAATATAAATAAGACATGCCAAGAACGTAAATAGGTACATTTTCTTTATCATACAAAATTAATCGAGAATTTTACTCAATATAAATAAGAAATTCAAAGAACGTACATAGGTACATTTTCCGAATCATACTAATTTTATGAAGAATTTTTCTTAATATAAATAAGACATGCTTAGAACGTAAATATGTACATTTTTAGAATCAAACTAATTTAAGAGAGAATTTAACTCAATATAAATAAGTCATTCAAAAAACGTAATTAGGTACATTTTCTAAATCGTACTAATTTAATAGAGAATTATACTCTATATAAATAAGACAATTCAAGTACGTCAATAGGTACATTTTCTAAATTATCAAATTGAATCGGGAATTTTACTCAATATAAATAAGACATTCAAAAAACGTAATTAGGTACATTTTCTAAATCATACTAATTTAATGGAAAATTTTACTTAATATAAATAAGACATTACTAGAACGAAAATAAGTACATTTTCTAAATAATACTAATTTAATTCAGAATTTAACTCAATATCACTAAGACATTCCAATAACGTCATGAGTACATTTTCTAAATCATACTAATTCAATGGAGAATTTAACTCAATATAAATAAGACATTCCAAGAAAGTAAATAAGTACATTTACTAAATCATACGTAATCCATGGAGAATAACACTCAATATAAATAAGATATTTACATACCGTGAATAGGAACATTTTCTAAACCATACTAATTAAATGGAAAATTAAACTCAATATAAATAAGGTTTCTAAGAATGTTAATTGGTATATTTTATAACGGATGCGAATTTAATAGAGAATTTAAATCAATATAAAACAATATTTAAAGAACGTCAATAGGTACATTTTCGAAATACTACTTATTTAATTGAGCATTTTACTCAATATAAATAAGACATTCCAAGAACCTATATAGGTACATTTTTTGAATCATACTAATTTAATAGAGAATTACACAGTATAAATAAGACATTCCAACAACGTCAATAGGTACATTTTCTAAATCATACTAATTTAATAGATATTTTTACTCAATATAAATAAGACATTCCAAGAACGTAAATAGGTACATTTTCTAAATCATACTAATTTAATAGTGAATTTAACTCAATATAAATAAGACATTTCTTTGAACGTAAATAGGTACATTTTCTAAATCATACTTATTAAATGGAGAATTTTACTTAATATAAATCAGATATTCTAGGAACGTAAATAGGTACATTTTCTAAGTCATACTAATTCAATAGAGAATTTAAATCGATATAGATCAGACATACCACTAACGTCAATAGGTACATTTTTTTAATCATACTGATTTAATCGAGTTTTTTTCTCTATATAAATAAGACATTCAAAGTACGTAAACAGGTACATTTTCTAAATAATACTAATTAAATCGAGAATTTTACTCAATATAAATAAGACATTCCAAGAACAGTCATAGGTACATTTTCTAAATCATACTCATTTAATGGAGAATTTTACTTAATATAAATCGGACATTCCATGAACGTTAATAGGTACATTTTAAATCGTACTAATTTAATGGAGAATTTTACTCAATATAAATAAGACAATCCAAGAACGTAAATAGGTACATTTTGTAAATAATACTAATTTAATGGAGATTTTTACTTAATATAAATAAGACAACACAAGTACGTCAATAGGTACATTTTCTAAATCATACTCATTTAATGGAGAATTTTACTTAATATAAATTGGACATTCCATGAACGTTAATAGGTACATTTTAAATCGTACTAATTTAATGGAGAATTTTACTCAATATAAATAAGACAATTCAAGAACGTAAATAGGTACATTTTGTAAATCATACTAATTTAATGGAGATTTTTACTTAATATAAATAAGACATTCACAGAACGTAAATAGGTACATTTTCTAAATCAGACTTATTTACTGGAGAATTTTACTCAATATAAATTAAACATTCCAAGAACTGTAATAAGTACATTTTCTAACTCATACTAATTTAATGGAGAATTATACTCAATATAAATAAGACAACACACGTACGTCAATAGGTACATTTTCTATATCATACAAATTGAATCGAGAATTTTACTCAATATGAATAAGACATTCCAAGAACGTAAATAGGTACATTTTCTAAATCACACTCATGTAATGGAGAATTATACTTTATATGAATCAGACATTCCAGGAACGTTAATTGATACATTTTCTAAATCATACTAATTTAATGGAGAATTTTACTCAATATAAATAAGACATTCCAAGTACATAAATAGGTACATTTTCTAAATCATACTAATTTGATGGAAAATTGAACTTGATATAAATCAGACATTCCAGGAACATAAATAAATACATTTTCTAAATAATACTAATTTAATGGAGAATTTTACTCAATATAAATAAGACATTCCAAGAACATAAATAGGTACATTTTCGAAATCATACTAATTTAATGGAAAATTTAACTTAATATAAATAAGACATTCCAAGGACGTAAATAGGTACATTTTCTAAATCATACTAATTAAACGGAGAATTTTACTCGATATAAATAAGACATTCAAAGAACGTAAATAGGTAAAAAAATTTAATCATACTTATTTAATAGAGAATGTACCCTAATATAAATAAGACATTCCAAGAACGTAAATACATACATTTTCATAATCATACTCATTTAATGGTGAATTTAACTCAATATAAATAAGAAATTCCAAGAACGTAAATAGGTAAATTTTCTAAATCATACTAATTCAAAGGAGAATTTAACTTAATATAAATAAGACATTCGAACAACGTAAATAGGTACATTTTCTTAATCATACTTATTTAATTGAGAACTTAACTCAATATGAATAAGACATAACAAGTACGTAAATAGGTACATTTTCTAAATCATATTAATTTAACGGAGAATTAAACTCTATATAAATAAAAAATTCTAAGAACGTAAATAGGTACATTTTCTAAATTATAGTAATTTAATGGACAATGTAACTAAAGTTGGATAAGACATTCCAAGAACGTTAATAGGTACATTTTCTAAATTATACTAATTTAATGGAAGATTGAACTTGATATTAATCAGACATTCCAGGAACGTAAATAAATACATTTTCTAAATAATACTAATTTTATGGAGAATTTTACTCAATATAAATAAGACATTCCAAAAACATAAATAGGTACATTTTCTAAATTATACTAATTTAATAGAAATTGTAACTCAATATAAATAAGACATTCCAAGGGCGTAAATAGGTACATTTTCTAAATCATACTAATTTAACGGAGAATTTTACTCGATATAAATAAGACATTCCAAGAACGTAAATAGGTACATTTTCTTAATCATACTAATTTAATGGAGAATGTACCCAAATATAAATAAGACATTACAAGAACGTAAATACATACATTTTCATAATCATACTAATTTAATAGAGAATTTAACTCAATATAAATAAGAAATTCTAAGAACGTAAATAGGTAAATTTTCTAAATCATACTAATTCAAAGGAGAATTTAACTTAATATAAATAAGACATTCCAAGAACGTAAAAAGGTACATTTTCGAAATCATACTAATTAAATAGAGAATTTAACTTAATATAAATAAGACATTCCAAGAACGTAAAAAGGTACATTTTCGAAATCATACTAATTTAATGGTGAATTTTACTCAATATAAATAAGACATTCCAAGAACGTAAATAGGTACATTTTCTCAATCATGCTAATTTTATGGAGAATTTAACTCAATATAAATCACACATTCCAAAAACGTAAATAAGTACATTTTCTAAATCTAACTAGATTAATGTAGAATTTAACTCAATATCACTATTACATTCTGAGAACGTAAATTAGTACATTTTCTAAATCATACGTATTCAATGGAGAATGTAACTGAATAGAAATAAGACATTTCAAGAAGGTAAATAAGAACATTTTCTAAATCATACTAATTTAATGGAGAATTTAACTCAATATTGATGAGACTTTATAAGAACGTCAATGGGTACATTTTCTAAATGATGCTTATTTAATGGAGAATTTTACTCCATATATATATAAGACATTCCAAGAACGTAAATAGGAACATTTTCTTAATCATACTAATTTAATGGAGAATTTAACTCAATATTGATAAGACTTTCTAAGAACGTCAATTGGTACATTTTCTAAATGATGTTAATTTAATGGAGAATTTAACTCAATATTAATAAGACATTCCAAAAACGTAAATAAGTACATTTTCATAATCATACTCATTTAATGGAGAATTTAACTCGATATAAATAAGACATTCACAGAACGTAAATACATACATTTTCACAATCATACTAATTTAATAAAGAATTTAACTCAATATAAATAAGCCATTTTAAGAACGTAAATAGGTACATTTACGAAACATACTAATTTAATGGAGAATGTAACTTAATATAAATAAGACATTCCAAGAACGTAAATACATACATTTTCATAATCATACTCATTTAATGGAGAATTTAACTCAATATAAATAAGACATTTTAAGAACGTAAATAGAAACCGTTTCTACATAAAACTAATTTGATGGAGAATTTATATCGATATAAATAAGACATTCCAAGACAGGTACATTTTTTATATCATAATAATTTAATTGAGAATTTAACTCAATATAAATAGACATTCCAAGAACATCAACAGGTACATTTTCTAAATCATACTAATTTAATAGAGAATTTGACTCAATATAAATAAGACATTCCATGAACGTAAATATGTACATTTTCTTAATTATACTAATTTAATGGAGAATTTTACTCAATATATATAAGACATTCCAAGAACGTCAATAGGAACATTTTCTAAATCATACTAATTCAAAGGAGAATTTTACTCAATATAAATAAGACATTCGAACAACGTAAATAGGTACATTTTCTAAATCATACTTATTTAATGGAGAACTTAACTCAATATAAATAAGACATTACAAGTACGTAAATAGGTACATTTTCTAAATCATATTAATTTAACGGAGAATTAAACTCTATATAAATAAGACAATCTACGAACGTAAATAGGTAAATTTTTTAAATTATAGTAATTTAATGGAGAATTTTACTAAAGTTGGATAAGACATTCTAAGAACGTTAATAGGTACATTTTCTAAATCATAGAAATTTAATGGAGAATTTAACTCAAAATAAGTAAGACATTCTAAGAACGTAAATAGGATCAATGTGAAAATCAGACCAATTTTATAAGGAATGTAATTGATCCAAAATTCTATCTTCTGAGAATATAAATATAAACATGTTTTAAAAGCTACAACATTAATGGCTATTTTATTTATCTTAAATAAGGCCATTTAATAACTTAAATTAGATCATTTTTAAAGTCATAACAATTTTACGGGAAATCTAATTAATCTTAAATCAGACCATTTAATAACTTAAATGAGATCATTTTAAAAGTCATAAAAATTTAACGGAAAATCTAATTAATCTTAGATAACACCATTTAATAACTTTAATGAGATCATTTTAAAAGTCATAACAATTTAAAAGGAAATCTAATTGATCTTAAATAAGACAATTTCATAACTTAAATGAGATCATTTTAAAAGTCATAACAATTTAACAGGGTATCTAATTAATCTTTAATAAGACCATTTAATAATTTAAAGGAGATCATTTTAAAAGTCATAACAATTTAACGGGGTCTAATTAATCTTAAATAACACCATTTGATAACTTAAATGAGATCATTTTAAAAGTCATAACAATTTAACGGGAAATCTAATTAATCTTTAATAAGACCATTTAATAATTTAAAGGAGATCATTTTAAAAGTCATAACAATTTAACGGGGTCTAATTAATCTTAAATAAGACCATTTGATAACTTAAATGAGATCATTTTTAAAGTCATTACAATTTAACGGGGAATCTAATTAATCTTAAATAAGACCACTCACAAAATGTATATAGGAACGCACATATGATTATTTTGAAAAAGCATAGTAAATAGGATTATTTAAAAATGTAGATGGGAACATTTTGAAAATCATTCCAATTAAATGGGGGAATATAATTTATCGTAAATAAGACATTCTAAGAGCGGTAACATCACTTAAAATCATAGTGATTTAATGGGGAATCTAATTCGATCGTAAATAAAATTATGTAAGAAGGTAATTAGAAACATTTTGAAAATCATATCCATTAAATTGGAATCTCTCAGCCACGTTAATTTAAGGTAAGTAAGGCTTTCATGTCTATTCTAATTTCTATTTTGTGGTGGTTATATGCAATGCTAGAAAATTTATTACTGTGATTCACTTGGTTACATCACTAGTGACGTCATGTACGGCCTTACAATTGCCCGACTCGATGATCCCATCAAGCTTGAAGAAAAGTACAAGTCACACGGCCAAAATCACGTATTCGCGACAGATATCACGTGATTTCCTCACATGATTTTTCTTCTTTTTTTTCTTCTTCTACGTTTTTTTTTTTCATTTCTACTTCTTCTTTCTACCACACCCTTCCTAATTTTTGTCTTCTTTCTTTCTTTCTCTGAGTTTCCTTGTTATCTTCTTAAAAGGTCTACGGTTTTATTTAACATGTCACATTTTCAGATAGGATTTTAAGGTATTTTAATTATTTTCTAATCACTTTTAATTCCAACGGCAAACCAAAAGCAAATAGAGACGTGACATACCAACTTAAATGCTATTTAAAATATGTTATATTGTTTATTTAGGATTGTTTTTTGGGAACAGTTTTCCTTTGTAAATGTTAAAATTTTCATGTGAAAAAACTGACCGATATTTCGGTCGAGGAGCCGACCTTAATCTTTATGAGGAAATCCCTTTACTGACATAATAAGGTCGGTTCTAAAACATAAATATTTGTTGGCTTTTTAAATGTGTGTGTGCTATTATTTTAAACTAGTAAAAAGCATGCTTATCCACTAATTTAATATATTAATCATTAAATAGATATATATCTTTAATAAGATTGAAGTTGAGCCCTGATCGAGGAAGTTAAAAATAGACTAACACTTAGCTATTAAGCATATTCCGACAACGTTTGTTGAATACTCTAGTCGATCTTTCTATATGTGCCTCCCTTCGCATAAATAGAACTTGAATTCATTTCTTGACGTAGTATAGTCTCGTTGCCGTATGGTTATGACGCTTACTTGCAGAGTCCAGGTTGATTCTGTAGCAGGGGTTCGAACAATGCAACCGTCCGAGATTATCATCCCTACATTGATGAGAGCGAAAGCTTGAAACGCTGGCGTATGTAGGTAGAATTAATTTAATATTATTTAATTAAAATCAATATATATATATATATATATATATATATATATATATATATATATATATATATATACGTGTGTGTGTGTAATAGTGAATCTCATTCAATCCCGAGCAACGTTGGGTCTTCTTGTTAGTAGACTATAACATAGAAAAGAAAAGAAACGAAGACAGCACAGTTCCCGCTTCAATGGAAACCCCTTCGGCATGACTCCAGTAAGAAAAGCAATTAGTCTTCTCATTGCATAATCACCCTAACCTTGAACTAACTCATGATCAATGTTAGTTGGTTTGGTGATTTTCGCACTGGGCAAACGATATCCATCACCGGTTTTTTAGAGCGTATGGGGTTGCGCACTGCGAACGGAAGGCCACGGGTAACCACGAACGATACCAATGCTGCGACGTTGAAGAAAATATGTTCGCATAAAGCAATGAACCAGAAGGGGAGAAAAAGTATTCTTCGCACTCTATTGAATCAATCGTAAAAACATGTCACTATAACATTGAGGCATTTTAATCGTTAGATGATGATGATGATGATGATGATGATGATGATGATGATGATGATGATGATGATGATCATCATCATCATGATAATGATGATGATGATGATGATGATGATGATGATGATGATGATGATGATGATGACAAAACACTACATCCAAAAGACGATACAGACAGACTCTACGTGAAGAGAAACGAAGGGGGAAGAGGACTGATAAGTATAGGAAACTGTGTGAACGACACTAAAAAAGAGCTGGATAAATACATAAACCAGAACACAGAAAGGATGATCACCGCAGCAAGAGACACCGTCCGTACGAGCAACCTAGGAAGGACCGAAACTGGACACAAACAGTCAAGAAAAAAAAGTGGGAAGAAAAACAAATACATGGGCGTTTCATAAGAATGACAAGAAGTGAGACGCACGAAAATAGTTGGGCATGACTTAGAAAAGGACAGCTGAACAGAGAAATTGAATCCTACTGACGACTGCACAAAACAATGCGATTAGGACCAACTACATTAAAGCTAAAATAGATAAAAGTAAATGCAGATTGTGCGGACAAAGAGACGAAACAGTAAATCACATACTAAGTTAATGCCTAAAACTGGCTAAAAAAAGTATACAAAAAATAGGCATGACTGCGTGGGAAAAGTAATACATTGAGAGCTATGCAAACCAATGCATTTCGAACACTCGGACAAATGATACAAACATAAACCAGAGACAGTAGTCGAAAACTAAAAACACAAAATCCTCTGGGATATGGAGGTACAAACAGATAAACTCATACAAGCAAGAAGACCGGATGTCATAATAGTCAACAAGAAAGAAAAATCCTGCCAAATCGTACAATTTGTCGTCCTAGCTGACATTAGGTTGAAGACCAGAGAGACAGAAAAACAAAGCAAATACACGGAACTTTCCAGAGAATTGACAGGGGTATGGAGTATGAAGAAAGTAAATATAATACAAATAATCGTAGGAGCGCTAGGAACAGTTCCGAAGAACCTGGAAAAAAGACTGTGAGAAATTGGAATCCAAAGGGAAGACTGAGACCATAAAAAAGACGGCAATAATGAACACACCTGACATATTAAAGAAAATCCTTGTATGGATAAACCTTTCCACGTAAGCTACGAAAACTAAGCAATCACACGCAAGGTGCAATAGAAAGAAAATAAATCAGATAAAGAGCACCACAAGAACCCAAGGAACATAAACTGCAAAAATTTCATAAATAACCCGCACACCTTAAAAAGATGATGGCACCAGCCCCGTTTGATACAAAACAGTCGTGAAGTGTCAAGGACGATGGAAAGACCGAGGAGGGATAGCACTAACCAGACCTTCACTGGAAGAGTGTGGAGAGCACTGTAACATTTCTGGAGGCTTATTGCCATCCAAATGCCACAGAATCGAATGGTCGTTACCAACGAGAAGTCGATGGTAAGCGTCTGTTGTGATAACACAAATTCATTTGCAGTAGTTATCGCACGAGTTGGAAAGCACTGGAAATCTGGAGAGACTTGTTGTCGCTCAGACTCCAGGGAACACCACTGGTGATTATCAGTGAGCAATCACTGATTACTGCCTGTGTGAGAACTCATTGTGTGTACATACTGATAATAATGATGTTAATAATAATAATAATAATAATAATAATAATAATAATAATAATAATAATAATAATTTGCATACCTTCACAAAACGAGATGCGTCAGACTCAAGCCTAACAAAAGATAAGCGTGTTAAGAAAAAGTCAACCACGTCTTCGTTTTAGAAGTAATCACCATCGACCAATGAAAGCAGTAACCCGTAAGAGAAAAGTAAGAACGGATCTGCTTTGCTAATTTACTTGACTAAATACTACTTAGATATATGAAACCAATCAATAACAGAAATGCGTACACTTAGCCGAATAAAACATGACCGCCTCTGTGTAACTTAATTGCCGTATATATATATATATATATATATATAGATTTAGATTTTTCACTTATAAAATAGATCATTCAGTGAAGACCGGGGTTGTTCCAATAAAAAACAAGCTCGATGATACTCGATTACAGAGTACAGAGCATTTATATGTGATTTTATGAAGGCTTACCAAAGCATTCCTTTCAGGACACCAATGATCACCATTAAAGATATTTTTTCTTACAAATACTATTTATTCAAATTAAATGTTTTTTCCTACACGTGTTTCACTACCAAGCAGTTACTTGCTTGGCAGATCATCAGGGAAAGTAAATGTCTGGAATACTGGTTCCAACTGCCGACAATACACAATGTGGCGTTGCAATAGTTGAGGTCACTTAAGAAGAGAAGAGGAAAAAAATAAAAATAAAAATTCAAAATTAAAAAGCAAGTAAGAACAACGATAAAAAAAGAAAGTCCTAGAAAAGTCTTAGAAAAGTAGCTCGTGCATTATTTCTTCCACCAAGCCAACAAGCAAATAATCGGTCCCAAATACATTCAATAAAACCATAAAACCGGAACAATGTGCGATAATACACTTTCACGTCGGCCGGCACAATGATGAATAAATCCCCCCCCCCCACAAGAAAACAAAAGAACTAAATCATTCAAGGCCCGCTCACAAGTTACCATTCCAATCCAATGATAGTATGGGAATTCTAAATCCAACTTCTCACAAAGAAAAGTCAACACAAATGTTCGTCCTAGTTCAAAGAGTCTTATTTCAATGGTTGATTTATTACCCTTCGAAACAAACACACGACGAGTTGAATGTCAATCCCGCAGAAAACTCCCTTACATTAAGAGAAAATCTTAATTAGTAGATAGAAACTATTTATTCAAAATACTGTTTCTAAAAATATTTATTATTAAACCTATTCCTTATAGAAATTAATTATCTAGTGTCTGGGACGTCATTTTACATTTTGGAAAAATATCCTTCATTTAATTAACTGCCGAATTATTATCGTTTTGTTGTTTAACGAAGCGAAAAAAGCCTATCCCGCAGAATTTGTTTTTAAAAGATTATTCATATATCAAAAATAAAATGTTATTATAAAAAAGCCTTCTACAAAAATCTAGTTATTATTTTAAATCATTTAAAATATTTCCTTAACGGCTGTGTCTGTTTGCAACTCTCTGTGAAGAATATTATTCTATATTCCATAAATAAATGTTACTACGGAATATCGTTATCAGAAATCTATTTTCTATTTTAAAAAAAACTTTTCTTAATGGACCGGTTTATTTTTTTGTCAACTTTACGGGAAAATATCACTCTTACTCGTTAAATGACAGGAGACTTTATTATTACTAATTTAAAATCCCGTACAAAATACTTTTTATAAAAATCCAATTGTTTCTATTTTTAGAAGTTAAGTATGTGTCGGCATGCATGTTTTTAAAATTATTTTTTCCTTAATTATTTTTCCCCATTCCTGCCACCAAATTGTTTTATTTATTTTAATCTAATTAAAAACTAATTTAATTTAACCTAATTTAATTAAATAGTGATAGCATCCAGGTTGCTATTTCTTATTTTTCACTTAAAATTACTTGAAATTTCCAATGCATTTCGTATAATATATCTATTTCTGAGAATAAATTGTGATTTATTATTTATTATTCCACTATCTTTTTATAAGTAACAAAATTTCCCCCCTCTATTCCGCTGAATAAGTATTTACTATAGTTGACTATCACTGGGCCTTATTCCGGTAGAATATTCCTACCTTATCACCCGCAACCTAAGTCTCGAGTATCCGCTAATAATTGAATCAAGACATATCTTAGCATAAGTACGTGTTACTAATTCTCATCCTCCATATTATACACTAATTATTGCCCCAGATTGCCTCAGGAAGTGTCCATCCTGCCTATTTCTGCTGTAAGTTTATACTTCCCCCAATTCCCCTCCTATCCAGGTTTTAGGCTTGATAACAGGTAACGGTTTCTATGCAGACAGCATTGTAGTATTTCCTGCCTAGCGTTCAGTAAATTATCTCTAGATGTCATGATGTGGTACGACTCCAATGCACATAGGTTGCATCTCTTCTTTTTGTTCGGTTTATATTTGTTAGCCCTCCCTAAAATTGACCATTTCAGTTCGAAAGGGTCTTGCCTAGCAATGAGGTTTCTCACAAAACGGCCAACAGAAGTGTTAGGCCTATCTATGTCTTCCCTTTGGCCTCCCCTGAAGGAACTCATGTGGTTTCTGAATCTACCTTTGAACTCACCACCGGTTGAACCGATATATGATTTCCTACTACTCTCTGTTATCACATCGCATTTGTAGACAATGCTTGAAACTCTACAGTTCCCCCCCCCAGTGGACAGATGTTAGAAGCTCTGCAGTTACATTAATTTTTTTTACCCTCCACATATGTAGAAATATTTTTCATTAAAAAGAAAAAAAAATGTTAACACCCCATTAAAAAAGATTTTTCATCCCTCCGCCATATATAGAAATATTTTTAATTAAAAAGTAAAAAAAATGTCTGACCCACCCCCAGAAAAACATTTTTTCATCCTCCCCTATACATATAAATATTTTCCCCCTCCGGTTCATCTTCACAATAGTCCGAAAATAAGAGTAGATGCTGTTAAAATATTATACAAACCTATCACTACAGTAGCTCTATCTAGGATATTGAGCACTTTTCTCCCGGACAACGCCGAATATTTAGAAATTCAAGAAGGGCTCCAGAGCACTACTGAAATCACTCTTATCGATCCCTCCGTTTTTTCATCTGCACAATAGACTGAAGAGAAACGTAGATGGCGTTAAAATATTATACAAACTTATCACTACAGCAGCTCTTTCTAAGACATTCAGTACTTTTCTCCCGGAAAACGCCGAATATTTAGAAAATCAATGAGGCTTCTAGGGCACTAATAAAATCACTCTTACTGATTCCCCCTCTTTTTCATCTGCAGAATAGTCCGAAAAGAAGCGTAGATGCTGTTAAAATATTATACAAACTTATCCGTACAGTAGCTCTATCTAAGACATTGAGCACTTTTCTCCTGGACAACGCCGAGTACTTACAAAATCAAGGAGGCATCCAGAGAATAACAAAAATCACTCTTACCGATTCCTCTTCCTTTTCATCTGTACAATATTCCGATAAGCGTAAATGGTGTTAAAATATTATACAAATCTATCACTACAGCAGCTCTATCTAGGATATTGAGCACTTTTCTCCCGGACAAGGCAGAGTATTTAGAAAATCAATGAGGCTTTTAAGAGCACTACTAAAATCACTCTTACCGATCCACGTTCCTTTTATTCTGCAAAAAAGCGTCAATGGCGTGAAAGTATTATGCAAATCAATCACAATCTCTATCTAGGATATTTAGCACTTTTTTCCTGGACAACGCCGAGTATTAAGAAAATCAAGGACGCTTCTAACGCACTTCTGAAATCACTCTTACCGATACCCCTTCCTTTTGTTGTGCACAATATTTCGAAAAAAAGAGTAAATGGTGTTAATATATTCTATAAATCTTTCACTACAGCAGCTCTATCTAGGATATTAGGCACTTTTCTCTCGGACAACGCCGAGTATTTAGAAAATCAAAGAGGCTTCTAGAGCACTACTACAAACACTCTTACCGATATGCCCTCTTGTTCATCTGCACAATATTCCGAAAAGAAGTGTAAATGGCGTTAAAATATTATACCAATTTATCACTACAGCAGCTCTATCTAGGATATTGAGCACTTTTCTCCCGAACAACGCTGAGTATTTAAAAAATACATTGGGGCTATTAGAGCACTACTAAAATCATTCTTACCGATCCCCTCTCTTGTTCATCTGCGCAATATTCAGAAAAGAAGCGTAAATGGTGTTAAAATATTTTACAAATCTATCACTTCAGTAGCTCTATCTAGGACATTGAGCACTTTTCTCCCGGACAACGCCGAGTAGTTACAAAATCGAGGAGGCATCCAGAGAATAACTAAAATCACTTTTACCGATTCCTCTTCATTTTCATTTGCACAATATTATGAAAAAAAAACATAAATGACGCTAAAATATTATACAAATCTATCACTACAGCAGCTCTATCAAGGATATTGAGCACTTTTCTCCAGGACAACGCCGAGTATTAAGAAAATCAAATAAAGCTACCAAAGCACAACTAAAATCACTTTTACTGATACCTCCTCCTGTTTGTCTGCACAATATTCCGAAAAGAAGCCTAAATGGCGTTAAAATATCATACACATCTATCACTACAGCGGCTGTATCTAGGATATTGAGTACTTTTCTCCCAGACAACGCCGAGTATTTAGTAAATCATAGAGTCTTCTATAGCACTACGGAATTAACTCTTACCGATCCCCCCTCCTTTTCATCTGAACAATATTCTGAAAAGAAGCGCAAATGGCGTTAAAATATTATACAAATCTATCACTACAGCAGCTCTATCTAGGATATTGAGCACTTTTCTCCCGGACAACGGCGAGTATTGAGAAATTCAAGAAAGCCTCCAGAGCACTACTGAAATCAATCTTACTGATTCCCCCTCTTTTTCGTCTGCACAATAGTCCGAATAGAAACGTAAATGGCGTTACAATATTATACAAACTTATCACTACAGTAGCTCAATCTAGGACATTGAGCACTTTTCTCCTGGACAACGCCAAGTATTTAGAATATCAAGGAGGCCTCTAGAGCACTACTACAGATACTCTTACTGATTCCCCCCTGGTGTTTATCTGCGTAATATTCCGAAAATGAAGCGTAAATGACGTTAAAATATTATACAAATCTATCACTGTATCTACGATATTGAGCACTTTTCTCTCGGACAACGCCGAGTATTTAGAAAATCAAGGAGGCTTTTAGAGCACTAGAAAAACTACTCTTACCGATCCACCCTCCCTTCATCTGCACAATATTCCGAAAAGAAGCGTAAATAGCGTTCAAATATTATACAAATCTATCACTACTGCAACTCTATCATAGCTAGACAGACAGACCTGGGTTTTTTTTTCAAATTAGAAAAAAATGGCGTATAAAAGCTATGTTGAATTAGAGAAAAACCGCCTAGGTAAGTCTAAAATTCTTTGTTTATTATCAAAACTCTTGTAAGAATTTGTTAAAGAGTATCATAAAATGTTTGTTCAAGGAAAATCATAGTTATTATTACTCTTGAATTTATTAACGTAATTTGAACAGTCTAGTGGATAGACCGCTGTACTATGGTTTATATCTTATAAATACTCGATTAAATTTTAATAATTTTTATTTTGCTTGGCCTTATTTATCTACTTCCCACACAGTAGAATGTGGCACAAGGTCGGAAAGGGGGATTTGCGCACTCTAGAGAAAGCCAACATCAAAGTGTCGTATCTGTTCTCGGCATTGTTGCCTTTGAGATCTAGTCCTATTTTCCGATAGGTGTCGATCTTACACTCTCAAATAAAAAATCAGACTATCATTTTATTTTTTTAATCCCTTTACGTTTGGCGCACTTCCTCTCCCCTAAAGTACGGACTGATACGCGCACACGGTCGGGATCTGTCACACCGACGAATATCGATACTCTCCCCCAGAGGCGCTGACACCGACGTATGCCGACACCCCACCCCCCCCCCAATTTGGCCTGAGGCGGTGAATGCCGACGTTCCCCCACCCAAATTTGTCCTGTGGCGCCCCACCGACGAATGCTGACCATCTCCCCCTTAAATTTCCTGACAATCCCCCCCAAATTTGGCCTGAGGCGGTCACACAGCCGAATTCCGACACTCTCTCCTCTCAACAGATACTACACTATTTCCACACTTCTCAAAAAGAAGGAGGTAATGCCTAGGAGGGTGGTATCATGACAACTGAACGGGCGTAGGGGAGGAACGAATATTAATTAAGAAAGGAAGGTATTAAGAGTGGGAGTGAGAGGGACAGAAGGGTTGTAGTGTGAGTGATTTTCTTCCCTACACTCTTTTCCTCTGACATCATTTCCTGTTAAAATCGTTACTTGGCATAATTCCTAAATTATACATGATAGCATTGTTTTTTTTTCTCAAATTAGTACTTAATAACGTTGATAATCGAGGAAAAAGCCACCCCCCATTGGAGAAAAGTGTTCAGTCAACCCCCGAAGAGTCAATTTTTTTCGATTCTTTGATATTACACCTCCCTGATGTCAACCGTCTGACCGTTTGTTGGGTTATCTCAGAGGAGAAGCTTTACATACATACATACATACATACATACATACATACATACATACATACATACATACAACTAGGATTAATATAATAGATATATATTATATATCATAACACATTCCTTAATAAGCAATATCCAAGCAACAAATTTATCTATCTATATAATCTTTTTTAAGATGATACACTTATTTCAATGCTTTAATAACAATTTGAGACTTTTTTTGAAGTGTTCTTAAGTGCTGTGTTCGTGTTTCATCCATTGTCACATATTGGCGCAAAAACTTATTTTTGTTGCGTTGAAAGGGTTGCAAACAACGCTCTGAATCGTCGATGCGTTTTTGTTTTTGGCACTAACTTTGAACACAGCTTTCTTATTGACATTTTTCTTCCACAGAAAAGACTTCCACAAGAAAGCATAGGTTTTATTAACACACGGAATTACATTGTTTCCATTGTTTTACAATTTTTGCTACAGTAGCTTCACTTAAATAATTGTAATTCGTAAACTAATAATCGGATTGTGCTCAAATTTTGACACGTGCCATTTGAAGTTTCGTACTTTTAAAAAATCATATAGATGTGTTATTGGTAACGGCATCTATATGTCAGGCACAGGACTTATTGAGTGATGTGTTATTTATTATATTTATTATATTATTTCGGTATGCAACGACATCGAAAATAACAAGACTCGGCTAGACAAGAAGACCCAAACAAGAATCCTGCAGTAGCAAAATTCAAAATAGCTGCGTTGTAAACAAACGAATTGAGGATAAGATCGTCAATTATTCGACTTGTGTACGGCTAATTATGTAAATGTGAGATTATTTTTCTTTCTCTTGAAGATTATGTTTGTCTGTAGTGTTCAGTCGAGAGTGGATACTTGTAAACAACGTTCGCTTCTTATAAGGGATATATAAAATAACGCGTGTATGTCCAACCTTTGCACACTAATCTAAATGACCTTGAACATCGAATAAAAACAGCGTGTGGCACAAGGATCGCCTGGGTACATTGTTTGCACGGCCTTTAGCAAACTTGACAAAAGTATATAGCAAGTTTTTATTTCGAGATTGCAAATATTGCCAGGCTGCCCTCAAAAGAATCATAGAAAGTCGCACGAGTACGACTGTCAGTAAACCCCTCATTCCTGTATTGAAGTTACAGAGTAAACGCGTGCTATTTGCTTTCTCGCTTCTCCTCACTATTTGAAATGGTTTCGTCCGGTGACTAGAAAAAGTCACAGGTCTTACCCGCTAATTTTTACGAGACAAGATGGAAGTACATATATCTCTAAATAAAGTTAGGTACGTGTATATGTTTCGATAGGTGTATGTACAAGATTCACTCCTAAATTAATTCACCGGACATAACGAATTTTAGAAAAACAGTTTTTCTACGTAAAGATTCGTAATGTGGGTTATATTTAGTTTAATTTAGTTTTATGTAAAAGGGGCAAACTAGGAAATGGAAGAACTTGATAAAAATTCAGATACCTCCGTTTATTTTAAATTTTAGCAATACTCATAACAAATCAATTAATAAATATTTCTAAATTTTCAGTTTCTTTGGAGTAACTTATAAGATTTAAGGAGTCATAATATTGGCACAGGCTCCGATTTTAAAATTCAAATATATCAGATTTTCATTGAATTTGACTTATAGTCATTAGAAAGCAATCAAACAAGATTTCCTGAATTTCAATGTATTCTTAGTGCCCCTTAGTCCGATGCCTTACGTTCTAAACATGTTTTAAAACTAGTCATGTAACTGATTTGAATCAAAATCAAATAAGTATTTCAGACATAATGTTTAGTATCATTATATCATTATCTTAATCTTTTAAAGGAGACATAAAATGATGCAAATGTTTCTGTTTGGGGAATTAATTTTACCTTGGATAAATATTCTTCTAGTTATATATATATATATATATATATATATATATATATATATATATATATATATATATATAATTATATATTACTATTTCATGTATCCACATACAATTTTGATAAGGAGATATACTTTTTTATGCATCAATTTTCAGTATTTACTTAATCAGTGCTCGATAAGTAAGTAGAGCTAGGTAGTAAGCTATGAAAATATAGTTATGGCAATTAATTGCCATAAATATATTTTCATAGCATGTTTTTGTCTTTTAAGGGAAGTTGGGTCTGATCAACTCTGCTGGGAATCCATGCAATTAAATACTGTCTTGTTTTTAAATTCCCGAAACAGTTTTTAATGGTAAACAACTCATGATCCCTTAAATAATGTAAGAAGCAAACTAATATAATAACTGTAAAAGTTAAATTGACTTGGGACTTAAGGTTTTTTCTTTGTTTTTTTAATATAGTTTTAATGGTTGAGAAACTTCCAAGACTATATATATATATATATATATATATATATATATTAGTACTTCATGTATCCACATAAAATATTATAAGGAGATATAATTTTTTATGTATCAGTATTTACTTCAACAGTGCTCGATACGTAAGTATAGCTAGGTAGTAAGCAATGAAAATATATATGGCAATCAAGCTACACAGAGGCTCCCGTGCTTCATCCCTGGGGGGGGGGGTCGTCAGGCTAAATGGATGGGGTTATTTTTGTCAGGCCAGTATATATAGAAACTTAGACGACCCGTGTAGATTATGCCTGAATGAAAAATAGATTTCATGACTAGCTTTGAAAATGACCTCTTAAATGTTATTAAAAACTTAGAATTTCACAAACCACAGAATAATTTCCAAAAACAATTACACACCATCGTTAAAAACATAAACAACTCTAACAAAATATTCGTAAAAGCGGACAAAACTAGAAATGTTTACAAAATAGATAAACAAGAGTATAACAAACTACTAACAGAAAATATTACAAAAAACTACAAAAAAATAGATACAAGCGAACATAACTACATAGATATAATAAATACTGAAAGTAAACAAATCACAGATAAACTAAAAATTAGCAACAAAGTTAGTAAGTTAAACCCTAAGGAAGCATATATCTTATTTAAAGACCAAAAAAGTAACTTTAACAATAACCCCAGCACTCGCTTAATTAATCCGCCCAAACCAGAAATATCTATCTAGTATCAACAAACAAATAAGAAAAGACCTAGAATTAAACCAATGGGTGAATACTGCCGACGCAATCACTTGGTTTAACAGTATAGAAAATAAGAACAATTGTACCTTCTTACAATTCGACATAGTGGACTTCTACCCATCCATATCAGAAAAACTCTTCAATATCGCCTTAGAATTCGCCGAGATATATACCGATATATTCAAGGATGAAATTAACATCATTAAAAAATGTAGGAGATCAGTTTTAATCAACAACGAGGACCAATGGATTAAAACGAATATGAAAAACTCCTTTGATTTGGCCATGTGTGCCCTTGACTCTGCAGAGGCATCTGATCTTGTGGGGTTATTCATTTTATATACACTCACAAATATATTCGATAATACGGATATCGGCCTTTATAGAGATGATGGATTAGCGATAATAAGAGACGCCAACAAAGTCAAGGGAGAAAACTTCAAGAAAATTATACTTATGGAAATGAAAAAAAACTAGGCCTAAAAGTAGAAGTAATGGCTAACATAAAAACAACGAACTTTCTAGACGTCACATTAAACTTAAGTAAAAACACTTACGAACCATACCTAAAAGATAACGCCAACCCAATATACGTACACCCAAAGTCTAATCACCCCCCATCAATCATAAAACATATCCCGAATTCGATCGAAAGTAGGCTTATCAACAATTTTAGCAATGAAAGCGTTTTTAAAAATCAATCAACATTTACAATACGGCTCTAAAAAATAATGGTTACCATAATACCGAAATTAAATATAAAAAACAGGACACCAATAATTACAACAAAATTAAAAATAAAAACAAAAGAAAAAGAAATATAATCTACTATACCCCTCCCTATAACCAGATGCTAAAAACTAAACAAGGCAAAAAATTCCTAAATCTGATTGAAACACACTTTCCCGTAACCAACCCTCTACATAAAATATTCAATAAAAATAATCTAAAACTATCCTACAGCTGCTGTGAAAACCTAGAAATGATAATTAAGGCACACAACAACAAAATACTAAAAGACAACAACAGAGAAGAAAAAAATAAACTAAGTGGAAAATATAACAAAAATAACACTACGAAGGACAAAAATATAAACAATACTAATAGAAATAAACGAAACACTAATAATAACCACCCGAATAGAAACGAAAAAGTTAGCAATGAAGAGAAAAGATGTAACTGCATAAATCGTAAACTTTGTCCACTACAAAATAAATGCCAAGTAAAAGTGTTGTATACCAAGCAACGATATTTGCCAAGGAAAGACCAAATAACAAAAAATACTACGTGTGTATGACATCCCTAGACTTTAAAACCAGATACTATGACCACAAAAGGCACATTTAAAAACAAAGAACGTCGAACTAAAACAGCACTAGCAAACCATTATTGGGAGCTCAAAGAAAATTGACACTCACCAATAATTGAATGGAAACTAGTAAGACAGGCCAGTATATGTAGAAACTTAGACGACCCGTGTAGATTATGCCTGAATGAAAAATATGAAATCCTAAATTTTAAAGATCCCCGAAACCTATTAAACTCTACAAGTGAAATAGCAAACGGCTGTTTACACAGAAATAAATTTACCTTAGGATGATATATAATAAATGAAAAAATAAATAATTAAATAAATAAATTAAAAACTGAACAAGTTTAAATTTAAAACCTAAAATAGAAATACAAGAAACCACGTGTTAAAATAAATTCGCCAACTGTATTGATACAACAAAGGAAACAGGATATAGGAAAATCCATTGTTAACACAAAATAGGATAGGTATAGGAGCGTCACCAACAAAGCCTTTGTTTGCGGGAAGCCCAACGATTGGCTGAGGGAACAACAAAGAATTCGATTGGTTAACTAGCAAGCCATGTATATTAAAACACCTAACAAAAATAACTCCATGCATTTAGCCTGACGATTCCCCCCGGGGATGAAACACGAGAGCCTCTGTGTAGCTTGATTGCCATATATATTTTCCTTGCTTACTATATATATATATATATATATATATATATATATATATATATAAGTTGAGCACTGTCGGGATATTAAAAATAGACTGTCAAAGATGCTCTAATGCAAAGTTCCGAAAACGTTCGTAGAACACTTACGTCTAGTCTTCTATCTGTGCCTGCTTCTAAGTGCATATAAATCTTAATTTGCCTTAATTACGTGACAGTTTCCGTTGACCGAGTGGATATGGTGACTGCTTACAGATTCTAGGCTAACTCTGTGAACTAGGTTCGCGCCTCCTGACCGTCGTAAATTGTTGCGTTCCTGCACTGAAGAGAGCAATAAGCTTGAAACGCAAGCGTCTGTTGGTACTAATAATATTATATATATATATATATGTATATATATATGTATACGCATTGGTCTTTTATTATAAAGTGAAGGGTAAATAAATATTACTGTAAGATGGATAAAACAGCACGACGAATTATAAAATCTTTCTTTTAAAATTGGTAATTTTTCTTTGTTTGTTTCTCTATCGTTTCCTTTTCTGTTATCAAGGAATCAAGTTCCATGACAAAATATCGTTTCTACTGAGTTCCTAGAAAACACAAAAAAGTAAAAACAAATTTATCGATAAATGATTATTTAAATTCTGAAATATTTCCGCTTCTTAAAAGTTATATTTTTGCTATTTTTCCGTTCACGTGAATTTGTCAAATTTGTAAAAAATTGTAAAGTCATTTTAAATTAAACGTATAACATTTACACATTAATGTTCAAAATAATCTCGAACCAGTTTTTATTGGAATTTACTTGTTTTTATCGGAGAGATTATTTGGTATATCTCATCTACATATTTAATATTAAAAATCTGATTATCTTGTTTGGCTGTGTGTACATTGGGTGTTTAAAAGTTTGAATGAAGGCGAATGATACGAGACGCGGTAAAGCGGGGGAATAGGGAGAAAACGGGGTGATGACTGCAGAGAGAAATAAAGGAAGGAGTAATATTAGTAGCATCGAAAGAGACGAAAAATGAGAAACTTTTTTTAATGGAAAACCTTATAGCAGAGTTACAGGACATACCGAGTAAAACGATAAAGAAAGATGGGGGAATGGGGCGAGCGTTTGAAAGCATTAAACAGTGTTTTTATTTTTATCGTAATTGTTTTTGTTTGTTTTTTCGAGAAAAATTACACATATTTTACCGTAATTTTTTACAGAAAAGAAACTCTATTTTATTTGTGATAGAAAATTATACACCATTATAAAAATGGGAATGTAGGGTTCCGGGATCGAATCAGAAGTATACATAGGGTTGTATCTATAATTCGAAAACAACGTATGAATCTTGTTATATAGTTAAAGAACGACTGCATTTACACATATATTAAGGACTAAGTTATTACAGTTTCATCGTTTTAAAATTTTCGCTTGTATTCTAGTCGCAATGTATTCTAATAGCAATGTATTGTAATAGTAACGTATTCTAATAGCAAGGTATTCTAATAGAAAGATATTCTAAAAGCAATGTATTCTAATAGCAATGTATTCTAATAGCAATGTATTCTAATAGCAAGGTATTCTAATAGCAAGGTATTCTAAAAGAAATGTATTCTAATAGCAAGGTATTCAAATAGCAATGTATTCTAATAGCAATATATTCTAATAGCAAGGTATTCTAATAGCAAGGTATTCTAATAGCAAGGTATTCTAATAGCAAGGTATTCTAAAAGAAATGTATTCTAATAGCAAGGTATTCTAATAGCAATATATTGTAATAGCAAGGTATTCTAATAGCAAGGTATTCTAATAGCAAGGTATTCTAATAGCAAGGCATTCTAAGAGCTATGTATTCTAATAGCAAGGTATTCTAATAGCAAGGTATTCTAATAGCAAGGTATTCTAATAGCAAGGTATTCTAATAGCAAGGTATTCTAAAAGAAATGTATTCTAATAGCAAGGTATTCAAATAGCAATGTTTTCTAATAGCAAGGTATTCTAATAGCAATATATTCTAATAGCAAGGTATTCTAATAGCAAGGTATTCTAATAGCAATGTATTCCAAGAGCTATGTATTCTAATAGCAAGGTATTCTAATAGCAAGGTATTCTAATAGCAAGGCATTCCTATAGCAATGTATTCTAAGAGCTATGTATTCCAATAACAAGGTATTTAAAAAGCAATGTATTCTGATATCAATGTTATCTAATAACAATAAATTCTAGGAGGAATGTATTCAAAAAGCAATGTATTGTAAAAAGCAATGTATTCTAATAGCAAGGTATTCTAATAGCAAGGTATTCTAATAGCAAGGTATTCTTATCGCAAGGTATTTTAATAGCAATGTATTCTAATAGAAAGGTATTCTAATAGTAAGGTATTCTAATAGCAATGTATTCTAATAGCAAGATATTCCAATAGCAAGGTATTCTAATAGCAATGTACTTAAATAGCAAGGTATTCTAATAGCAAGGTATTCTAATAGAAAGGTATTTTAATAGCAATGTATTCTAATAGCAAGATATTATTATAGCAAGGCATTTTAATAGCAATGTATTCTAATAGAAAGGTATTCTAATAGTAAAGTATTCTAATAGCAAGGTATTCTAATAGCAATGTATTCTAATAGCAAGATATTCTAATAGCAAGGTATTCTAATAGCAAGGTATTCTAATAGCAGTGTATATAAATAGCAAGGTATTCTAATAGCAATGTATTCTAATAGCAATTTATGGTAATAGCAAGGTATTCTAATAGCAAGTTATTCTAATAGCAATGTATTCTAATAGCACTGTATTTTAATAGACATTGATTGTAATAGCAATGTATTTTAATAGCAATGTATTCCAATAACAATGTATTTTAAAAGAATTCTATTCTGATATCAATGTATTCTAATAATCATTAATTCTAAGAGCAATGTATTCAAAATACAATGTATTCTAATCGCAATGCATTCTAATAGCAATGTATTCTAATAGCCATTTATTATAATAACAATGTATTCTAATAGTAAGGTATTCTAATAGCCATCTATTGTAATAGCAAGGTATTCTAATAGCCATTTATTGTAATAGCAATGTATTGTGATAGCAATGTATGTTAATAGCAATGTATTATAATAGTATTGTATTCTAATAGAAATATATTCCAATAATAATTTATTCTAATAGAAATGTATTCGAATAGCAATGTATTGTGATAGCAATATATTTTGATAGCAATGTATTCTAATAGCAATGTATAATAATAGCAATATCCTGTAATAGCAATATATTTTAATAGCAATGTTTTCTTATAGCAACGTATCTTTATAGTAATGTATTTTAATAAGAATGTATTTCTATAGGAATGTATTCTAATAGAAATATATTTTAATTGCGATGTATTCTAATAGCAATGTATTCCGAGAGCTATGTATTCTAATAGCAATATATTCCAATAACAATGTATTTAAAAAGCAATGTATTTTTATATCAATGTTATCTAATCACAATAAATTCTAGGAGGCATGTATTCAAAAAGAAATGTTTTTTAAAAGCAATGTATTCTAATAGCAATGTATTCTAATAGTAAGGTATTCTAATAGCAAGGTATTTTAAAAGCAATGTATACTAATAGCAATGTACTCTAATAGCAAGGTATTCTAATAGCAATGTATTCTAATAGCAAGGTAGTCTGATAGCAATGTATTCTAATAGCAATGTATTCGAATAGCAAGGTATTCTAATAGCAAGGTATTCTAATAGCAATGTATTCTAATAGCAAGGTAGTCTGATAGCAAGCTATTCCAAAAGCAATGTATTCTAATAGCAATGTATTCTAATAGTAAGGTATTCTAATAGCAAGGTATTTTAAAAGCAATGTATACTAATAGCAATGTATTCTAATAGCAAGGTATTCTAATAGCAATGTATTCTAATAGCAAGGTAGTCTGATAGCAATGTATTCTAATAGCAATGTATTCGAATAGCAAGGTATTCTAATAGCAAAGTATCTTAATAGCCATTTATTGTAATAGCAAGGTATTCTAATAGCACTGTATTTTAATCGCAACGTATTTTAATAGCACTGTATTTTAATAGCCATTAATTGTAATAGCAATGTATTTTAATAGCAATGTATTTTAATAGCACTGTATTTTAATAGCCATTAATTGTAATAGCAATGTATTTTAATAGCAATGTTTTCCAATAACAATGTATTTTAAAATAATTCTATTCTGATATCAATGTATTCTAATAATAATGAATTCTAAGAGCAATGTATTCAAAAAGCAATGTATTCTAATAGCAATGTATTCTAATAGCAATGTATTCTAATAGCCATTTATTGTAATAGCGATGTATGTTAATAGCAATGTATTCTAATAGCCATTTATTGTAATAGCAATGTATGTTAATAGCAATGTATTCTAATAGCAATGTATTCTAATAGTAAGGTATTCTAATAGCCATTCATTGTAATAGCAATGTATTCTAATAGCCATTTATTCTAATAGCAATGTATTCTAATAGCCATTTATTCTAATAGCAATGTATTGTAATAGCAATGTATGTTAATAGCAATGTATTATAATAGTAATGTATTCTAATCGAAATATATTCAAATAACAATTTATTCTAATAGCAATGTATTCTAATAGCAAGGTATTCTAATAGCAAGGTATTCTAATAGTAAATTATCTTAATAGCCATTTATTGCAATAGCAAGGTATTCTAATAGCACTGTATTTTCATCGCAATGTATTTTAATAGCACTGTATTCTAATAGCCATTAATTGTAATAGCAATGTATTTTAATAGCAATGTATTCCAATAACAATGTATTTTAAAAGAATTCTATTCTGATATCAATGTATTCTAATAATAATGAATTCTAAGAGCAATGTATTCAAAAAGCAATGTATTCTAATAGCAATGTATTCTAATAGCAATGTATTCTAATAGCCATTTATTGTAATAGCAATGTATGTTAATAGCAATGTATTCTAATAGCCATTTATTGTAATAGGAATGTATGTTAATAGCAATGTATTCTAATAGCAATGTATTCTAATAGTAAGGTCCTCTAATAGCCATGTATTGTAATAGCAATGTATTCTAACAGCCATTTATTCTAATAGCAATGTATTCTAATAGCCATTTATTCTAATAGCAATGTATTGTAATAGCAATGTATGTAATAGCAATGTATTATAATAGTAATGTATTCTAATCGAAATATATTCAAATAACAATTTATTCTAACAGCAATGTATTCTAATAGCAATGTATAATAATAGCAATATATTGTAATAGCAATATATTTCAATAGCAATATTTTCTTATAGTAAGGTATCATAATAGTAATGTATTTTAATTAGAATGTATTCTAATAGAATTATATTTTAATAGCAATGTATTCTAATTGCAATGTATTCTAAAAGCAATGTATTCTAATAGCAATGTTTTCTAAGAGCAATGGTTCCAAGAACAATTGATTCTCAGAGCAATTTTCTAATAGCAATGTATCTTTACAGTAAGGTATTCTGTGACTAATGTTGTCAAAGAGCAATGTATTCTAATAGCAATGTATTATAGAAATACAAAATAATTATCCTTAATATAGAATTGTATTTGACTACTTTATTCGGCATTAAATAACTCATATATGGTTGATATGCCGTAAAACAAATCAAACAAAACCAATGTTAGCTATATCAGAGAAACATTGTTCATAAAAGGATTAATATTTTCAATACAGACTTTTAATTTATTTTCTCTGTTAGTAACTTAAACTACGTAACATCCCATAATATAATAAATCGGGCTTCGTATTGTAACATAAACAGTTTATACTTAACCTCAATCATATCATGGGTTATTTTCATTTGTTTCAAAACGAACAAAGAGAAATGCAGCACTTTATGTTCATGTATTATTTTAACAGGTTTAGATGCATCTCATAATTGTAAAGTTGTAAAGAGATTATAAATTGACACTTATACCAGGACAACTCAGTTAATAAATAGATCAATATTATAATTATAGTTTACAAAATCTATGATGTTTAAATAATGGTTTAACATGGTAAAGTTCTATTAAAATCCTTGTACTATAACGGTGTCAGGTCAAAAGCTTCATATTTTTGAAAACCTTTTCATTATTACAAAAGTAGAACACTTGTA
Organism: Sepiola atlantica; assembly: GCA_963556195.1. Classification (NCBI taxonomy): domain Eukaryota; kingdom Metazoa; phylum Mollusca; class Cephalopoda; order Sepiida; family Sepiolidae; genus Sepiola; species Sepiola atlantica. The sequence goes on from OY744539.1 coordinate 38,977,196, forward strand.
CAAGTAACAAATTATTTGACGATAAATATCACGTAAAGAATTTGGTGACGTTTTGACTTTCTTTGGTGACGTTTTGACTAGGTGACGTTTTGACTTGGTGACGTTTTGACTTGGTTTCACTATTACACCTTACTTTCCCTTTTTCGTACTGTTGTTGACCCCAAACAAAACATATTGCCATGGAGATAACTGTGATCATGAGTTAGATTTATAGAGACTACTGGTTGGAGCACCAGCCCAGATGTGGCAACCATATTTTATGCGTAGGCGAATGGTGGCTTTATAGATATACATGATAAGTTTTCTAGCCCGGTAGAAGAATTCCACTTCCTTAGCAGCAGACTTAGCAATATCTTGATGTTGTCTGTGAATGTTTAGCTATCGCGAAGGCTGCTATCAACGATGCTAATCGATTATTCGAAATGGTTGTCATAATTCTCAAAGGAAAATAGCTTTGTCTGAGTAGCATTGCATGTGACCACCAATTTTGTTCCATTATACTACAGACTGGACGTCATTTTTTTAAGAATTAAGTTATTGCCTTAGATAAGCGTGTTTTCGATTTACAAATATGTCAATAATAAAGCGTGGTGTCATCAATAAATATTCTTATCTCAGGTGCGATTGCATCAGGGGAATCGTTATAGAAAATCAGAAATAATAAAGGTTCAAATATTGACCCCTGGAGAACGCCCGCATTAATGTAATGTTGTTTGAATGTACGGCCATGTACAAAAACCTGGAACTTTTTTTTAGATAAGAAGAATCTATTTATATAAGATACTACAGGGTCACCCGGCGTTGCTCGGGGTCATATACACACAAAATAGAAGAAAAATCGCGTGTGTAACATCTTTATATTCAAACTTCTATTTCTCTCCCTCTCTCTATAGCCGTCTCTTTGTCTTTCAACCTTTCTCTTCTCTGGTCGCCCCATTTCAGCGCTATTGTCTCCCTTTGCCTTTTGCAAAGGCTGTATCTTCCCCACCATTCCACTTCCGTTACCCAGGGAAAAAGTATGACATATTTTTATAAAAAGTATCACCTCTGTCTGCGCCTTCTATATAGGCACTTATCTCTGACCCGGTGCGCATACTATATACGTACCTATCGCCGCTCCGGTGCGCATACTATATACGTACCTATCGCCGTCCCGGTGCGCATACTATATAGGTACCTAGTTCCTCAAATGCTTTCAACAACTATGTTCTGGTTTTTGCTATTTGTTGTTGCTGTTGTTGTTGTTGTTCCAATTTAATTGCTTTCGTAGATCACGCAAGACACAACGAACACACGTATAACTATTAGTTTTTGGGTTTTAAAGGTTTCCCTCTATTTATAAATGTGGGTTCCACGATAACAAAAATTATTGCTGCCAGTTTACTGTTGCTTTTATTGCTAGAATAGTACTGTATTTTTTATGACGGCGCGACAAGCGAACTCCAGTAGATTATGTGTGTGTATCTGGCTTTAACGTAAACGCGTCCGCCAGCCTTTCTCTCGCTCTGTCTCTCTGAGGTTTCCTCTGCGTGCATTTTTACTTTTATATTTATCTTGATCGCTTACGTCGCAATTGATGTACGTAATTATTCTTCGTATTCTCCGTGTTTAAAACTCTTTAACACTATACAATACATAGCAACAAAAATGTCACCCTTTATGACGACTGACAACCCCGAGAAAATAAAGAGTTTTAATAAAACTGTAATATAAACCGGCGTTATCAACATGGTTGGACCATAACACCTTACTTTTTCTTGTTATGTTTTGGTTTCGCAACCTATGCTTGTTGTGTGTGTTTTTTCTGAAGTTCCTGGTCAGTCGCTTTCATTAGTTTAAACAAGAAAATAACGTAGTTCCAGCCTATTTGGTTTTAAAGGTTTCCATCGGTTTCTTACTTCTTCGTCGAAAAACGTATCATTAAGTTATATATCTACCGGAGTATCGTGTTACAATGTAATATGCATGCAGTCAATCTCAGCTTACACATATAACATGTTTTAATGAACGGAGACAAACAGATACTTTAGTTTGATATAAATGCACGATTTTGGGACTAAGATCCCCATACCTGGTACTACCAAATCAGGCTGTCTGAACATATTGGCTTCCTGACCAAAAATGCACCAAACATTGACGTTATTGTTTATTTCGTTTTCCTTGGCAAAAGTCAATCATGTTCTGCAAAGCCAAAATAAAAAGATTTTCTTCCAACACAACTACCAAACAAAACAACCAAACAAAACACCATGAATACATATTTGAAGATATAAATAACTTGAGCATAATAACTTTTACCAAAATGACCGGATTCGGCATGAAATCACCCGAAAAGTGTTGATATGTCGTAAAATAATATAACCAAACTAAGATCCACCTAAATTGAAGAATTGTTAACCAACAGAGAATATATCAATGTAGGGCGACACATTTTAAAAAGGGATCAACATTTTCAATTCTAACTCAAAATGTGTGTAACACTTATGTTCTCTTAAAAGCCTTGACATGATTTACATCGATTGTTTTGCTGATTATCGAGTTGACGACTCCAGGTCAGATGTTTCTAAAGTAGGCACCAAAGGAATACTGTACCAGTGGTTAGAAGTTAAGTAAGCATGGAGAAAAACAAATCGGTCGTGAACAAGCCATTAAAAATATAAAATTATGAGAATTAGACTGTTCGATAATGCCTATAATATTCTGAGTTCTTATGAGGATGACAATGGTTGGTCTCATGAGACAAAGAGATTCACACTCACAAAGACTTGGCTCGTTCGTTGAAACTATTCTGCCGGGTTGGATACGTTACTGGTGAGCGCTTCTTCGTGGGGGGTTTCCGTATTGCCGTTTATCTGTCAATTATAATTAATTACCTCTACCAAGTAGGTTATGTTTTCGATCGAGTATTTCATTATGTTTGTTTGTTTGTCTGTATGTGTGCAACTTGGTCAAACTATCGCTCAGGAAATAGCCAAAGTTGGAGAATCAGTGTCTAACATTGTCCATTTCTAAGAGCTACATTCCAACACGTGTATTTGTTTCGCTTCTAAACGAGTTCTCTAATTATCTTATTAGTTACTTTAGCCCTGATTTTCACTTCTTGTCTTCCATTCACGTTTTACTAGATTATATAATTGACAATGTTTGACATTAGTTTCAGCTGATTTCATAAAGGAAGGGAATAGTTAAGTTAATTTTATCATGGGGCATAGAAGGATTTGAAGTAAAGACAGTTGCGGTTTAAAAAATGGGGGAACCATATACAAAAATAAACTTTTCTGAGTCGTCAGACTCTGACGCAGTAATTAATAAAGAATTTCAAAATTACATAGTTATTGAATAGCTGGAAAATACTTCTCTAAGTAAAGGGGCTAGTGTCAAGGGTACCGGACATAACACCTGGCTGGAAATGTTACATTTACACTTACAGATGCATGTTTGAATCATTATACACGCGGGTCGTCGTCGTCGTCGGGAATCCAGGTGCGTGCTTTTCTGCGGATGCAAAACCATTCAGACGCCGATGTTGATTTCTAAAAATGTTATTCAAAAAAGAGAGGTGGTCACAGAAAACATCAGCAAGACTGGTCACATTTGTACGTGTGTCACATTTGTACGTGTGTCACATTTGTACGTGTGTGAGAGAAAAATACAGACAGATGGATAGATTAATAGATAGCTCGTCTTGCTACATCTAATTACATTGTGCGCACACATCGCTTATTCGGACAACACCCAAGATAGATGTTTCTTGCTTGAGTCTCGCCGGCCAAAGAGACAGAAAATATTTGTCCGGAAGTCACGTGGGTTCATGGACTTCCGTTATTTAACAGAAGAAATTGAAACCGGAGTTGACTGGAATATAAACATCCAGTAACATTGTTTCAAATTATTAGATACTTTTTTTAAAAGTTACGTATAAACGTGATCTCCAACAGACAGGTGGTATATTTAATTATATAGAGATACGAGCTGATTAACCAGCTCGCTATCGCTTCGCAAAGTTCGCTATCGCTTCGCAGAGTTCGCTACTTGAAACTAAAATTTTAAATGATAAACATTTCATTCATGAGTTTCTTGCAAAAACAAAACTAAAACTTTCGCATTTATTCGTATAAACATTAACATCTACGTAATTCTGATACAAAAGTATTTATCTTTTAAATAAGTCCCTAATAAAATCAAAAGAAAGAAGAAATCAATCAGATACAGCGTCGTTAACGGGAGAAAGAAGAGAGAGAGAAAGAAAATACAGCGAGTAACACAGCCAGTTCGCAAGCCATACAGCCAACAACCCGCTCCCTTCCATTTTCTATTCTCGCTTTTGCCTGTCGGTATGAATTCTAGCGAGCGATGTTAGAAGATATGTTTTTAGTAAGTTATGCATTTTTTTTATTTAATTCATTTTAATTAATTATTGTTCCTATTTGCATGTCCCCCCACGAGGGTAGAGTTACACACAATGGTCGGTTCTTACTGCGGGGAAAATCCAGCTCCCTAAAAGGAGAACTCTGGGTTGGAACACAAATAAAAATCGCAACTATTGTGTGTATATATATATATATATATATATATATATATATATATATATATATATATATATATATATATATATATATATATATATATAAAGCAATCCAACAAAAGATATAAGCGTCAACTAATATCTTATAATTAGTGAAACATCCGGATAAAAACTAAAGCTCAAATTACTGGATAGAGCATTAATATTATAATATGAAATGAAGTAATAAAATAAGGTGTCAATCAAATTTTATTAGAATTCAAAGTTCAAGCAAAGTATCCTTAAGTCCTTAGCTCATGAGTTTTCAAAGATAATTCTTCTCTTCAGAGGACCATTACTGCAGTTATACTACTACAGGTAATCAACTTAAGCTTTGAAAATATATAAAATTATATGCACAAATACATAAAAATACATAACATAAAATATATCAACCCAAAAACATACTTTTTTGTTGAATCTATACAATCCATCCAGGTCATACAAATTGAAAAACATAATCAGGAAAGACATTTAGAGGGTTGACCGAGGATTACTCCAAGTTATAAATAGCAGTCCATATACGAGAAATTGAAGGAGCTGACAAAGTTATCCAGTCGCGAAATGTGTCAATAATCGATGAAGTGAAAAGTATTCAATGTTAATGTTAATTATTACAACGATAAATAAATCAAATAATATAGAAAGTTCAATAAACTCACTTCAACCCAAATCAAGTCAAAGTTCGTTGTTCAATTAGAAAATCCGTTAAATCCGAATTGAGCAAAAATAAGACTGAATCCCGGTCGTATCTTGCAAGCAGAGCGAAAAAATAAGTAATCTTCTCTCCCCAGCGATTCAACCAGATATGACAAATCCCTAACGAACAGAAGGCGATATTAAATTGTCTACTTCTCTGAATGACTTTAATAGATCGGAAATTATGTGTGTGTTTTTTAATAAAGGCGGAAAGCAAAACATCCTGTTTAGGCCCGCTTGATAAACTTAACGAAGAAAGCAGCAAGATTGGATACTACCTGTCTGGGTCAAGTGAGAAGATTATATGTCAAAGGGGAAAGAGGTTAAGAAGTTAAAAGAAAACGGAGTTGGGAAATTTAGGTCAGATCGTGTAATGCCCAAATTATTACTTAAAATCTAGCTTACAGTAAAAACCGATTTCACAAATAATCTAGAATATTTATGAAATTAAAAATTACGAAGTTATTAAATTCCAATAATTTAATAGTTTAATTTAAGATTTAATTTTATCAGGTTAGAAATTATTAAAGTGTTTAATAGTTTAATATAAGATTCAATCCTATCAGCTCAGGAATTCTAATACAAGGTTTAATTTTCCCCAATTAAAAAGTTTAACTTGATTTAAAGTTTAATTTTTCCTAATTAAGATTTCATTTTTCCAATTACGAAGTTATAAAAATAATTAGAACTTAATAATTTAATAGTTTAATTTCATATTTAATTTTATCAGATTAGGAAGTTTAATTTAAGGTTTAGTTTGCCCAATCAAGAAGTTTAATCTAAATTAGGGTTTAATTTTTCCTAATTAAGAAGTTGTAAATATATTTAAGGTTTAATATTTCCTAATTAAGAAGTTGTAAAGATATTTAGAAACTTAAAATTTAGGTATATAAACTTTTACAACCTCAGAGTCTAAATCCTTTAGGCAAAGAAGATTAAAAAGGACCCATCTCGAAGACTGGACACCCCCGGTCTAATTGCTCACCCAATCAGCTACGGCAAGACTGGTGGTGGTTTCCATATTGCATATTTGAATTTCCTTCCATGTCGACATTTGGAGACTAATTCATTTCTAGAATGTATCAGATTTAAATGTGTTGGTGCAGTAGCTATAATTACGGCTTCAGAATTGCATAGACCACAAGATCTGGATCCTGGGCTATAGGAGGTGATTTTTTTAGGATGGACCATTTTATATTGTGTGGAATATTATTTGATCTTAAATTTTTAACTAAAGTGGTCAGTGATGTTTATTTTATTACTTCATTTTATATTATAATATATATATATATATATATATATATATATATATATATATATATATATAGAGAGAGAGAGAGAGAGAGAGAGAGAGAGAGAGAGAGAGACAGAGAGAAAATGAGACAATAAAATTACAAATGTATAACACAAAACATTATTTTGTTATGAACTGTTTAAAAATTGTTATGCTAATTAGGCATTTAAATGTTTCTCTTTTGATCGTTCGTCGGTACTATGTATAGAGTATTTCAAAATAGTATGTTGTATTATTGATTTAAATAACAGTAACCAGTTTTGATGGTAATATATGAGTTAAAATAAATAACTAAATTATTCATTTAGATAATAAAACCATCAATATAAGTATGTTTGAATTCACTTTTAAACGTGACTTTTAAAAAGTATCTGATAATGTTAAACAATTTTACTTAAATAACTTAATGAGAAAACAATGACGTAATTAGTTAAGTTAAAACTGATTGATTGTTTCTAGTCTATCTATAGGTAGCAGCGTTTGATCTGCTTAACAATCTAAACCGACACAATGTGTATGCCTCCGAAAATCCGACCTATGCTCCACGACCTGGGAGTTTCTGGGGGGGGTTTACTCATGGCTCATCACATATCAAGACCAGGGGCCACTCGAGGATAAGGGTTACAGGGAGTTTCAGTTGGAAATTGAACGCATCCATGAGCATATTGGAAACAATAGGTTAAATCTACAGATAGTTATTTAAGAGAAATTAATTATCATCGAGGGCAGCTCAACAAGTACTTGCTTACATTAGACTTGAGGACGACCATGTTATAGTCAGTTGTGAAGCAACCTCGTGCTATTTTGTTTCACAGATGAGATGATCTGGGAAATAAATATTGTTCATGAAAGTTTCGTTTGTTTTTCTAAGTTTTTTAGGGGGGGTACAGAAAGGGAGAAAAAATATATTGCTATGGTTGTAGCAAGGGATGTTCTTGTTGTGAATGTTTCTCGGGGGAAGCTCCGTGGAACACCAACCATGATCATAAGGATACAGTAGAAATAGGCTAGCAAGATTTATTCTATGCAAAAAAGATAAGGAAACATCTCCCACTAGATTGTGAAGTCGGTTTTGTACTATGTCAAGGCAAGAAAGGGTGCTCCGAGTGGCACCTCCCCAGATATGACTACAGCATTCCGTTGTAAATCGCATTAGGGTAAAAAAAAGTGGAAGACCATGCGATAAAATGTAACTTTTAATATATTTTTAATTATTTCTCTATAAACCCCTCCCTTATCTTGCAATATATCTTCACCCGGACAATGCCTGGTAAATACAACTAGTTAGGTACAAAAATGTAATTCGTCTTAATCAGGAAGTTACGGTTTTCATGCGCTTAATTCCGGTTAATTGAAATTGGTTTCCCCGATGCTTAGAATCAGGTATTCACAAAAACGATACGTGAAGGTTTCCACATCTCTAGTGAAAGTTGCGCTAGGAATCAGTTAGAACCTGAACCTGGCATCTCGAATTATTAGTCCGCGTCTGGATTCCCTTCACCAGTTAAAATAAGGACTCTAGACCAATGTTGGGAAGGTCTAGCTTGAAGCGATTCATTGTTAAGGAAAACGGACCCACGGGGGAGTTGATAAAATATATCTATATTCTCGTTTACATGCTTGTCGTCTCATTCGTAGAGCATCATCAAACCTGCGTTCTCCGCTCACCAAAGACGAATACAACACAATTGTTTATTACTTGTAACATGTCGACGGACAGAGATAATTGCCAATTCCGAATTTATCCCGGGTACCGGCGATTGAAACTATGAAATAAGATCAATAATCGCAACATGTCAGCTCATTATTTAAGCTATGATACAACATTTTTAACACTCACATTTAAAAAAAGGTTGAATTTCAAATTAAAGAGACACCTCAAATGCAAATTAAAAACGAACAACTTCAAATTAGATATGATCCACTCCAAAGTGGAAAGGCTCAATTGCAAATTTAAAATGTTTTGCTTAAAATTAAAAGCCATTAAATTCAAATTAAAAATCAACTGCAAATTAAAAAAGATCAACTTCTAAAAAAGAAAACTTAACTACAAATTAAACTACTCGACCACTCGACTGAAAATAACAAAACAATCAACTCAAATACAAAATAAAACATTCAACTTCAAATTGAAAAGATCAACTTTAAATTTAAACTAGACTGCAAATTACAACATATAAATTTCTAATCAAGAAAGGCTCACTTTCAAAATAAACAATTAACTTGAAATGAAAAAGACACACTTCAAATTAGAATTCGACTATGAATTAGAAAATATTAACTTCTAATGAAGAAGGCACAAATACAGATTCACCTTCAACTGTAAAGATAAACTCTAAATCTTAAGAAAATTGATTGCAAATTAGAACAAATAAACTTCTAAGTAAGTATGTTTAACTTTAAAATAAAAAAAAATCGACTTCAAATTTTAAAAAACTTCAAATTAAAAAATTGACTGAAAATTTGAGCAGATCCACTACTGACTAAGAAGGTTCAACTATAAAATAAAAATAAATCAACTTCAAATGAAAAAGATGTACTTCAAATTAAAAAACTCGATTGAAAATTAGAAAACGTGATCTCGAAATTAAAAAAAGTCTATTTCAAATGTTTAAAATACCGCATAATATTCGCATTAAAACTTGAACGGCAAATCGAAATTATCAACTTTAAATTTTTTAAAAAGTAAAATTTGAAATTTAAATCTTTAGATTTTATATTAAAATGTTAAATTTTAAATTGAAAAAAAACTGAATTTTAATGTATTTTAATTTTCTTTTTTATACGTTTTTCACTGTGAACTTTGATCCTTCGATCAACCGAGTTATCTTAACTGCAAGCAAATTTTTGTGAATTACTCACAATGTCGAATCGCTTGTTCACGCGTTTCATGGTAATCAGTGTGAAAAAAACAGGCTGCACACCTGAGGATTATTTTTTAAATGCAAACAACTTATTCATCTCTCAAAAAGAATACTAATTTGTTTATAGTGAACCCATTTGAACCTTTTTCTTATTTAAAATGCAGTATTTGTAATTTGAAGTTGAACTTCGTGCAATAACGTTTTCTTTTATTACTGTATTCCAACTTAATTTTTGTTTTTGCATATTAAATTAGTGAAAGAATAAAATACTCATGACCTTCAAAAATAAACCAAAAAGGTACATCTCTGATTCTGATAGATTCTGAGTAATTCTGAGATATTCTGAAAGATTATAGCACAGTTTCTAACACTGAAATTAATTCTGGCAATGAGGGAAGTCAAGACTATTAACACAATTCGATCCAGGTTCTGGCTCGTAGCGTTCACTACAAAATCTATCCACATGAGAAGTTAAACATTGTAAATAGGAGATACGTAACGGCGGACTTAATCTAGTAACAGGAGAATAAATCAAACTGAACGCTAAAAAATAGCATTCGAATTAGTGGTGAGACATGATACTATATTTTAATATAATTCCTTACTTGGCATTTACAATTAGTGAAAGAACAAAATACACATGCCTTCCCTAAAACAACAATTTTCGAATGACATAGTTATGGAATAACTGGTAAATACACATTTCAGTAAAGTGTCAACCTTTCATAATGGCTAGTGTTGAATAATGAGTAAGGGGTACTAAACATAACACCAGACAAATTGACATAAATACTCACCTAGCTTAAACAGCCAGTACTTTCATGCAGAGGTAC
>OY744539.1:38992449-39034949 GCA_963556195.1 Sepiola atlantica
AATGAAAAATATTATGATAAAAAGAATAAAAGAGTGTAAGAAAGAATTGAATAACTAAAGAAAACAGAAGAAAAAATGATGATAATAGAAAAAAGAGATAACGGAATAATTGCTAAAAGATAAAAGGAAGGAATAAAATAAAAATAAAGATGGCGGTTAAAGTAAAAACAATTATGATAAAAAAGAATAACGAACGAAGGAAAATGTAAAAAATAAAGATGGGGTAATGTAAAAAAACAACAATTATTATGAAAAAGAATAACCAACGCATAAAAATGTAAAATAATAAAACAATTATAATAAAAAACGAACGAAAGAAAATGTGAAAAATAAAGATGGGGTAATTAAAAAAAACAATTATTATGAAAAAGAATAACCAACGAATAAAAATGTAAAATAAAAAAAACAATTATAATAAAAAAAACGAACGAAAGAAAATGTGAAAAATAAAGATGGGGTAAAGTAAAAACCAATTATGGTAAAACAAAATAACGAATGAAATAAAGAAAATGTGAAAAATCAATATGGGGCGTATAGTGAAAAACAATTATGATTAAAACGGAAAAAATATGAAAAAAAAGAATGACGAATGAATAAAATGTAAAAAAATAAGATTGGGGGTAAAGTAAAAAAACAATTATGATAAAAAAGAAGAAAAGAGAAAGAAAAAAATGAAGGATAAAAAGAAAAAAAATTAATATAAATGGAAGAAATAAATGACAAAAGCAAAAAGAAACATATTTTGTATTACTCAGTGTTGATCTAAGAACGTTATTGTTTGCTCTGTAAAAGAACGTTTCGGGAAACCAGCCTGAAGTTGCACAACTGCAGATTATTTGTACGATCAGGGCTACCTAGCATTGCCCTTGTATTATTATTTGTACGTACTAGGAATGTTATTGTAAATTCCATGTGACTGGTTACCGTTCGTAGCTTATGCGGGTTGATTTCCGCTTTCAAAGATTTTTCTTAAGATTGTAGCTGTTTTCATCATTGCTGTCCTTTATATCGTCTCAGTGATGGCTTATATTCCAATTTCTCTCAGTCTTTATTCCAGGTTATTGGGGTCTGGTCCTTATGGGGTATGCTTCTACCATTATTGGTATTATATTGACTTTCATCATCCTCCATGTCCTGATTGATTCTCTGACATGTTCCGTGTAGTTGCTTCGTTTTCCGTCTCCTTGATCTTCATTGTAGTGTACTGGAACGGCAAAATCTACGATTTTGCAAGAATGTCCCTTCTTGTTGACTATTATGACATCGGGTCCTTTTGCTTGTATGAGTTTACTTGTTTGCAACTCTATGCCTCAGAAGATTTGGTGATATTTATTTTCCAGTACTGTCTGTGATTTATGTTTTTTGGGGCGGTATCTCTTGCTGCGTTTACCAGCCTTCTTGTGTTCTGGGTTATGTATCTCTGCAGCTCTTTTTTGTAACTGCCATACAGTTTTTTATAAGCACCAGTTCTCTCCCACTTCGTTTCATTTCTGTGCGTTGTGTACGGTCATTAATTTGCTAGTTTTCTGGTCAAGCTGCTTGAGTTCTTTTTTAGTCCATCCTATGAATGGTTCAGAGTATCTTATTAGTGATACTGTCCGGGTTTTTTAATTCGTTTTTACAAGAGTTCTGCTATATAATGTCGTTTCTAAGAATATCCTTGTTCTTTTCAGGTATTTTTTTCCAATCTACTCTTTCATGTCTGTAGATTTGATGGTGTCTGCTTCCAGAACTCCCAAGTATTTATTGCTATCCTGTTCACCTAGCGACCTTATCTCCTCTTTGTAGGCATTTCCATGTCTTCTATTGGTTCCAGTTTCCCCCTTTTCATCTCTAGCAATGCACACTTTTCCATTCCAAATTCTATTTGAATATCTAGGCGTAGGATTTTGGTTGTGTTTTTCAGTTCCGTTTTGCCTTTTGCAAATAGCTTCAAGAGGTGGTGCATTCTTTGTTCTGTGTCTGTAAACTTCTATCCGGCATCACATTTCCTGAGTATGAAGTTGAGTGACATCATGGCTATGAAAAATAGTAGTGGTGATAGGGAGCCTCATTGGAAGTTACCTCTATGTATTTTGATATCAGTCAGTTGTTGTCCTCCAGCAGTCAGTTCTAGTCTCCACGTCTAGTCTCCACGTTTGAATTAGATTAATAATCTTTTCGGGTATCTTGTACATTTGTAAGCATTCAATTATCCATGCTTGAAGGGTTCTGTCGTAGGCTTTCTTGTAGTAAATCCATGGCATGGATATGTTCTTTTTTCTCCTTTTACAGCCTTCAAGCGCTTTTGATCTATGTATAGCAGATTAGCGTCAATTTTTCCCTTTCCGGTGGCTTTTTTATTCCTCTTGGAGCAGTTCACGATTGTTCAGAGAGTGGTAGATTTGTTTTCTCAATTGTGCCATAAGGATTCTCAACGTTGTTGGTAAAAAGATTATTGGTCTGTAGTTGCTTAGGATCGTTCCTTTTTTGATGTATTTTTGTATTACTGTTTGCCTTCCTTGTGTCAGCCACTGTAATGCGCTTGTATTGTGGACACATCTTCTCAGTTTTTGCGCTAGCCTTTTATGTAGGGTCGTGAATTTTTTAAAGCAGTATACATGTATTCCATCGTGGCCTTGTGCTTTCCAGTTTGCGATTTTCCTTTGGGTAGTCTGAATCGTTTCTTCATTAATTTATGTTTCTGTTTCATTTTTCAATTTCCTTTAGTTCATCTTTTATGTTTTTCAGCTTTTTGGAATTTTGTTGTGTTTTCAGGCTGTTCTTATATCTTGCCCCGGAAGTTTGCTATCTCTGTCAGGCCCGGTTTCGCTTTGGTCTTCTTTCTCCGTTTACGTTTTTTTGTAAAACTGGTTTTCATTGTTTTCAAAGGTCTTGTTCTGGTTGTGATGTTCCGATTTGTATTTTTATCGTCTCAGTCTTCTTTCATTTTCTGCTATTTTTTTGCTTTAGTTCTTCATGTTTCTTATTTAGTTTTTCCTTACAAATCAGATTTTTGCTCTTCCATCGTTTCCTGTTCTTTTCATCCTTGTTTGATCTACTAACATGTTTTCCGTTGAATGTTTGTCAGTAGAAATGTCAAATAGATTTTCTATTTGTTTCCGATAGCTTCTTTCTGTGGGTGGCAGCTTCGGTAGTAGCATTCCATTACCAGTCAATTATCTTTTGTGGTCCATTTGTTTCTATGTTTTTTTAGTTTGTAATTTGCATTCCTGCTTTCTTGTGTTTGGCTCGTGTCTTTATCCTACCTGGAATTACAGAGTTTACCTACTTGTTTTTAATTCGTGATTTCTGCAATTAAAAGAGCCAGCATTCGCAGAATGCAAACCGGGCCCCCATGTTGGCCATCATGAAACTCATATCTTTCTTCTTTGTCTCACGGCTTGTAACGGTATTATGTAGCATTATTTATATTTTGGTTCAGATAGCAACACAAGGCATATGGTAAATTTATATGTGATCCTGTAACAGGGATAGTGTTTATGTCTCATTTTAATTAGGGTCGAGGTGCACTATCACACATACATGAATGGATATTTCTCGCTAACGAGACAGTTATATATATATATATATAATCAAATATAAACCAAAAGTAAACTTTTAGTAAATAGGACCTATAATGAAAAGGTTAAGCTCAATATACGAGATAGAGCAATTATAAAGATAGAAGAAATAAGAGTGATAAACATGTTCGAATTATTTCAAATTTTTATTGTTCAATGCAAGGTGTATTCTGTAATAAACCAGTGTTTATTATTCTTTCCTTAAGCCAAGGCTTTTCAAAGATCGAAATCATCATCAGAGGAGAAATACAGATAGATAAGTTGGCTGTAGAAAAAGCCAAAATTCAAATATTTGAAAATTATTAAAAATATTTAAAATGGGGTGAAAAAATTCGTGTGAAAACGATATGTGTTTTGTCCAGATGGTAATTGTCTGTTGAAAAAATGTCCGTTGATGAGATTTTTGCGAAGACGAAAAAAAGAAAATTTTTCGTATGAGCAGTATGGAGAAGGTTTTCAAAATGAAATAAATCCAAAAGTGAAATGTTGAAATCAAAACGTAGATGGAGCGCACTTAAATGGAATTGAAGTAAGAAAACCGGCCATTTTTTGCAACTTCCTGGGCCATGGTGGAAAAAAGCGAGAGGAATAATTGGACAGATATGCTAGCGAGCGAAACCAAGAAAAGAACTAAGTTAAAAAGCTATGCTAAATTAGGGGGGTAGTTCGGGAGGGGGGAGAGTGAAAAAATTAGGAAGTAAAGTGGTTGGGTGAGTTGAGAAAGCCACAGTAGCAGCTGGGTGGAAAAAGCGGGGTGGATGGGGAGAGGAGGGGTCAAGTGATAAAAGATTGGTAGGTAGGTGCGGGCGAGATTGGTCAAAAGTTAAGAGATATGCCTTTGAGTGTAAAAACATAAAATATTATTTGAAGAGAAAAAAGAGAAATGGGAAGAGGGGTCGTAAATAAAACCTAGATTTAGGTTGGAGACAAAGGGAATTCGAGAGTGTAAGATATTCCAATGAAAGGAAGTCTGCAATTTAAAAGTAATAAGCAAAACTTGGGCGACGACAAAAACGTTGACTAGCTGAAATTACTAGAAATTAAAATGGCTACCTAATTTATAAAAAGTATAGTAGAATAAGTAAAGGTATATAAATAAATAAATAAATGATTGAAAAATTAAAATGATTTATTAAAATAAGGCCCAGATGTAAAATAAGTGAATAATTAAATGGTAAAGACAATTAAATAATTAAATAAAAATCAGTAAGATTAGCTTAATGCTTAGTTATACATCTAGCCTGTCCAACTCAATTAAAATTTTGGGTAGGGGAACAGTTCGGGGGTAAGGTTAGGCTGTTAGTAACAATTGGTTTCTATTATAAGTAATATGGTGAGGAGTAGATTCAAGTGCACTAGCAACCTTTCATACTGGCGAAGAGTAGATTAACTTTCGTCAACCTCGTAAGACTCGCTTATACTTCTATATGTTGTCGTCGCCTCATCATCATCTTTATCATCATTTTTATCACTCTTGGAGGTGGAATCTCTCTCTGGTTTTCTTACCATCTTGTTTTGTTCCTGGTGAGGCGTGGCCATTAAGATAAAGTTGGCTGTCGATGTCATCTCTCCACCGGGTTTTTGGCCTTTCTCTTGGTCTTTTCCATTGCGTCGGTGCATATTCTATCGATCTAGATTTCGCCATGCTGTCTGTAGATCTCAAAAGGTCAGCTGCGCATTTGTTTTTCATATGGTGGTGATGAATTGCGCTTGGATAGACAGCCTTGTCTAATATAGTCAACATCATGAAAAGTCATTATGAACATCGGGCAAAAAATGCTTAACAAATACATCATTCCTGTTATGACATATGCTGGTGTAACATGGGCATTCAATAATGCGTAAGCCTAAGTGATTCTAACTTACTGTGCTGGCTTTTCGAAACCCACATGTCCTTGTGTCTAACGTCCTGCAGTGGGGATAAATAAACATAGAAGAGATACCAGTTCAAGTTTGCCAGCATCCACAGGTGAAAAGTGTGCTATTGAACTGACTGGATTCAAACTTGATACATCCAGGTCGTCAGTCCACGTCGTTATCGACTTTACCATCGCCACCTCCCAGTGATATACTGATTCAGTTTAATGTTTTTACTCTGTATTTATTGAAATAAATATATCCCACATGCATTTTATTAAAAATAGCATCAGTAACATACAAATTCAAAAGTAAGACCTCTGTTGTGTTTTCTTGTTTACCGTAACGTGTATATGCTGACATCATGTAAATATTCATATGATATTATTTTGTTTATTTTCAATGTAATTATTATGTATCATTTAATTAGCAAATACCTTCGCTACAGGTATAACATTTTCTGATAAACCATAGTAGGAAGATGCTGAATACGTTTAATCAAAATATATAACCAGCAAAACAGTTATCATCCACACTGACGATTCCCCAAAAAGGATAAAACATATATGCATGTGAATGATAATTTTAAAATAGTTATTAAAATATTATATATATATTAAAGAAAAAAAAATGTTTTAATTTTAGTTGTACATTAATGAGACAAGAAAATATCTCAACTCATGTCTTGTCTCATTAAGAATTTTGCTTCGTGCATCTGTAATCATTTATAAATTATATTATGAACCTGGAGTTGTAACGAAATGATAGCAAATTTTCTTTTGCTATTTTATGCTGAAATAGTGATTTTTATTTCAAATTTCTGAAACATATGTACACATAAATTTTAGTTGATGTTTAATTTTTGGAACATGATGACATAATATTGATTATGTCATAAACTTTGTATTCTTCTGAGTTATAATATATATATATTAATAATATAAAATAATTATTTTAGACTTTTGAATCATTCTTGAATTTTATTGGAATCCATTATCCCTTATTATGCAATACCATGTTCTAATTGGATGTTTTCAACAACTGCACTGATATATTCACAACTACAATATATATATAGAGAGAGAGAGAGAGAGTAAGAGAGAAAGAGAAAGAGAGAGAGAGAGTGGTTGAGGTCGGGTAGTATAAGGGAAAAAGAGGGCGGATATTTTTATTATCACTAGCTTATGAATCACCTAGTCTCTCTCACGAAAATAGCCCGAACCATTCGTCTAATAGTAATACAATCAACAATTGTTTACCTCGCCGGCATATGTAAGTTTTTTACTTAGATATTCTACTATAAAATTGAAAGTAAGACTGCAGCATAAAAAACAATGTGATGCGTTAATTATGAAGACAGAAAACAAAAACTCATCTACACGTAATATTAGTTATAGTATAATTTAAAGGAGAATGTTCAGAATAACCTAGGAAATCTAACTGTAATGATTGGTGTACTCTTTCGAAGTAATAAAATAAATATGCTTTATTGAAAAAATTTTATCCGACGCCTAGATGTTACATTTTAGTAGGTAATTTAGATCCGGCAGTAAAAATATCTAAAATAAATCGATGTCATTATAAATATCATATATACCATGTCGGCCTTTGCGGCTATGTGTAAGTTTAGAATTTTGATATTTTAAAATTATACCCATTGTGAAGACCGCAAAATTATAATGGAATTTTTACATAAAGGTTAGAAAATGTACCTTGTTTTAAAATCGTAACTAATATGGTATTATAACCAACGTAATTGTTTAGAGAATAAGGGAATAAACCCCCATTTAAATACAAAATCTATATTAACTCCGCACTTAGTTTCATATACTTACAATATTTATGAAGTAAATTAGGCAATAAGCTTATATTTGAGTTAATTTAAGTATTTTATAGATAAACAATAAGCATCACATGCTAAGATAGAAAATCAAACAAAATTAAAATTACTGGAATAGGCGGCGTGATTTATGTTGCTAACTTTGAATTGTCGATTCAAGATGGCGGCCAACTGGGTTTCGCATGTCAGTTCAAAGCTTTTCTTCCGAACGTTTGGCTTTTCATGTGTCATGAGCTGAACAGATCCCACATTGACATAATAATGGTGTTCGGTTTACTTAAGTCAAAACTATTTGTAATAATTTGCAGTGAAATGTGTTTGTTTTTTTAAATGTTTTTGTAAGAAAAACAAACAATCCTGACTTCTGGAATATAAATGAAGTTTTCTTACGCAGTATGTCGTGATTTAATGCAAAGACACATGCCAAAGCTATCTGCTGACGGCAATATACACGTCGTAAAGTAAACAATAGAATAGCTGTAAGATACGTCCCGTAATGAGGAGGTAAATTGATGGCGATGACGAAATTTTAAAATGGACGTTTACAGATGAATGCACGGGTGACCGAAATGTTATATAAACTATCCTATATTAATACGAGAATCTGCTGGCTAGCAAGTTCGGGAGATCAATCGCAGTCAATTTCCGTGCTCTCTCCATCCATCGTTTATCTGACTCAATGTTATTATATTTTTATACGCCAGGGTTTGTCGTCATAGTTTTAAGCACAAAACAGATGGAGACATAATGCCGCGTTGACTGTTTATAGATAAAGAATTTAAAGTACATTTAAAGTTACATTGTGTATAGAACTTTAATTATGAATAAATAAACACTACGTAAATTTAAGAACTCGATGCTTTAAATGACAGCACAGAAGATGAAAATTAACCACCGAACGCGTTAAGCGCTTGTTCCACAAAGTCAAATGTTGACAACGCAGCGTCCCTACAAATATATTATTCATAAAAAGAGAAAAATTACTTTGCACTAAACTCATACTGTAAAATCAATTGTATACGACTTATTTAAATTATCTCTGTCTAAGTGCATCTGCAGACGGGAATAGCCGCGTCGCCTAATAAACAACAAAAATGGATGTATGACACGTCATATATATATATATATATATATATATATATATATATATATATATATATATATTTATATATATATACATACACTTATATTATCTGATAATGTATTATATATTATTATATTAAAATACTAAATTTTATGTCTAAAAATTTCAACGATTCCAGGTGTGTATATATATATATATATATATATATATATATATGTAGAGAGAGAGAGAGAGCGAGAGAGAGAGAGAGAGCTTAGGTAAACTTAATTACGACATAATCTTTTATTTATGCTACAAGAATTCAACATAAACAACAGTCTGTCTACGATCGTTTCTGAAAAGATATGGGGTTTTTATGAATATCCAGCTTCTTCATTAGTGCAGAGTATAGACACTAACTTAGAAACCAACAACCAGCATCAGTTCTACAGCCAATTAGATGAATTAAGTAGAGGTATGCATATGGCATACTTGTTCAGACAGTGTGTAAAACAATTTAAACGGATATACAAAGGGGCACAAAGTGACAGCTGAAGAAAAACATACCTCAAGGAAAAGGGAAACGTTTTTCATACAATTAGAGAGGCGATCCACTCCCTATGGAGAATCATGCAAATATATGATCATATACAGTAAAAAATTAAACGATCTATTCGTACATGTATTTATTTATCTAATACTGTCGCTTCATATCGTGTCATATATATATATATATATATATATATATATATATATATAAATATGTAAATGGCGGCCACGTGTCGCTATTTACAGTTAAAGTTACTCTATATTTACTAACTAATTGACGATGGCCCTTTGGTTAAGACCACCGACTACGAATCAGTGGCGATTTGTGTTCGGGGTTCGCGCCCATCGGGAATTGATTCCTAGACTGAAGATTGCGCTAGCATGAAACATCGATGTCTCTAGGTATTTAAATATTTAATATTTATTTATTAAAATATTATTGTTTATCAGCCCCCCTCCCCACAAGGGCAGGGCACTTTAGAGTAGCTTTAATAACAAGCAGTACTAATAGCTATATGCGAGATCCGAACACCGTTTCGTAAGATCACTCTAGCTGCCTGGTAAATGGCGGCCACGTGTCGCTATTTACAGTTAAAGTTACTCAATATTTACTAACTAATTGACGATGGCCACTTCGAATCAGTGGCGATTTGTGTTCGGGGTTCGCGCCCACCGACCGTCGGGAATTGGTTCCTAGACTGAAGATTGCGTTAGCATGAAACATCGATGTCTCTAGGTATTTAAATATTTAATATTTATTTATCAAAATATTATTGTATATATATATATATATATATATATATATATATATAGGAAGTCGCACAATAAAGACAAACTATTAATGAATACATAATAATGTATAACAATATAGTTTTTTAACTTTCCTTTTTCATTATATATATATATATATATATATATATATATATGACACGATATTCAGCGACCGATGTAAATATTTTTTCTCTACACTAACGATTTCCGTTAGGATGAAACGTATACGTATGTAGATAAAAACGAATATTCATTATTATTTCTGGTCCCCAGATTTAGGCTTGGCTCTGTAGTGAATAGTATTAGCACAGCCGTCATGGTGGCTTCAATGCAATGTTCCTTTCAATAGTTGAACATTGTAAAGCAGCTGTCTTAAACAACATCCGTGTGGGCTAGGGCGTTGGAATTTGAGTTTGAAATACATCTCGTGTCCCGGGGTTCGGTGTCAATAATTCTTCTCTACACTATATATATATATATATATATATATATATATATATATATATATATATATATATATATATATATAATATTTTTAACCTACAGACAATAGTGTTTCTTGATTTCGCAGTCATCAGTGTAGGATAGATTATAATTACCGCTGGTCGAAGGATACGGTTATGGTCACAAAGTAACCCCTTACTCTGCAACCCAGCCAACACCAACAATCAGCACAATAAATGAAAGACAATTAAGATCTGGACAGAAAGCACGTCATATAGTGTTCAACTTACGAGGTAGGAACATTATTTAAAGTTCCGAATACGTTCGGCAAACACTATTGACTAGTTTTCTATCTGTACCCGCTGCTAGGTACATATAGATCTTAATTTCCCTTAATTTCGTGAAAGTTTCCGTTGGCTTAGTGGATATGGCGACTGCTTGATGATTCTGAGCTGACTCTGTGAACCGGGTTCGCGCCCCCCCCCCCCGTTACTGATGAAAGCAATAAGCTTCAAACGCTAGCGTCCGTAGGTATTAATAATTTACTATTTATTCATATGTATGTATACTTTCTTTACTTACACACGACGTCGTTTCCAGTGTACGGAAGTAATAATTTCAGACGGTCATGGGGCACGAACCTTGTTCACAAAGACAACTTTGGATCTGCACGATTTGGGTCTACCTCACAGCCATATCAAATCACCACGTGATACGGAAAATTATTTGGGAGGAGGAGGGCGTTAATTAGATAAAACGTTTTTTATTAAGAGAATTCCATAATTTCATTAACCTTTGGTAAATTTGTAGATTAATATCCTCAGCAAAATAACCCCCCTCTTAAAAATGAGATTCATTTCAGGGAAATTCCAGATTGTTAGGGCAATTTATATGATTTCAACACTAACCCTAAGTTTGACTGGCAAGGTCGAAAAACCACACGCAATCGCCAGAAAAAGGTGAGGGGAAAAAATAACGCACAGAATTCATCTTCAATGGCAAAAAGTTGTAAACATCCTTTCTAAATTGTAAAATATTTTTTGTTGTTTCTCTTTCGGTCAGGTCTTTCAGAGTATTCACACGTAATCGCCTGAAAAAATAGAATCTCATTTTATTAAGGTGGGGCGGGGGTTTTAATCTACAATAATATCCAAAATTTCAATATTTTTATTTATGCCGTACGAATAAGATATTTAATTAGTTAGATCATTTTAAAGTTATTTATTTAATTTTCACCGAAAATGTAAACGCAACTTCAAATTAAAATAAAAACGGGACGTATAGTAAACAAAACATATAAGATTAAAAAAAATGGAATATGGATAAATTTGCATATCAGCACTCTCCATTAATACCCCACCACCCCGAAAAAAAAAAATGATAATCTGCTTTTTTAGGAGATTGCGTGTTAACACCATGGAAAACGGAAAGAAAGAAAAACAAATAATTTAGAATTAAGCCATTGTATTTTTTTAGGGAACTAAACAAAAAATTATACCACTAACCCTAAGTCCGAGTATTAGTGTCATAAAACCCACACGTAAAGTAACGCCCCCCCCCTCACAAAAATATGCAGCGGATGTAACTATAACTAAAACGCTAAAACTGTTTTGAAAAATTGAATTTATATACAAAAATTTTCCCCACTTTAAATTATAAAATAATTGTTTTTTTCTTCTTTCCATTATATTAAAAAAGGTCAAATCGTAAAAAAGAGGCCGAAATAAAAGGGGGCAGAGAAAAAAATAATGATACTTGTAATGAGTTAGTCAAAAGGATAGCATAGAATGAGTTTAAGAAAACTGAGTTTGCTTGAAGAAGCTTTATTCGACAAATATCTACGCAGGGACCTAGTCTCTACGAGAAAACAATGGCTGACTAAAAAAGTAAGAGTGATAAAGGGAAGTAATTCACTTCCGAAGCATGGAAGGGGATAGAAGAGTTCTCTTTTCATCACATTCTCCGCCATCCAGGGAAGGATCAAGGCTGTGTGTGTTCGACTTGGGAAGAAGGGTTCTAAAGACTCTCAGGTGGGCATCTCTGATTAAACTAAAAAAGGAAAATCAAACAAAAGTTCAAAGCTGATAGTTTTCAGTTAAATACTGAGGACTTCGACGGATTCGGGTAGATCGTCGAAGATTCGGTACATCGGCATCTTCTGAAGATATCCTCGGGCCACCCTCAGAGTGTGGGGAGTGAGGAGGAGTAGGAACTAAATTCTCGGCGATGGAGTTTTCGTGAGCTCTCAGCAGAGGATGAATGGGAGAAATATTAGACTGGAGAGGCGCAGTCTGTATCTCTTAGTTTTCTAGCATAGGATCAATTTCTGTATCCGGACTGCACGTTCCATCACCCCATGGAGATATGTGGCGTAGGGACACCGTCGTCTCTCGTTCATTATTGAAACGTACGTGAGAATAGCTGAGATTGAATTCAAGTACGTGAACGGACTCTACTAGGGGCTCGTATTTGCTTCCACGTGCATGTCGCTTTCGTTAACCATGTAGGTAGAGAATCTCCAGTAGCTGATTTCCTTTAGAAGTTGAAGAGACGTTCATGGGAAGTGCAATTAGTGGAGGTGGAGAGCAATGAGCGGATGTTGTTGAGGTCTACATCTAGCACTTTTCCCCAATGCATAATAGGGACATTTCTCGACCTGAGAGCCAGACTTACTGTTTGCCAGATGATACCGTTGTACCTCTCCACTTGTCCGTTTCCTTGAGGATTAAAGGCGGTCGTTCGACTGGTAGCAATGCGTCTGGAAAGCAAGAATTCCTTTAGTTCGTTTGACATGAAAGCCGTACTACGATCAGAGTTTACAAAAAATGATTTCCGAAAACAGAAAATAGATTAGTTAGATGTTTCCGGACAGTTGCGGCTGAGACATCGGCACAAGGGAAAGCGAAGGGGAAGCGAGAGTATTCATCAACCACTGTTAGTATGTAGCGGTTGCGAGTATTCGAAGATAATGGTCCCTTGAAGTCTACGCTTAGTCTTTCAAATGGTTGACTCGCTTTTATGAGAGTCTGAAGTGCCGCATTAAGGAATCTAGGTTTTATCTCCGAACAAACTTTACATGCTCTTATTACCACTCTTACATATTCCATAGAGTATAGCAGATCTTGCTCCTGGCAAAATGTAGCATTCGGGTGACACCCGGGTGACATAAGTCTGAGTGCAAGCTGTGTCACTTGTCGGCAGAGGTGGTAGTAGAGCAAATGCGAGACAAGGCGTCTGCAGCGGCGTTTTGTTTCCCGGGGCGATATGCAATGTCGTAGCTAAAACAGGCAGGTTCCAACTTCTATCTTGTCATCTTCTCATTTTTTATTTTGCTTTTGCCTTTAGGGTTGAACATGAAAGAGACAGATTTTTTATCTGTGATTAGCTTAAAATGCTTCCCGAGCAGTAAGTGTCGCCATTTTCGGAGCGCCTCGACAATAGCATAGGCCTCATTTTCACCAGAGGAGTGCTTCTGCTCGGCAGATCTTAAAGTTCTTGAAAAGAAAGCCACAGACCGAGAATGTTGGGTTAATGGGGCAGCAATCGCATGTTCCGAAACATCGGTTTCGACCTCGAGAGAAGAGTCTATGGCTATCAGGGATGATTTTGCAAGTTTCTTCTTCATGTACCTGAAGGCGTCTGCTTGCTCTCTAGTGAGGGGAAAATTGGTAACTTTGGTATAGGGGTGTAGTTTTTTAGTGAAGTTCGAGATCCACCTAGAATAGTGAGAGAACATCCCCATTGCTCGGCGAAAAGAAGTAAGATCTTGAGGTACGGGCAAGTTTATCAATCCCTTGAGCCTATCAGAGTCAGGTTTTGCCGAGCCCTTGCGTATTCTATACCCAAGCAAGTCTACAGAAGTAAGTGAGTAGTGACACTTGTATTTGTTCAGCGTCAGTCCGTACTCATGAACTCTTTCAAATTAGTATCATGCCTAGTCTGATCTTCTCCACAAATGGTAACGTTGTCGATGTAAGCAAAGGTCTTCTCGTTTAGTGATGTCATCGATGATTCGTTGAAAACTCGCTACTCCATTGGTTATTCCAAATGGGATTCGACAAAACTGATAAAGAGATCCAGAAGCTTCGCAGGCAGTGTATGTTCGTTCTTCCGACTTGATAGCAACCTGGTGGTAAGCACTGGTTAGATCAAGTGTGCTGAATATTTTGTAAGTGGCAATCTCATTTACCATGTCCTCTATTCGAGGAGAAAGATACGCGTCAAGAAGAGTAAACCGGTTTATTGTTTGGGAGTAATCCACAACAAGTCTCTTTTTGTGATTTTTAGGAGATACTACAAGCGTTTGGGCTCGCCATGGTGATTGAGAGGGCTCTATGATACCTTCCTTTAGCATACGGGAGATTTCCGAGTGGATAAATTTAGCATCAGGTAGGGTATATCTCCTAGATTTAACAGCTATAGGGCGACAGTCCGAGGTAAGATAAGTAAACAGATAGGGGTAAGGGATATTTTTAAGAGCGGTCAGTCTACAAACAGTGAGAGGTGAGAGGGGTCCTCCAAAAGGTATTTGCACTGAGAAGTGTTGGCATATAAATGTATGTCCGAGAATTATGTCACAGCATAGGTTGGCCATAATTGATAGTTTCACCTTCCTGTACTCCCTATCTCTCGGAGTGGGAGACACGACACTGTCCGAGAGTAGAGGACGGATGAGAACGGCTAGCCATCAAAATCCTATCAGAGCTTGGCGTGACCACCAAACCGATCCCCCTAACCTTATCCGGATGAATAACATTTTTGGAGCTCCCTGTATCGACGAGTATCCGCATAGACTCACCTTTGATTTTCCCCCATAAGGACGAACGAGATAGACTCTCCGAGGAGTTAAAAGGAACCGATGAAGCAAGAATGGACTCACCGTAATTCATAGCAACCGCTGTAGGTGACCTGCAGACACGAGCAAAATGCCCTTTTTTTGCAATTTTTACAAATAGAGTTTTTAGCAGAGCACTTCGCTCTGTCATGTCTCGGGTTTCTACAGAAAAAAACATTTCTGTCCGGAGAGTGCCGCTATCGAGGGTCGCTCTTTATATGTAGATTGGTCGTCCTTCTATTCTTTTTTTTTCAGCCGTGACGATCGAGGCAGCCAATGAGTCCGACTGAGCGTACAAAGTTAATTGTTTTGAGGCTGTCTCGAGTGTTAATGCCTGGTTTTACGCCGTGTGTAAGTCGAGACGTTTGTTTTCTAAGAGTATTTGTCTCATGTGGGATGACGAAATCCCATTCATGAATGCATCCTTGATGTACTCATCCCTCGCCTGTATAGCTGTCACGGTCTGGAAATCACAGTCTTTAGAGAGTGTTTTTAGAGACTGTAAATATTGGTCCACGCTTTCGTCTGCCTGTTGCCGACGAGTTGCTAATAAATGCCGGCAGAAAATGCTGTTTTGAGGCTGGACGAAAACTTCTTCCAGGACGTTCATAGCCGAATGATAATCCCCGATGTCCGATATGTGTTTAAAAATTGACGGAGAACTGAGGTTGATTAACAAATTCAGTTTTAACTCGTCCGTTAATTAAGAGTCGTTGACAGCGCCAAGAAAAATGTTGAAAGACCTCTTCCAGTGTCGCCACGTATCGGCGGCGTCCAGTTTTGGCGGGTCTAAGTCCAATCGTCCAGGCTTGAGGTATTTGTCCATCTTGGATCTTTGTCGAATTAATTGTAATGAGTTTGTCAAAGGAAAGTGTGATCAAGGGAAGTAATTCACTTCCGAGGCATAGAAGGGGATAGAAGAGTTCTCTTTTCATCACAATACTAAACATTAATAATTATGAATGGTTTAAAAAATAGTTATGCTAATTAGGAAGTTAAAAGATTAAAAGATTATCTCTTAATCTTTTACCTCCACTATACATACAGAATATCAAGACTTTATATAATATTATTGATTTAAATAATAATAACCCGTTTTCATTATAGTATAGTGGTGATTAATAAAACAAACTGTCGCATTTATTCATTTATATATATATATATATATATATATATATATATGTATATATATATATATATATTTAAGAAAACATTATTAAATAACACGGAGTGTTTTTGCTTGATAAGAATTTTTTTAATTTTTTTTCAATTTTCCGCATGGTTCATTTAGTGTTTCGTCAAATCATCTTCAGGCGGTGTTAATTTTGGTGTCTTAAAAAATATGTCTCTAAAGACGCTCATTTAAAGTTGTAAATTAATGACCATTATAATAATAAAAAACTCAACAGGGAAGACATGTTTTTAAGAAAGCAAAGATGATCTGCCGAATCAAATCGAAAGTACTCTCAAAAAGGAAAGAAAACAAGAAACACATGGAGGTTACATACAGCAATTTGACCGAAACACTAAATGAACCATTCGGAAAATTGAAAAAAAAATAAAAAAATGTCTTATCAAGCAAAAACATCCGTGTTATTTAATAATGTTTGCTTAAGTGAAAACATGCTGCCTAAATACACACACGCAATATATATATATATATATATATATATATATATATATATATATATATATATATTGTATTGTATTTTATGTAATTGTTTTTATTGGTGATTGCAGCGTTCGTTGTTTTTGCTTACTATTATTTCGATTGTTTCACTCCCTCAGTTATTAAGATACAGAAAATTGCATTATTAGTCGTCCTTAACTTTATGAGACGTATTTTTGTTAATATATATATATATTTATTAATTTTATACGTACATAAAAATAATCCATGCGCACGTGTTTCTGACTCACAGACGTCATCAGCATGGCTAACCTAGACAAGGATCGAACCTTCGATATTTAAGTCTATAATCCAACGTCTTACTTGTGGACTACACCGCCCTGTACAATTTTTATCACCCCCCCCCCCCACACACACACACACATATATATATATGCTCTTATGACGTCAAGCCGCCGGATAAAGTGTTAACATTATCACTGTTTATTCACTATCTAGCGTTGGCCGAGTGGTTCTAAACGTCGGGATTTGAGTTGTAAAAATACTCGGAATCCGGGGTTTTGAATCGCGTGAATATGCTGATGAGTCCCGATTAAAAAACATACACACACACAAATATATATGTATATGTGTGTGTTTCGCGGTAGAAAATTTGTAAATAGCTTTAAATAAAAAAAACACGGAAATTTACTCTCCAGAGCTATTTTGATTAATATCTCGTCGGGGGAAAATTGTTGGTAAACAAAATATATAATTAACGAGAAAATGCAAAAATGAGAAATTCCAATTCCGATTAGATGAGGGAATAAAGGCTTATTTTATATATTAATAATTCAATAAATCGATTAAAAAACGTTAAAAGGGCAAGTTAGTTTTAAAGATCCAAAAAATAATGATTACAAAAGAATCAGAGTTCTTACGAACCTTAATGTATTGCATCAGGCGGATTCGGTTTCTCGATTGAAAATCTTGGAATCCGTCACTATCGTCTTGCGTAAGCTATCTCTTTCTAAGCAGAAAGACTTCGTAAGATCTCTGATTGTCTTTGGAGAAACTTAGTTGGTCATTTTCTTTCGGCCTTTAAAACTGTTGTCATAAGATACCTGACTCTCCTCAAGGCTGATAAGTGTACTAGTATATATATATATATATATATATATATATATATATATATAATATATATACTACGAACAGTAGTATGTATGGTGAACTGTATTCGAGTAATTCTATTGGATTACCGGTAGTGCTATTGTTTTTACAAGATATACGTAGTAATAAACCATCTTCTTTTTAAGACCTTACACTCTTGTTATTTTTGTTTTTATAACTTTTAACAAAGTTATATTAGCTGTCGGCAAAATATTCGAAAACCAACTCATAAAAGATATGGTAAAGTAAACTATATGAACTCGTAAACAAGGATTCGAAACGAAACCAATTTTTGGAATATATTCAGTCACGCGCGTGCTTTTTTTATTCAGTAAATACATGCACGTCACATTTTGAACGAAATAATCCGACTGACGTTGATTTAAAAATAGCAACTACAAACGTGGTTCGCTAATCGAATTCACACTATAAAGAAAGATTTATCTCTAGGAAACCTGAGGAAGTTTCATTTAATGAAACTATAAATATACTGTCGAAGATATTTAACGAGAGAAATAGTCTATTCCACACGCGATACAAATGACTTAACATCGTGAAAACGGATAACGAGGATTGTTTGATATACGCAGGATCAGTAAACTCTTTGGTTGAGTAAATTCAAGATAGAGGAAATCCTCAAAGATTTATTCAAATGTCTAATCTTGGTTCAAGGACTTACATCCCTCAAGTACAAAGAAATAAGGTCAATAATCTTAACAATGGTGGAGCAAGACACGAAAATCACGTTGCAAAGAGTGACGGAAGAATGTCAGCGTCTCATTAATGTTAAAAAGGATAATACCCAAATTGAGGAAAAAGTGTTGCCAAAGTGCAACGCATAAAAAAACAAAAAAAACTTTCTAAATTCAAAAGGACAGCAAAATGTGAGACGTGCAGAATTAATAAGAATACTAAAGATGCATGTTGGTATAAGAACACATTCTGTGAATCTTACGGAATAAAGGGTCATCAATGGTTTGTTTGCCGCAAGAATAAAAAAGAATTTTGAAAAAGTAAACGTTTTGTTATCAAAAAAGAAATCCAGAACAGTGAAAATCTAAAATACGTAGATGTGCGAATAAATTGTCGTACAGCCACTTTTTTACTGGATTCTGGCTCAGACATAAGTATTATTGACGAAAAAACACTGAGAAAAATTGGAAAACCCAAATTATCTGAAACCAAGAAAATTGTCAAAGATTTTTCAGGAAAAACACAAACTTTAAAACTTTAAAACAGAATTAAAGTGCGATATTTCTATCTGTGTCAAAACTGCAAAAATAAAAGTATATGTGATTCAAGGGGTTAACTCATGTCTCTTCGGAATAGACTGGATAGTACTGTTCAATTTATTTGAACTCCCAATGAACTCTTTTTGCAACGAATTAAACAGTGCAGAAAAGAAAAAATATATTAAAAATGAAAAATTCATGAATGAATTGAAAGAAGAATATCCCAGAGTTTTCTCTGAGGGTTTGGGTTTATGTACAAAGAGAGAAGTCAAGTTAGAACTTAAGAACAATGTCGCTCAATTTTTTAAACCAAAAGAAAACGCCCCTTTTACCACCTTAGATAAAATTAACAAGGACCTGAACAGATTAGAAAATGGAAGTTATATCTAAAGTAGACCATGCAGATTACTGGTTGTGCTATTGTTTTGTACAAGATATGCGATGTAATAAACCATCCTATTTTAAAGACTTTACACTCTGGTTATTTTTGTTATTATAACTTCTAACCAAGTTATATCAAAAACTAACTTGCCTTTTCAACGTGTTTAAATAATAATGTTACTAGGTTACAACCCCTGTTGCCTAGTATACATATTCCAAAATTTACAATAATAAGTTAAATAGTTTCGATGTTTCTGTTCCTTAGGTCATCGAAATGCACTTATATGTATATGCTCTGAAACTTGTAACAGAACTTCATTGAGCTTGCAATTTGAAACATTTTCAGATAGTATAAAGAGTATATACGTAATTATATCTGTTTGTAAGAACTCATAAATATATATATAAATAAATAACTTTATATGTATATATATATATATATATATATATATATATATATATATAACTATTTCATGTATCCACATACAATTTTATAAATAGATAAAAAAATTTACGTATCAATTTTCAGTATTTACTTTAACAGTGCTCGATACGTAAGTAGAGCTATGTAGTATACTATGAAAATATATTTATGACAATTAAACTACACAGAGGCTCCCGCGTTTAAACGACCCATTTATTATCTATATATATATATATATATATATATATATATATATATATATATATATATATATGTATAGTTATGAAAGTACACTCATTAGTATTGCACCCCAAATCCAGAAAAAAGTTGTTAACATGGTTTATGTGTTGATTACCACAAAAAAAAAACATCTGGTTTGCCTGTAGCTAAATATGATGACACAAATTGTCAAATAAAAATACAATTTTTACAAAATATTTAAAAAATCTGCCCAAAATTGTTATCACTATTTGTTTATATAATTCCCGCAGTGATTATTGCAGACGGAAAGGGGTCACACGTGCTTTACTTGTCCGTTGTCCTTTTACTCTACTTAGACACACTAAATTAAACCATATTCATTTGTAAGGTTGTCTCTAGGAGGTGCCCTTGGTGAAGTGTATGTCGACATCGCGTGACGACCTCCCCGGTGTTACCTTATCTCTTTGAGAATAGGTCGGTTTATGGCACAGCCGCCCGAGGCGCCGTTGCTAGGGAATTCCGATGGGGCTGAACATTCATTTTTTGCAAGACCAACCATATTCGCCTTCCCATTCTGTGCCGCATCTTCTTACGGTGGAAGAGAGATAAATATCTTGTCTCCTCTTTGACTCGTGATTTTAACGGTATTCATTTGTAATGTTATCTCTCGGAAGTTGCCTTGCTGAAATTGATACCGACTTGAATTGGCGACCTGGGTGTTCCGAGTTCAAAACTTGTCGATTCCATGGCAGCACCTTCCCTATGGATATTTCCACTCTTTTGATGTGGTCCATCACAAATTGAAAAGTGAGCCTCGCACAGGATTCGACATGTGCCCCAGAAGACGTCGTCTTAGACCGCTTGAATAACGAGCCAGCACGTCTAGAAAAAGCCAATTTATTTTCTTCTTTAATTCCCCCCTAAACAAGGGGGCACATTGTCACTGAGACGTAAGGGGCTACTGTGAATTAGGGGCCAGATCTATACAGAAATCTTAAGTGGAGAGTTGTGCAGCGAGATGTTTGTTCATATTACATTTAAATGTTTGCATGTAACTTTTTGCAAATCTATGCGTTAAATGTTATAACAGGTTATATATTTTAATATTGGAATTTTATCTTTATGTTATGCATTATATTGTGTTTTTTCTGCCAATGCTAATGTTTGCGTGACTGGGTTTAATTTCATATTTAGCAATATTACACGAGGCAGGACCAATCCGATGATGCGTTACCAAGCAAAGGTATTATCTGATATTGTCGATGACTTGTTTTTTTTACCTTTGTTTCACCTCAATTTACCACTGAAACGTAAGGGGCTACTCTGATTCGTGGCCAGTTTTAGATGGAGCCATTCTGAGTGGGGAGTTAGGTTTACAACAAGATATTTGTTCACATTACATTTAAATTTCTGCATGTTGGTACAGTCAGGAAAACGGGGAAAGGGGGATTCCAAAGGGAAGCGACCCGAGAAAAGAAGGTACAGAGTTTTCCAGCATCTGGGGTATATCTACAGTGAAGTGGTGGGATTTTGCTGCTGGTAGGGTTGGATGGCCAGAATAATCCATCGCGACCTGTTTCCTTTTCTTCTTCTTCTTATGTTTTTATTCTCATTCTGTTTGTGCTTTATTTTGTGATATAAGGATAGTGAATATCAATGTCCACGTTTAACGTGGTCTTCAACGGAACACCAACTCCAAAATGACTACATTCTACGGTGTTGTGACATAAACATAAAAAGTTAATACCAATGTTTAAGGTAAAACCAAGAACGAAGACCGTCACTATTTGATCTATGATCTCATTTCTGAGGTGTGTTCAAATAGTCTGTGTTTGAGCGGAAATTTACCCATCGAGGAAGTTGACCGCCGTCATTAAGTTCAACAGAAAGAAGGAGGAGATGATGAAGAAACGTAATCAACTCCGACGGCGAAGCTCTTCGTCGCGGTTTCCCAGTTTAGCAGAACCCAAATTCACCGCGCTCGATTGTTTTTTATAAGGATAAACGAATATACTTTATGTTGAGCCACGTTAAATATATATATATATATATATATATATATATATTCACCCCAAACAAGGCACATTGCCACTGAGACGCAAGAAGCTACTGAGAATTAGGGGCCAAATTAAAAGAGGCATACTGAGTGGAGAGTTATGCAGAAAGATATTTGTTCACATTACATTTAAATTTCTGCATGTTGGTACAGTTTGGGGAACAAGGAGAAGGGAAGGGCATTCCAAAGACTAGCAGTTTGAGGAAAGAGGCTATTAGAGTAAAAATCTTTCCGGTATCTGGGGACCTCTACAGTGAAGGGGGAATTTTTCTGATTGAGGGGTTGATCAAGGGTATTTTACGTTGAGGGAACAAAGGTGCAGCAAGTTTGTCGGATCACATTTTATTGAAATACTTGCAAAACAAGCACAGTGACGCCACATTACGGCGATGGGGCAGGGACTGGAGCAAGGTAGACAGTGCGGGACCCTATCTAAGAGAGAGAGAAGGATTAGTAGTGTCTGCACAAGCCCAAATGTGGCAACATTACTCCATGCATTGGCGAAGGGTGGCTTTGAAGAGATATAAGATACTGACAGGTGTAAGAGGTTTTCTCGTAGAAGTTGCCCACCTTTTTTGCGGCAGATTTGGCAGTATCTTCTATGCATGTCTTCCAATTAATGTTATTTGAAATATGTTTGGCTGAATGAAATAAAATTTAATAAATTCTTACCTCTGGAAAAGACAACACCAAACTCATATTTATTTAATTCCATATGTTATTTTAGCAATGGGCTAAAATACAACTTTATAACAATTTTATGAAAATTTTCATGAGTTTTACTTTTATATAAATGAATTTTGTGCTTTTATTTTTTATATTCTATTTGTTTTTATATTATTTTATTTTAATATTATTCTTTTTTTAATATTATTATTTTTAATTATTATATAATTTTAGTATTATTATATATTTTTAAATAATCTATTTTTTATATTATTTTATTTTCAAATGAATTAATTTTGCGCTTTTATTTCTTATATTATTCTATTTGTTTTTATATTATTTTATTTCAATGTTATTCTTTTTTCAACATTATTTTTATTATATATTTTTTAATATTATTATATATTTTTTAATGTTCTTTTTTAATGTTCTTTTTTACATTATTTTACATATTATAATATTTTTTAATATTATTTTACTTTTTATAACGTTATATATTTTTAATGTTATTTTATTTTTATATTATTCTATTTTTATGTTATTTCTTTCTCTAAGATTTTTGCATAATTTTAACTATTTTTTACCTCGAAATTTTATTGTTTCGGTATTTTTTAAATATCGATTTATAATTTGAATCATATTGATTATCCTCATATTTGTATATTTTCGAGCGTGGGACTTTCTAGTCGAACTTGGGAATCTGTTATGCAGAATTCGGAAAACTATACCAGGATTCAGTAATATAATATTAGTTTTTTTGTTTGTTTGCCCATTTTTAAAGTTATACGGAGAAATAATTAACATCTGTGTATTATTATTAGTTGATTTTAATAAATACTATATTAATACTACTAAATTTCAAAACAATAATTAGCAAGTATTTTATCGATGGGGAACATACACACAGAAATACGTGAAATGCTTACATAATTGTACTAATATAGCCATGGAAAAATTTTATATTGTAAGATAAATCTCATGGATTATGTCTATTATATCATTTGAGCTATTTTTAGAAAAAAAAAACATGACGCCTCTGTAGTGGTCAATATCTAAATGTGTCTACATTGTGACAATATCCCTAGCCAGAATAGCTATTTTTAAAAGAAACTAAAGCGAAATGCATTTTTCTGGCAAAATAATATTGTAGAAAGAAAGATCGGATAATAATAATCAAATATTGGTACGTCGGATACATTGACATTTGTGTCTGACTTTGAAAGTTCGACAGATTTTATTTACCTCACAAATCATTTTCAAACAGTCAATCTTTGGTGCAATTTTTTACGAATCCGTTTCGTTCATAGGAGGACTAACCAACATTAGTATGTCAGTCTTGGATCTGTCTTCTTTGAACTCTTCAGAAAAGACAGAAAGTCATCAGTTTGAAAAAAATATACATGGTGGTGTGACATGAAATACAAACGTCTAAAAAGCAAAACTAAACGCCCAGTAGATTTCCCTTACGGTCCCTATCAACTAGGGATACATCCATCTTGAAATGACCGGTTTGATTCGGTTGTCAGCATTTTTGCAGGAGGGACCAGAGCTAATAAAAATACGCATAACCTGTAACGGAGAGCGGCCGATTGAAGTAGATGCAGACACTTGTCGGCGCCGTTCAAAGAGGCAGCGTCTGCTATGCTGTGTGTGTTGGGCGAACCCGAAAACCCTCGTTGCCGACATAAAAAGAAAGAGAAGTGGGAGGAGAGAGGCGTCAGAAAGTGAAATAAGATTTTAATTATTTTATTTGTTCATGCAAATTAGGTTGTTTGCATGCGTGGGATTTGCGTTATAATAAGAGAGCGAAAAGTTAAGAGTCAGTTAGTTTTTTCGTGGATATCGTTCTGAACGTGTATTGGAAAGCGAGCAAAAGAAAAGAGTGCTGGATTTTCTTTCATGTGGATTTGAAAGACGTTTTTTTATATACAGTTGAGAGAGACGTTTTTTTTTCTGCCATTTGGACTTGATCTTGGCGACATCTCTATTTAAAGATTAGTTCGTTATTCTTGTGTTTGTTACATAACCTCTATAGGAAATCTGTATCCTGGTATCAATATTTTAAATTGGCTAACTATTAAGTATTGTTTACTTATAAAATAGTTTAATTAACTTGAAGATTTGTCTCACTGTATAATTTCCGTCATTTACACCGGAAGTATCATCTGAATACAAAACTAAGGGCGGAATTAATAAAAATATGTACTCTATTTGGCTCAGAATTTATTTCCTTATTGCCTAATATTTAAACAAGCTAAGAGATTTTTTGTTTAAGTAAAACACTTTTCTTAACCTGTAGATAAATCTCCTTATGCAATTTGCACAATTTATATTGGAAGTATTAGTTCAAATATCTAGATACGAAGCTAATGGATGCCAGCTAAAGTTGTTTCGCATCGTTTTATGTTTTCTTTTCAAATCAAATATATTTTAATTCTTTTTTCCCGTCGGGTGCCGTTGCCTTCTACTGTATGGCATTTAAACATTGGTTCAATATTTTGTAAATAAAGAATACTTATTTTAATTACTTATTAAAGCTACACATACACTTAAAAGTGGGAATAAATGACATCTTGCGGAGTCTAAGTTGATTCTGTAGCAGGAGTTCGAACCTTGCGAACGTCTGAGATTATCATTTCCTACACTGATGAGAGTGAAAGCTTCAAACGCTGGCGTATGTATGTAACAAATAATTAAATATTATTTACTTGAAATTAATATTGTTATAAGCTCTTTTAATAAGATTGAACTTGAGCCCTGTTCGGGGAAGTTAATATAGACTGACACGTAGCTATAAGGCATATTCCGAAAACGTTCGTTGAATACTCTAGTCAGTCTTTCTACATGTGACTCCCTTTGCATAAATAGAACTTAAATTCCTTTCTTAACGTAGTAATGTCTCGTAGCTTAAAACACACCAACCTGAATATTTCAATAGTTATATCCAAAACAAATGCCAGAATTTCAATACCATCTTTGAAAAGAAAAATCCATTTGATTCTATTTTTATAAATATATTTTCTGTTTTGAGGATTATTCCGTTTAAGACGTTTTTTGTTGTTGTTGTACTTCCATGGAAAGATGTTTTGCTAAAGTTAAAGAAGTTTCTTAGAAGCAGAAGTTGCATACGAAACTCTTTCTAATGCAAAATAGGAAACACAACTTCAAGTCGTTGTTTTTTTTTATTATGTTAGCCGTGTAATTTTTTTATGGAACTCATATTTAGAAATGTAATTTTTGTCTCGGTGTCTATCACTAATTAAATAACAGTTTTACGTGTTTAAAATGTGTCATTTCCAACACGATCTCGTACTGTTGTGTGTACTCCAGATCAACATCTATAACATTGAAAATATTCCGTTGTGACGTGTCAAATAGAGAGAAATGAAGGGAAAAAGCTCTCTGACTGACACATATTTTTCTGCACAACTGAAATATGTTTCACAAATTACTCACCATTTATCAAGGCTAAAAAAATGACTCGAGGATTAGGGTTAACGAAATATATTGATTCTCAGTAGACTAATGAATAATATCATAAGAGGACTGAAAATTATGAATGAAATAAATAAACTTTGATGACTTATAGGGACGGTTTATGATAAGCATTTTTACATTAGATTTGAATACACCTTTGTTGTAGTCTGCAAGGAAACAGTGCAATGATAATGTGTTCCACAGATAAGAAGTTTTTGAAAGAAAACTCTGCCAATGGAAATTCCTCATGGCGCTAGGTATTATTTACCTCCTCTCTCGGAGGTTAGGCACAAGGCCAGTTTTATCTTACTCCCACAAGGTAAGATGTGACCCAAGGTCAGGTCGGGAAAGTGGGACTTGAAAAGCCAGCGCCCGAGAAGGTGAGCACTCTGGCCATTAAAAATTGCCTGGGCAGCCCCGTCGGCATTTCCCCTGGTAGGGGCTCCTCAGGCAGTAAGCAATAACCTTACTCCTCCCTAAAGAGAGGAGTCAAAGCCTGGGAGGGTGGACCTCATAGAACTGCACAGGACAAACCCACAGACCGGCGGAATCAAGACCCGAAGGCCAAGATGATACCGGTCTATAGGGTGTTAGTATCCATTGGAACAGATACTCCACTTTGATCTTGGCCAAAAGCACTAGGTACACGAAGGAATAAGGGAATGTCTTGTCAGTTGTTAACAGAAGATGATTTTTTGTGAATGCATTAAACAGATGAGCCAGCGATTAAATCTCGGTCGAGCTCCTGTCATGGAACTAAGTAGAGAAAAATTAGCAACGTCTCTTCTGTGAGAAAGTAGCTTAAAGAAACAGAGGAGATCTTCGCCCACTAGATTGCGAAGTCGATTCTGTACTCAAGCAAGGCAAGAAATAGCGCTTTAAGTAGCACCTACTCAGGTGTGGCAGTAGTACTCGATCTTAGGGTTTAGCTGACGCTTATATAGGTTAACGATTGCATTAAGAGTCATATACTTTCTGAAGGTGTAATGATGCACCCATTTTGCAGCAACCTTACCAACAGATTGGATATAAGTCTTCCATTATAAACGTGGGGTTAACTCTCTCTAGCTAACCAATAAGATTCTTTGAGATTCCCTCCGACAGGTTAATGTTTCGATTGCCCAATGATATGGCTTCTTACGAACAAATGTTCGGCTAATGTTACTATCATTTTATATATTTATATATATATATATATATATATATATATATATATATATATATATATATATGTGTGTATGTGTGTGTGTGTGTGTGTGTACAGAAAATGATAGTTTGCTTGAAACATTGCTGGTATATAGTAAGTAATGAAGGTTAGCGTCTGTTGCAATGTTGAAAACCGGCAGGTGGAAGATGGAATAAAAAGAATAAATGACAGGAGACGATATATGCGTATAAATCTCAAATCAATTTATTAATATTTCAATTGAACTTTAAAAATAAAGACAGTAAATTAAAGTCTTTACTGCTAAATATCAAACGTCCGGAATAGTAAAATATTTGATCATTTTGAGAGTTATAACATATTTTTAAGAAAAAAAAAACGGAAGTTGTACCAATCTTTCGGTTGAAGAAAACCAAGATGGACACCGTTATTCAAGACATGAGGTTTACAGGAAGAAAAAAAGAAACCTCGCAGACAGATATGACTGGAGGGAAGAAAAATGAAATTGAAATGTAATAAATATGTAATGCATTAACATTTACCTAGAAGAATTAATTTAGTTAAACTTTGAAAATTATATTTATTTATTTAATTTTTTTTTATTATATTACTAATTTAGATTTTCTATAATTTAATATTTAGGTAAAGTGTGAAGAGTCGAATCAACAGATGATAGGAAAGAGCGAAAAGAACTAAGGGAGACAACTAGGTAATCAGCTCAGTTTTCGATATTTTTTTTTTCATTTTTTGTCATATTCGTTGTTAAGTGTTAAGTGCTATCGTTAAGTAAGTATATGATCGAATGAACAGATGGTGAGGAGCTGTGTAGGTAGTGATAATTAGAAGGGATAATTGAGTGATCAGCTTAAATTACTGAATTTTCGATTATTTTATTATCTAATATTTTGAGTTAAGTGTTGTTAGGGTCGAAACAACAAAGAGAGAAGAGTAAAGTAAAAACAGTCAAAGGGGTATAATTCGGCAAAAATGAATTATTGCATGGTTAGATAGAATTTATCTAATTTTCTATCTAATTTTCTTTTCCTATTAAACCTTTCCATTTGTTTTCTTTTTCATATATGAATGATGGCTAAATCTAAAGTTAAAACCTAGAGTGTGGAAATGGAAAGGTGTAAATAAAAAAGGGAAAAGGAAAACTATATATAATTACATGTAATACTTGATTTACATGTTATTTCATATATTATTGTATAATGGATGAATATAATTAAGTATAAATATGCTATATGTATACAATCAAATATAAGAGTTATCAAAGAGCTAATGCAATACTATAACACACACACATATATATATGTATATATATATATATATATATATATATATATATATATAAATCGCTAAAGTGAATAATTTTGGTAAGAAATCCAAGTAAGAAAGCTCAATGTAGAAAACAGAGTTAGAATAGAATAAAAAAAGAAAAAATTCACAAACACATTGCAACTGTCAGCATTGTAACTGACAGTAAGTTGGCCTATAATATTTTTTGGGGGCTTGTGAATATTTCTTTTTCTGTCATTTCCAATATGTAACAGTCCCGCTAGTATTCTGAGGAGACTGGAAAGTCGAAAAAAATTATAAATGCTGACAGTTGCAATGTTTGTGATTTTTCTTTCTATATTCTATATATATATATATATATATATAAAGAGGTGTACTAAAAGCGAACTTTTAGGAAAGGTAAAACCCTATTGTGAAGAGTATACAGCTCAATATCCAGGATAGAGCATTATATATATATATATATATATATATATATATATATATATGGTTTAAAGGAATGGTTTAGAGGCGTGTATCTAGAAATGTATAAATAGGGCGATAGCAGATGACATAATTAACTTAGAATGCTCCTAGTATGGATGCCTCAGTCTGTGTATAAAATACTGCACAATGGAAAAGATAGGCGTGGGTTAAAAGGAGAGCAAAAAGGGTGCTTGGATGAAAAGATATTTAAAAAGTAGGAGTTTGGAGAGGCGAGATAAAGTGGGGGCAAACAGATAAATAGATGAGATCATTGAGGTTGGGCAGAGACGAAAGAGCAAGGAGTATTTTTGAAAAAGAGTGATTATAACTCTCAAAATGATCAAAGTGTTTACTATTCCCGAACTTTAATATTTAGCAGTATGTCTTCCAGTTTAATGTCTTTATATTTAAAGTTTATTTGAAATATTTATAAATTTATTTGAGATTTATACACATATACCGTCTCCTGACATTTATTTTTGTTTATTACATCTTCCACCTTTCCGGTTTCTAACACTGCATTGCTCCTGCCTTCAGACACTCACCTCCATTCTTTACTGTCCGTTTCATAATTACTCAGACTAACCAAAATACAGAGTTATATATCTTAGATTTTCAATGAGTGTGAATCATCAAAAGGAAACGTCAAAATCGTGTCTAAAACATCAGCAAAATAAAAAATAAAACTCACACCATTAACGCATTTATATATGCAGGTTTATTAGGAAATCAGTTAGTTTACTTTCATAAATCAGCACCATCTTTTATACTGAGAGAGCTAGTAAAAATACGTATATTTTCCTACAGACATCATTATCAAGTAGATCACAAAAAATCGAGTAAAGTTAGAGTAGAAATAAAAGTAAACTTAAAATAATAGAATGAAAGAAAGGAAAAAGAAAGAGAAAAAAGAAAAAAAGAATTTTAAATTGATACTAAAAAAAATTCGTATTATTAAGAATTACCTCTAAATTAAAAAAAAATACATTCAGTTTAAAAATCAAGGATAGTAACCTACGATTTTTTATTACAAATCAAGGGAGGCGCGAGAGCGCGCTCTATCCATTAATAGATTTCACGAACATCCTATGTTGGAAATCTCATTTCTTTGATCAATCATAACTCAAAAACCAATAAACCAAATTAGTTAAAACTTTGCACAAAATGTTTATTTGATAGATTCTATAAATGTGTAGAATTTCAGCATCATTAGTCAAGGCAACCCAGAGATCCAGAAAGTTCAA
The DNA here is from genome assembly GCA_963556195.1 of Sepiola atlantica. NCBI lineage: Eukaryota > Metazoa > Mollusca > Cephalopoda > Sepiida > Sepiolidae > Sepiola > Sepiola atlantica. Next base: position 39,022,763 of record OY744539.1, read on the forward strand.
TCATGAAATGATGTTATCTGTGTGCACGTACGTACGTATGTGCCAACCTGTATCTTATCAATTATTCAATGGATTCGGCTGATTTTTGGCAGAGATAGAGGTTCTAGGGTCTAGTCGATGGCATTTTAATTTCAGTTTACCATATACTTTAGTTTTCCAGAAAATTCCAAAAAACCTGAAGAATGACCAGTATTCATACACTTTATTCTATATCTTATCGACCATTTGATGGATTCAGCTAATTTTTGGCAAAGATAGAGGTTCTAGTGTCTAGTTGATGGCATTTTAATTTCAGTTTACCATATACCTTGATTAGTCAAACTACCAACTATATCAGTTATAAGAAGGCATTGTATTAAGGCATAGCCTTTACAAAAGTAGTGACATTCCATGAAAAATGCCAGTATACTCAAATCATATGCCCTTAATAGGGTTAAGATGAAAATTCATATACACTAAATGTACAAAAGCAACGAAATTCCCAAATTTTTACACTTTTATTGTCATTAAGGGTATGCGAGCACAACAGGGCTATGTATTTTCTTCAGCGCACCTGAAACACTTCATCCACTCATGCATAGAGATTTATACTATAGAGATGTGATAATGAAATGGTTTGCTTGATATGTAGTCATACCTTTAATGACAATAAAAGTGTAAAAATTTGGGAATTTCCTTGCTTTTATACATTTAGTGTATATGAATTTTCATCTTAACCCTATTAGGGGCATATGATTTCAGTATACTGGCATTTTTCATGGAATTATATATATATATATATATATATATATATGTAACACATCACTCAATACACCATACATATAAATAGCGCTACTAATTAAGAAAATCCATATGATTTTTTTTAAAATACAAACCTTCAAATAACACGTGTCAAAAGTAATCGAAATCGGATCATGAGTTAACAAATTACAATTATAAGGTAAATTAATGTTTCAAATTTTCAAATAAATAGAAAAAGCTGAATTTCGTGTGTTGATAAAGCATTGCTTTCTGATATTCAAGTAAATCAGTGACTTGGTAACTTTTATTTGAACACTTCTCCGTCGGTAGCAACGGTTAATACGTAGTTTGCTCATTTTAAATGCAGTTGTAGTAATACAAATGATGCTGAACGCTCATGTTGTTCAAATTTGGCAGTTGTTACAGAAATATCGAAAAAAGATCACAAACTCATTTTGGCTGCTCGTTAATTGAAGTTGCGTACGATAGTAGAGGATAGTAGACGATATCAGAAGTCACTATTTTGCATCAAGATTTGCCATTTGGGAAAGCTGTGTTAAACGTAGATGTCGCGTTTGTTCACAGTTGATCAAAAACACCAACGTGTCGACGATTGAGAGCACTGCTTTCAACTGTTTCAAGGCAAAAAACAAGGTTTTTCATCAATATCTGATAATAGATAAAACATGGATACACCCCTTCACTCAAGAGTCAAAACGGCACTCACCTGAGTGAACAGCTGCAGGTGAAAGCCGTCCAACCGACAAAAGATGTAAATATCAGCAAGCAAAGATTTCATTTTGGTATGCGCAAAGTATGTAGTTAATCGATTTTGTTGGGAAAGGAGAAAGAGCAAGTATTATATAGCATTGTTGGTGGGTTTGAAGAAATAAATTATTAAACAAAAATAGTTACAAATGAAGAAGGAAAAATTGCTCTTGCACCAGGAGAATGCAGTGCGTCGTGATTGGGTCGCAACCATGTCAAAACTAAATGAATTGCATCTCGAATTGTTTCTGAACCCACCATATTCTGCAGATCTAGCTCTCAGCGACAGCTGACTGTTTGCATCCCCTAAACGCATGTTCCATCGGAAGAGAGTTTGCTCCAGTGAAGACGTACAATAGGAAACTCAGGCGTACTTTAAGACTTTTGTATATTTTTTGCGTAAAAATACATCAAAATCTTAGAGAAGCGTTTGAATTGGTGTAGATTTATTGAGTTATGTATTTTATTTACCTCCCTGTCCAGGTTTTGATGAAAATGAAGTGTTTCTGTGAAACGAACTGGATTCGAACTTGATACATCAGGTTTGCAGTCCGCGTCGTTTACCACTTAGCCACCGTGCCACATGTATCATATTGCAAAATTTGGTAGTTTTATTTTTTGGCTTGGGGGGGGGGGCGATACAATACGATTAACTATGCGGGTGTTTGGTAACTAATTAACTTAATGAACACTTGATTTAAATATATTTCCATTAAACGATTTAATTAACCTAGTATTAATGTATCTCATCTAAGGCGTCTACTTTACTTAGCAAGGCGTGCTTGTGCGAGCAAATATATTTACGAAACATATTCTTCTGGTAGATAACTTACGATAAGCAGATGGTTAGCTTTTTCTTTGAGTGGATGTTATGTATTATTTAAACGGCTTATAAAGTAATTAGTAGAATGCTCGTTACAGGACGGGTATAAGCAATAAATATAGTATTAGTATAAATCTTAATGCTTTTAATTGTTTTCTTTAGGGGATATGGTACGGTTTTGGTTGCCCCTCCCCTAAATTGTAACGTTTAAAAATTAATAAATAATGTGTCAACGTTATTCGTTCTGTCGCCTAAAATAGATATTCGATTATTTATAATAATAAGTTGAATAGTTCAAAATTTGACCAGGCACATACATATTATTGACGCTTACACGCTAACCGATCCTTATAAACATTATATTACTTAATACAACTAGAAGGAGTATGTAGAGCATTTCTTTTATTTATTATATTTTTTAAAGTTTTTTTTTGGGGGGGGGGGCACATTTTGGGAAACATCCTCTAAATGGTAAAGTTTTTTTTTAAATAATGTGCCCATGTTACTCACCGGGTTGCCGAGAATATATATTCCAAAATTAATAATAATAATCGGTTCATAAAAATATCTTTTTTTAATTAAAAATAAAACTTGTTATATATACACCTCTTAAATTTTAACATTTAAAAAAACATAGTGTATCCATGTTACTCACTGTGTTGCCTAGAATACATATTCCAAAAAATATAATGATCTGTTCATTAGTTTAGGAGATTACCTTGTACATAGATGTATATGAATGTATACACATACATAACTTTATATGGAGAGAGATTTTATTAATTGAATACAATGTAAAATTATATTTATTCTTTTTTAATAATATGATTCTTCGTTTCCTGACACAATTGATTGACACAAAATACACAATTCTTCTACATCTGAACCCCTGTGTAAGTATGTGTACTCGATTTACTAATTAGCTATAGTACTTTTTTACAGTAGAACTCGCGCTAAAAGTCCAACGATGTGTCGGTGATTTCCGGTGGTTTACGTTAAAAATGAAAAATCCGTTGACTTACCTGCGTTCAAAAACCACAAACTTTTGTATGAAATAAATATTTATTTGTTAACAAAGATTCAAATAAGTTTTTTAATTAAAAAGTTTTATTTTATTATTATTAAACATAACATAAAAATAAGTAACAGTGATAATAACACTGTTGAAGTAAATACTGAACATTAATACATAAAAAATTACATCTCCTTATAAAATTTTATGTGGATACATGAAATAGTAATATATATATATATATATATATATATATATATATATATATATATATATATTTGTTGTTTATGTTGAATTCTTGGAACGTACGTAAATGAATATGTAATAAATCTATTTCACTCATATCTATGATATATCTATATATCTATCTATCTCTCTCTCTATATATATATATATATATATATATGTATATATATGACATATTCATAAATTTATTAAACTCGTATTTATAATATAGATATATATATATATATATAAATATATATGTATCATAATATGTATATATATATATATATATATATATATATATATATATATTATAAATACGAGGTAAATAAATGTATGACATATTCATTTACGTAGGTTCCAAGAATTCAATATAAACAGCAAATGTTTGTATGATCGTTTCTGAGATGATATAGGTGTTTTATTTTTTATTGATAGCAAGATTTATCAGAAGCACAGGGGATATATATATATATATATATATATATATATATATATATATATATATATATATATATATAGTAAAAATATCTTAAATAAACGATTATTAAATAAATAAAGACATATATATATATATATATGTGTGTGTGTGTGTGTGTGTGTGTGGATACATTTGTAAATTAATAGATATATAATCAATAATAAAACTATAAATAACGGCTCTTAGTAACAGTAAGACACAGCTTCCTGAACATGGTTTAGAGACCAAAAGCGCTCGAGGAATGACCCACGACACAACGCTGAGTGCAATACTCCACTGGTTTACAGCTGGGAACCGCAGAATTTCTCGCCGCGTCGATAGATTGACACAAACATTGTGAAAAGACGCAGTTCGTAGTCGTCAATGAAGCTTCCAAAAACAATGAATTGCTGCCAAACTATACATATAGAGAACGTATTACAAACTGAACTATATAGTACTTTGAGTAGCTAATTTACTGTTTAGTAGGTTTTTGTTTAAATATTAACATTTGACTCTGAAATCCAATTATTATAAGCAGACTTAAATACGGAAAAATATTGTTTTTGGCTGTTGATAGGTACTTATCTTATGGGTCTGTAGCAATTTAACCATTTCATTGTTTACCTGAACCTGTAACGAAGTGACAACGGGGGTTTCTTTTGCTCTTTTGCGCTGAAGAAGGGGGTTTATTAAAATTTCTGAAACATATGCACACATAAATGTGTGTTGATGCTGAAGCTTTGGAGCATGATTACATAATAGTGACTATGTCATAAACTTTGTATGCTTCTGAGTTATGATATACATATATATATATATATATATATATATATATATATATATATATATATATATCGTGAGAGAGAGGGCGGAGAAAGATATTAACAGACGGATAAAGATAAATAGATTAATAGAATTAGATTGATAGAGTGATGAATAAATAGATATATACATATAGATAAGCTTAAATCTGGGATAGATATAATAGCAGATCGATACACACACACACACAAATATATATATATATATATATATATATATATATATATATATATATATATATATATATATATATATATATAGTGGATAACTTCATTAATAGATCTATGTATGAGAATAGTATTGATTCGTTTAAGAGATGAATAGAGAAAGGTTTGAAATCTGATAATTTTATGGAAGAAAGAGAGCAGGGATTTGAAACCCAGATCAGAGATCTGATAGCTTTGTTGGCAATATTGAAAAGCGGTCTTGCGCTGATCGGGACGATTGCTCCAGATTGCAGTAATTCACGCATAAACCCAGATTCCAGATTGACCTTTCGACAAGAATGATTGAAACTGTCAGTCAGTTCTGTTCATTCAAGTGTTTGAAATTTGGACAACATTTTAAAAGATTATGTTGAGAAAAAAACTCAGCAATTTTTATAATAATAATAATAATAATAATAATAATAATAATAATAATAATAATAATAATAATAATAATAATAAAAGACGCGAGGTTATAATAGTCAATAATAAGAAGAAAAAACTGCAAAATAATGACTGCAAAGGAAACAGAAAAACGGAGAAAATACAGAGAACTGAAAGGAATATGGAACATGAAGAAACTCATTGTAATATAATACCAAACAACCCTGAAAAATCTGTGAAAAAACTAGGAGAAATTTGACTGAAAGGAATGATTGAAACCATAAAATAAGCGGCAATGATGAAAACAGCCGATATATTTTTAAAAATCATTGAATGCGGAAACCAACCCACACGACCAACAAACTCTAACCAGGCAGAGATAAATAGAAAGAGGATAAAATGCATGCGATTACACCAGTCTCGGTCAAAGAGGATGGAAAGACTGAGGAGGGAAGGCACCAGCCAATGGAAGGGTGCGTGAGTACAAGGACCTTGGAGTGTTTATTGTCACTTAAATTCTTGAGAAAGTAATGGTAAACAGCTGTTACGATGACGCAAAATAATTTGCAAAATTTATCGAAAGAAAGAAAGATGGAAATCTGATGGAGAGTGGTTGTCACTTAGATTCCAAGACAACACAACTGAGTATTGTTAATGAGCAATCACTGATATTGGCTTGTGTAAAAAAGCTCTAGTTGGTATAATAATAATAATAATAATAATAATAATAATAATAATAACAATAATAATAATAATAATAATAACAATAATAACAATAATAATAATAATAATAATAATAATAATAATAATAATAATAATAATAATCATAATAATAATAATAATAATAATAATAATAATAATAATAATAATAACAATAACAATAAACAAGAAGGGAACAACTGCTAAATTGTAGATTTTGCCGTCCCAGCAGACAACAGGTTGTAGATCAAAGAGACGGGAAAATGAAGCAAATACACGGAGCTTGCCAGAGAACTGAAGGGATTATGGAACATGAAGAAAGTCAATATAATACCAATAATTGTAGGAGCACTTGGAAAAGTTCAAAAACACCTGGGAAAAAAGCCTCGGGGAAATTGGAATCAAGGGGAAGACTGAGACTATACAACGGACGGTAATGATAAAACAACTAAAATCTTAAGGAAAATTCTTAAATGCGGAAACCAACCCACATAAACTACAAACACTAACAAGCCACATGGAAAGTGTAAATATGGAAGGAATACCAAATAAACCCAAGGGAACTAAAACTGACAAGAAATATTATCAACTATTCCCCCTCCCCCACAAAAAAGTCATCAGCCTCAGCTGATACCACACCAAATAGTCATAAAGAGTCAATGAGGATGAAAGAACCGAAAGGGGAGAGCACTAACCAGACTTGACGGGTGCGAAGATTACTGGAACCTCGTGGAGTTTTGTTGTCACCCGAGTTCTAGTGAAGACCAATGGTCGTTGACAGCGAGAAATCAATGGTAAGCTACTGTTGCGACAACGCAAAGTCATTTGCAAAGGTTATCGAGAGAGGTGGAGAGTACTGGAAATCTGTGGAGACTTGTTGTCACCCAGGCACACCACCGGTCATTATCAGTGAGTAATGTCTGATAATGACCTAGTCAGTTGATAATAATAAAAATGTATTACTAATGGAGATTTGCTATCTGTTAGTATTAATTCAAAATTATTCTATTCTTTTAATGTACTATTGTACTATCTTTTAATGCCTAATTTAGTTTACAATACTATATTTCAGATGAAGGCACTATCTTCCATTGCTCAATTCAGGTTGGGTAGTATATTATCTGTTCTGTGGTTATGATACCAGCATCCTAAAATAACCCCCTTTTGCGGGGTGGTAGTGTAGTATCAGTTATATTGTCATTATAACATCCTCCCAGGCATTACCTATTCCTTTGGGAGGGTAGTGTAGTATTTCTTCTATTGTCATGACTAAAATTACCTCATGTGCGGTGTTAGTGTAGTATCAGTTCTATTGTCCTGATAACATCATCCCAGGCATTACATATTCCTTTGGTAGGGTAGTGTAGTATTTGTTATATTTTCATGAGACCATCCTCCAAGACATTACCTTTTATTTTGTTAAGGGGTTAACGTACATCAACAAGAAATGTTCACATTCAGCTGTTCATTAGAAAACTCAACACTTATATTATTTTTACTAGCAAAAGTAATAATTAAGTAATAATTAAGTAGAAATGAAATAATAGGAATCGTCAAAGTTTTTTTAAAAACGTCTACTTGATGGCGTCTATTCCGAATTCACAACCCCTTAATTATCCCCATTTAGTTTAACATGTTTCTCAGGATGTCAGCGGCCATTGACTCGTGATCAAAATAAGGTCTCTCTTTTCAGTGGCAAAACGATAACAATAGTTGAAAGGAAATCATTTTAGTAATAATATTGAACTGTCATTTAGCAGAAATAATTACTTTCCTGTCGGACATCAAAGAATAATTCTCCAATTTGTGTATCCTTAACGTCGTATGTACAATCAACGGAAAACATTTCGATTTAGACGAATGAAATCGCGTTTTGAAACGAATCAGAAATTGTAAAGTGTTCACAATATTCTTTCATTATTTTATTCATTATTTTGATCACGAGACCATGGACGTTGTCATTCTGAGAAATGCTCTAGACCAAAGGGGGATAACTCAGGCGTACGGTTTCGAATTAGGAATATACGCCATAAAGTATCTAGATTCTCTTTTACCATTAAAAACCAACTTTGGCAGTCTGCCTCGGAACATAGTCTGGATATTTCATTACCTGGACAAAATAAATCTCAGAAAAATCTACCAAAAAACGAGGGAACTTATTACTATAGACAAAGAACTGCACCCGAAAAAATAATATTTGCCGATTTTATGTGAAATAGAACCGAAAGGAGAGGTTGATTGGTACTTATTGAAAATTGCATAAACAAAGTACTTAAAGGACTAGAGAAATACATAAGACAAAACGTCGAAAGGCTGATTAACACCACATAAAGTAGAGCCAAGGCGAACAATATGTACGTCAACGAAAATGGTTGCAAGAAGTCGAGAAAAAGAGATTATTTGTGAGTCGATCCAAAGGTATTTCGCATGAGAAAATATATAGCATGGCTATGAGAAAGACACTTAAAAAGAAAAACTGAAACGTAAAAAATGAACGTGATCAGAAAAAACTACATAAAAGTAAAGATTGTTGGGATTAAATATCCCTGGAAGGAAGTTCAATTCTCGCACGTGAAAATGCAATAATCATTATGTAGATAAGTGCAAAATAGAAACAGGGCAACAGCTTTTGTGAGAAGGAACACAACAACAATCGTATATAAGTTTAAAACCGTTTTACTTGTGAGAAAACATGAGGGCAAATATATACAACAAATGGTGAGTTCAAAGTTCAGAAAAGAAGGAAGTTAATTTAGGTTTGCGAAAACGTGCTTCGCGAACTTATTTTGTGGGAGTTATGGTAACAGGTTGCACGTGCGCCCGCCTCCAATTCTGGCTCTTGTCGAGATGTAGTCACTTCAGTCCAAGATGGTTGGTAACAGGAAGGAGTAGGGACTCTCTGCGACTGCCGTCGAGGGCTTTGTCGGAGAAGGATCCAGCCGCGGTCCTACCAGGTTCAAAAAGTCAGTCAAAAAGAGGCCGGGACACAGCGTGCGAGCGTTTTTATGGGCTGACTCACGTGACCCCTAAGGGAGTAGGGGTTGGAATGCCTGACAGCCAATCCGTGAGACCTTATGGACAAAGAACCGAAACGGAAAGACACGGAATGTAGTTCACTGGGAAATACAAAAAATGAATGCACTTTGAACAGCCAGACAATTGTTATAAGGCTATTATTAAGTCCTTGGCCTTTCAGCCAGGAACTAGATGTTATAGCTGTTCTGGTGCTAGACTTCATTTGTTCTGTTCTTGGTCGGGGTAGAGATGATCTTTTGAAATTGAAGCAATTTTTATTTTTGTCTCCATGTCCAGAATGCTCTTTTTGGAGAACTGGATTTCCCCACATTAAAAACTGACCTTGTATCGAACTTTGCCCCCGTGGGGAGGCAAGTAAATAATGGCATAAAATTCTCTTAGACATGGAAATACAAACGGACAAACATATTCAAGCAAGAAAACCGTACGGGATAATAGTATATAAGAGGGGTACACATGCCAAATAGTAGATGTTGCCATCCGAGCAGTTCACAGAGTGAAGCAAACGAGGCGGTAAAACTCAGCAAATCCATGGAGATTGCAAGAGAACTGGTATCAACAAATAATAGATAAACTGATAAAAATATAAAAGAAATTAACACTGCGTAAACACAGTTAAAACGCAGAAGATACACTACACGAACCTCAGGGAATTGAAACTACCAATATAGAGAAGGACAATCACATGAAAATAACAGCATCTAAACTTCTACTAAAAGTACTGAACTCCCCAGGAAACCTATCGCCACTCAGTAAACGACTGTTGTTTGAGTGCAATAACATTTCAATGGTTACTGAAAGAATTGGAGAGTTCTAGAAATCTGGTGAGACTTGTTGTAACTGAGACTTCAAGGACTCGTATGAGAACTAAAACTAAGTAAACTTATTTTTTTATGGAAATCGCTCCAGACAAGGCATTAAGCCATTTGATGTAAGGAATTAACAAAAAACGAAAGATTATTATCTGAAAGACAAGAGATGCCCATTGACATTAGTCTTGTAAAAAAAGCAAGGCTATAGGTAAGAGGAAAACGAGCTGGAACAAAAGAAGCAAGAATAGATCACACAACTCTGAAGAACACGTGCCAAAATAGTATTTAAAGAAAATCTGAGACAAACAACATAACGTCTGGGCGCAAGAGGGTGCAGAGAAGAAGAAAGAGTGGGACCAATCAAATTACAGATAGGTGTTTGCACTTTATCAAGAACTCTCAAATGTGGCAGAGATTCACCAGCCGAAATATGACAACAGTACTCCCGACATGGTCTTATAGTAGATTTGTAGATAACTAATACTACTACTAAAACTACTACAACTACTACTACTGATACAATTACTACTACTACTACTACTACTACTACTAATAATAATAATAAGAAGAAGAAGAAGAAGAAGAAGAAGAAGATCATGAAAGGTTTGCTTTCTATGTTTAACGGCACATCAGCCATTTTGGGTTATTTAATTCACGAAGATAATACTTATTGTACAGGATTAAATTAAGACGACCAGCGGGAGAGAGAAGAGAGGGTAGTATGGAAAAGGGTGAGAAATAGGGTGTTGTATCAGTTCACAGAAAGAGAGAGATACATAGATTGGGAGTGCAAGATATTATATAAGAGGAAGGTGAACGTGAAATAACAGTAAAATATGTTTCCCCAGTATCGTGTATAATGCAATTGATAATCTCACTGTATGCTTCTCTCAGTCACCGGATTAAACCAACTAATCACAAAACTACGTGTATATGTAGGCATGGCTGACCTTTAAGCAAAACCTTGTCTATTGTACCTAAGCAATTGTATGCAAATCGCAAACCATATATATGCTTCACTTTAATTGCTGAGTAAACAGTTACATACCTACAGGCACAGGACAATATATTGTTCCATACAGAGAATAAGACTAAATATGGGTTTCATACAGTGGATACTGCCAAATATAGCTCTCTTACAGGGTATAAGGTCAGATATAGGTATCATACAGAGGATAATTGAGAATCTAAGATTAAAATATTGATTTAATAAAAGGATGACCAAATATGGTTCTCATACAGAAAATAAGGCCAGATATGGGTCTCATACAGAGGATGACCAGATATGGGTCTCATAGAAGGGATAAGACCAAATGTGTTGACCATACAGAGGATAAGGCCAAATATTTATCTCATGAAGATGGTAAGGTAAAATATACGGTTCATAGAGATGATAAGGTCAAATATTGATATCATACATTCAATAAGGTCAAATATGAGTGTTGTACAAGGCAAATGTGGTTCCCATACAGAAAATAAAGCCAAGTATGGGTCCTATATATATATATATATACTCGTCTCATACAAAGGATAAGGTGAAATTTTGATCTGATTCAGAGGTTACGGCCAGATATAGGTCTCTTACAGTGGATAAAGCCTAATATTGGTCTCGTAGAGGGGATAAAGATAAATATGTGTTAGGTAGAGTAGATAAGGCCAAATATGGACCCATGCAGAGCATAAGGGCAAATATCGATCCAATACAGCGGATAAGGCCACATTTTTCGTTATTTTTATTTTTTTGCAATATATACAATCATCATCTATCTCTAAAAAAACAAAAACTTTGACAATATTACTTGTTTTCTCATTGAATGTATTGGGTCGTGTGGGGAAAACGAAAAGGGGTCAGGAAGAGGGGAATAGGGAATAATAGAGTTTCTAAGAAGACATAGATAGAGGGCATAGTAATAGCAGCGGAGTATAAGGATATAACGTAAATTTTAAAAAATAAAAGTAATTGTAGTACCAACTATACAGTGTTACATAAGGAGAATAAGAGTATGTCGTAAATAATAAATAACGTAAATAAAGAGGAAAACAACTTTAGTAGTTGTAGTAGTAGCAGTATGAACAGCGTAAAAGAAAGTGAAAGTATGACGTAAATAAATAAAGAACGTAAATGAAGAAAAATAAAATAGTGAATTAGTAGCAGTAGCATCATTGTAAGAGAAGGGAGTTCAGAGAATAAAGTAT
>OY744539.1:39042449-39124949 GCA_963556195.1 Sepiola atlantica
ATATATATATATATATATATATATATATATATATATATATATATATATATATATATATATATATATATGAAGAGTTCGAACACAAAACGCGCTAAACTTCATTTACAAAATTACGAAGCTATCACTACAGGAAGTGTTGCATTTCAACAATTGACCACATCCAAAAGTGATGTTCTTATAGGATGATTTCTTTTAGTATTCAATTAAATGAAGCTTTTAGTCGAACCAGATTAAATATATTCACTTTTTTATTGTTTAACGTCTCAATTAAAATCAATGAGATTTTTAGTGTTTCGCATTCGAACTCTTCATATTATAGCAAATGAATATTGGAGAAATAACACAAGAAAAATTGCTCAAAAAAATTTTTTTAACGGCATAATATATTTTCATTACATACAAAAAACTATTGGAAATTAATAAGTAAAGGACACTTGCACATCAGTAAAGTAGATATTTCAGGCGGTTCGTTGAACTATATTCATTGGTATGAATAAACTTTATTAGGCAGACATTTCAGGTGTTGTGTCCTTATTTCTACTTGGAAGGCGCCATGCTAATTCATTCACTTCTACACCACACAGAAATTTTTCATTTCGTCTTTATTATGAGACAATTGTTTTTGTCCATTCCTAAAATATATATTTTCATGATATACAAAATATCTAAAAACGCTTACGATAGCGCTTCATCAGTGTAGATTCGCTACAATCTTGCAAAGACTCTCGTCATGTGGGCAAGATGGGCACGAACATATCCGAAGCAATGGCTGAATCCTTAGAAAATGACCTCCAGACTGTAGTGGATTGGGGTAAAAAATGGTTGGTAACTTTTAATGCCGCAAAGACAAAGCTACTTTTCTTCAATAACTACAAGAAACCTTTTCAACCACCGATTGTCATGGCCAATAACACCCTATCTGAGAGTTCAACATTCAAACTCCTCGGTCTAATATTCACAGGTAACGTGAATTGGAATTTCCATTCAGCCCGAGTGAAAAACTATATATATATATATATAACTTAAATGGATACGGAGTCATTTTGATTGATTTTTACTCGTCCTTACTTTGGCGAATGTACACTGATGTAGCCCTTTTGTAAGTGTTTTTATTATTTCATATATCATGAAAATATATTTTTTCATACTGAGAAGAAACAATTGCCTGATGAAATATGGAATATTTTCTCAATAATTAGTATTATAATATATTACATTATGAGCTCTACACGTATTGTACGCTATTGAGCTACTATATAAACTCTTGCAACTAAATATATATATATATATATATATATATATATATATATATATATATATATATATATATATATATATATATATATACGTTAGTAAGGTTTTGATTTTCAGGTCCCGTTTATGTTTGTAAATGCGGGATTTTATATTTCTGGCCGTTTTGCCGATATAAAAACAAATAATATGTGCCTCATGTCCGATGTTTTATATCGGCGAAACGACCAGAAATATACAATTCCATATTTAAGAATATATATATAAATATATATATATATATATATATATATATATATATATATATATATATATATATATATATATATATACATGTATATATATATATATATTTATATAAATATATTTATATATATATATATGTATTTATGTATATATATATATATATATATTTATGTAATATATATATATATATTTATGTAATATATATATATTTATGTAATATATATATATATACATATATATATATATATATATATATATATATATATATATAGTAAAGTATGAAAATGTTTATGGCAATTAAACTATGCCAGGTTGTAGACATTTGTTAATCAGTGCATGGATCCTGGCAGTTTATTGCCGTGCGTTATTCCGACCCCCTTGTTAATACCGCTGTGTGTACTGTTAGTTTATTTGCAAGCGGTCAATTCGTATTCGGGATTAGTTATTTAATCCAATTACTTTCTCTCAGTTCGTTTATTCTATTCATTATTTATTTTATTTCCATTGGGGGAATGTCAAACAAGAGTAGTATAAGGTTTGAACTGTGCTCTATTATCAAAAATGTTGATTTTTTAAAATATAAACTATGTGAAATCTAAAAACGAAGATATGATGTGTACACCTACACATGTTTTTCTAAAAAAAATATATACTATTAAAAATGTATGTTGTTTTATGAGTTTGTCTGTTTGTATCCCAAATAGAAACATGTGATTGGTTGACAAAAAATGAATAGGCAGAGTACACATTACTAAGGCAGTAGTTTTTTTTACGATCAATCCCCAAATTCGAATCTCACGTAACGCATGAGGGCAAAGCGAATTATTTTTGCTCATAAACATGACTTTAATGTTTTCGCTAAAAAGCAATACGCTAATACAAATACTAAGTAGCGTATTTTTCCACGAAATTTCAGAAATATTATTCGTAGTTGCCATAAAGCGGTTTGAGGCTAAGTAATTATTTAGAACTGATAAACCCAGATACTGGACCAACACCGTTCAGAGAGTGCGGATATACTAGTGTACTAAATTGTTTACAGATAGTTGAAAGGATATTCAATATATTAACAGACCAGACATGCTCAAAATAGCGAGCACATCTAAAATGGTGTTTCAGTTGAGTAAAAAGTTATAATAGAGAATATTATTATGTTGATACTCCTCTGTTTGGAGATGCAAATGTTTTCCACCAATTGTTGTCTTTAATGGCGTGGTTTATAGCCACCATCGACGATCCAATCTGCTACAAATTGATCTCTAGTGCAAGCAATGGTGTGCTTCCTATTTGCTTGCCTGTCCACTAGAGCAGAGTTTGAAACAAACTCGATTTCCCACATGGTCTTAGTATGGCAGAATTGGGAGGTCGTTACCATTGGTCGCAGTTGCTTTTTTGGGGGGAGGGGGTCACCTCGAATCATTGTTTCGACATTGTAATAATAGAGGGTATTTAAAACGAGGCAGGTTGTGTTCTTTCATTTTTACTTCAGAACAACAGTCGATGGCAGTTCCTATTATATTGCCTTCTAACTGTAGCAGAGTAGGACAGAGGGTCGTTTGTTAATGTGAGGAAAATCAAACACCCTAAAAAGGGACCTCTGGATTTTGGCAAAAATTTAAATTGTTTCAGTCAAGAAAAATGTCTCCTTCACTGACCGTGAAGAAAACAAATACTACACTTTGATCCAAGCCCAAAGGCCGAGAAAGTGCAAGCAAGCAATGCTGTGTCGCTTTGGCAAATTCCTGTGAAACGGTACTCTATATTGTATTTGCATTTTCGTATTTCCAGTATTACGTCATAAGGAATTGTTTTCGTCAAAAGTTAATGATACGTCGGCCATGATTTAGGAGCTGTTGCACTAGAAACACAATTTACTCGCTTCCCGCTTGCAGCAAGGTTTGGCATGAAACTAGATTAACGTGATAGCGTTAAGGCGGTACCAGCTTCCACGAAAGGTGTGGTGTCTGTTCCGATGGATGCTGCGCCCCATACTGGTGTTGTCTGGATCTTCGGGTCTGGATTTGCGCCGGTCAGTGGGTCTGTCCTGTGCAGTTCTGGGAAGTGGCGCTCCCAGGCTTTGCCTCCCCTCTTTGGGGAGGATTGAGTTTAGTGCTTAATGTCTGAGGCACTCTGCCCAGGCAATTTTTTAAAAGCCCCTAGCACTCCTCCTCTGGAGTGCATTCCCACTTTCCGACCTTGTGTCACATTCTACTGTGTGGGACGTAGATAAATAGGGCTTCCACGAAAAAGCAATCTGGAAGAATGCTCCGATCCTCTCTCGTCTGAGGTTTAATTCAAACTTAATGTATTTCCTTCGAGTCGCTAACTCGTCAACTCCGGTATTTTCTCAGTCACGGACAAGTCCCTGCCGTCTGAACAATTCAACTTGACTACCCCGCACTTTCTGTTGTGTACATTGATGAGTCACTTCCTATCCTTGTTCGGGGGCTCGGCTCTTACAGCATCCATAATATCACATCTGTGTGCATGTGGCTGTAAGTCTATGTGTATTTTTTGGTAAGTTTTATTTTCTTTAGACGCTTTAAAGCCAAATCTAAAGTTGCGAAATTACTAATTAGAGAATTCTTGTATGAGAACAGTAGTCCGAATCATCGGAATGATGCAAATTATCAATCCTCATCTCAAATATTCAGAAACACAATTATTCCTGCTCGGAATATTTTTCGCCTTGGGCCTTTTTTCTTTTCTATATCAACTTGGAATCAAGATAGAATTAAATATTAGTAATAATAATAAACTCTATTTATATTTTAACACTATATATAACGTTCAAAATCATTTTTGCATGAATATAGTAACAAATACGTAATATATGAACCCTTTCATTGTTTTTATGTCGAATCAGATCACGTGAGATTTTTCCCGATTCTCAAACGGACATGCTGTTGGGATTAAATCCAGCACGTGAGAATGCAGTAACAATTATGTAGATGAGTGCAAAATAGAAACAGGGCAACAGCTTTTGTGAGAAGGAACACAACAACAATTGTATATAAGTCTAAAACAGTTTTACTTGTGAGAAAACATGAGGGCAAATATATACAACAAATGGTGAGTTCAAAGTTCAGAAAGGAGGAAGTTAATTTAGGTTTTCGCAAACGTGCTTCGCGAACTTATCTTGTGGGGGTTCTGGTAACAGGTTGCACGTGCGCCCGCCTCCATTCTGGTTCTTGTCGAGATGTATTCATTTCAGTCCAAGATGGTTGGTAACAGGAAGGGGTATGGGGTGCTCTGCGACTGCCGTCGAGGGCTTTGTCTAAAAAGAATCCAGCCGCGGTCCTACCAGGTTTAAAAGGTGGGTCTAAAAGAGGTCGGGACAGCCTGCAAGCGTTTTTATGAGCTGACTCACGTGACCCCTTAGGGAGTAGGAGTTAGGATGTCTGACAGCCAATCAGTGAGACCCTTAAGGGGCAAGGCTGCTACCAATCAGTGAGGGGGACGTTAATAAATTCCAATAATGCAACACCTTATTGGTTCTTTTGAACGGGCATGCAGTGCTTTAGGATTAACCGAAAGCTTGAAAAAATACATTGTTCTGTATCAGCTTCCACCGAAGCTTCAATTCGTCCATCTATATGTTTATTACTGCAAGAAACTGAATGTCGTTGTGCGTATCTAGATAGTACGAAGATCTCCTCATGTAAACCTAACGCAGAAATTGGTTTCTGTCTGAATGTTATGTAGAATTAATCGTTTGGTAGTTGAGCGTCAACTGTGGAAAAACAGAGGGATACCACTTTTTAGGTGAGAGGACCAATTTTAGCATTGAGTTTAAATCGAGAATAAAAGCAGCTTACTTGGAAGAGTAATTCGTTTGGCCAAATCTGACTAAAATAGAATAAGCAAACAAAATCATCATTCCTCACGAAATAAACAACAGCTTCACAACTAAAGAGGAGTCCATATTTATTTACAGGAAATACATGAACAAAATGATCGTTGTAAAATTGGGTGATTAAGGTGGACAAGACGAAATAACGTTATCCTGGAGTCTCTCAATTTCTTTACCAAGCCGACATTAAAGAATGCAGGGTCACATCTTGTATGTTTGGAAGTTAGTTTGGAACTGAAGATTCATGTCGGTTATTTGAGATGTGTTTGCGCCAAAACACGATTTGCGTATGAATATCGTGCAGTGAAAAGGCAATGGTTACATAATATCCAAGAAGAATTACAACTCACTTCGACCCACGTAGACCGATAGAAAATAGTTTACTCATGAAACTGCTACAATCTAAAACAAAAATTGAGATTTATAATGCTTGTATTTTGTCGTCGTTATTGTATGCATGTGAAACCTGGGTAGCATACAGAAGACAAAAAGTTAGAAATATTTCATGAGCAATGTATTCGTAGGATCGTAGGTGTTAAATGACAGGTGCATATTAGTGTTATAGAGGTGCTTCAGCAGGGCAGTAGTTGCAGCATTGAAACTATATTGCACAAAGATCGCTTAAAGTGGTGTGCGCATGATGAAATAGGGTCGTAATCCAAAGCAGCTTATTTATCGAAAAACTAGTGAAAGGAAAGAGACCACGGAATATGAGATACAAAGACTCACTACATACCTCTTGCGAAAAATGTTGGATACTGCAGAGTAATTGGGAACAAAGTGCACAGAATTCAGCAACATAAAGACGTAAGATCAGTATTAGTGTGCTGAATATGATAGAATGCGCATTGAACATCGATCAATCAATCGATTTCGTTGGCCGTAATAGCGAAGTGCAGCAAGCCATGTAAAATGTCAGTTGGAAAATATTGCATCTATATACCGTCTAAATATATTTGTCCAAGGCGACTTTAAACCTGGATATGGTAGGCATCATTATGACCACCTCTGGCAGGCTATTCCAGGGAGCAGAAATATAGACTAAGAATGCTGCCTTTCTTATGTTGAGGCGAAAGCGACGATGGTGCACCTTCTGTGGGTGACTGCAGAGACTACCGATAAGTGTTAGGGTGAAACACTCCTCTAAAGGTATAGTTACATACTGTTGATGATGCTGTATGCCAGAATCAGGTCCTTTCGTTGCTCAAGTCAGAACAGATTAAGTTGTTGAATCCGTTATTGTAGGTAGGCGTGGAGTATCCCGGAAGTGGACGGAAAACGCCTGCTGTTAAAATAAAAAAAGGATCTCGGGATAAGATAAAGGGGTTAACTGACAAATGCATATTATCTGCAGATGCATATTATTCACTGGATTTGTTCTTGACTTAAGTGAGTAGTTAAGAAATATGGTTTAGAAATGCCAAATGATATGGTTTGGATTCCCGGGATTGGGTTTTAGTGATTGTGGCAAAATATATCTAAATAAAGCAGATTTTACAAGTGACAGCCACATGAAACCCACAAAAGAATCTGTAAAACAATTCCCTCAAGGGGAGAACGTGCAACCCATGCGGCAAAGTGCCAATCTGTGTCAGGTTTGAAATGATATATAGAGCTAAATCAACTAGCTGAATAGAACAACATGTTTGTAATTAGTGTGTCAGAGAGTGTATGATTCTGGTTGACTTGAAATGTCATATTCGATATGCCCAGACGTTAAAAATTGAATGGATTGCAATATTCGATATCGAGTTTTCTGCCACAATATATATATATATATATATATATATATATAAATATATATATATATATATATATATATACATATATATATATATATATACATATATATATATATATATACATATATATATATATATATATATATATATATATATATATATATATATATATATATATAAACACTTAATATATCGTCTAAACACTTTAAAATACAGCAACATTTTTGTAAGTAACGGATAAATTTTATTAGACAGACGAACAACACAGGTAAAGAGGATTTTTTTTTAATAACTAATATAAGTAAGCAAAACATTTATACGGAACTAAACTTAGATATAGTATACGGAACGTCTATGTTTTTGTCTTTTAAGGGAAGTGGGGTCAGATCAACTCTGCTGGGAAGCCATGCAATTAAATACTGTCTTGTTTTTAAATTCCCGAAACAGTTTTTCATGGTAAACAACTGATGATCCCTTAAATAATGTTAGAAGCAAACTAATATAATAACTGTAAAAATTAAATTGACTGACATGAGTGATTTTCCACTGAACGACTTGGGACTTAAGGTTTGTTTTTTTTGTTTTGTTTTTTTGTTTTTTATATAGTTTTAATAGTTGAGAAACTTCCTAGACTATATATATATATATATATATATATATATATATATATATATATATATATATATATTACAGAAGATCAGAACAACATCGGTAACGTCGGTTTCAAATTTTAACAAAGGGGACCTATAATAGACATCTTTACCGGACTCGCTAAAGTCTCTGTTTATGTTTGTCTCCCAGGAAAATAACGATATTTCGATTCTCTGTTTCATTTTAATCTTCATCAAATTCGGTATTTCTAATTTCTAACTTTGCCGATATTTTACTTATAGGCTAGCAAAATAGTTTTTTTTTCTTTATCTGTAAAGTTTATGTCCTATGCTAATGTCATGTTCACACACATATATATATATATATATATATATATATATATATATTTATATATATTTATATATATATGTATATATATAAGTGTATGAAGCAGTTATATTTTGAATATTAATGAAATTTGAAAACCAAAATAGTGTTTTTTTAATAAATCAATGAATAAAAATGTCTTTCTTTGAGAACGGGAAATATTTCCTAAAGCTTAGTTTTAAAATCAATTAATCGATTTATTTTATTTAAAAAAATTTACATGGTTTATTTTGGTTTTCAAATTCTTAACTATTTAAATACGTGACAATTTTTTAAAAGATGTGATTTTTCTTTGATATATATATATATGTATATATATATATATATATATATATATATATATATATATATATATATATATATGTATATATACAATAAAACAAAAAAAATAAAAATCTAACGAGAGATTTGACCGCTTTCGCTTGCATAATATATATATATATATATATATATATATATATATATATATATATATATATATATATATATATATATATATATATGCAGTATTTTTTTATTAAGGCAAAGACATTTTTTATATTATAACGCCTTTTTTATTTTTTCAATCTTGCGAAAAGGGAATTTGGTGTCCCATGGGTTTCATGTTCAATGTTGTCGCGAGTATTTTCGACTTGATACATGAAATAATCACCAAGCGGGGGTTTGTCCTACTCTGTTATCATCTGATTTATTTTAATGTTTAACGGCTCGGGTAATTGTGTAGTGTTTTCATCAATTTGCTTTTTCAGTTACAATAAGCGTCGGTAGTGACGAGACGTAGCATGCGAACGTGATAGCGAAGGAATGAGCATGCTGAATTCAAAATGATAATGTATAACGGCTAATAATTTGTCAACGTTAATTACAATGCTAAATACGTGTAATTTGTAATTAATCTACACCTTAAGCATTAATAAAAAATAGATGAAAACACAAGAAGACTAACTCCCGCCACATGATAATTTTATGTATCAAACTAGCACTCGCAAAATATATTGAAACCCGAAACCAATGTAATAGAAATAGACTCTTCGGAAGTTGTTTTAAGTGAAATAGAATCGTGAGACAAAAGCGAAAATTCGTGTTGTCTAAAAACATTTGCTTAAATATATAAACATCCACAAAATAGGAATCCAAAGAAGTTCAACCGGGCTTATAAAAAGTGCTAAATATAAAACAAAGCTTTTATATATGATTGTTTTTATTTACACAGACATGTGCAAAATCTGAGACAGTGCATGTCGATATTATCGATTAACAGCTTTTATAAACTGAGATCTAATCAGGTAAAGTTAAAATCCAAGCCTAACCTTAGATCATATTTCTTCTCAAATATGATCTATGTTGAGTTTAACTCTTCCTGATTAGATCTCAATTCATAGATAAAACTTGTATTACAAGTAAATAGCTCTATTTATTACTGAGAACTATATCATATAAACACAGTAAAGATTCTCCGGATTTGTTTACCCTGCGGGGGCAACCTTTATTTGGAGGACTATATATATATATATATATATATATATATATATATATATATATATATATATATATATAAACATTAAAACAGCCTACGCAAATTTATTTATGTTTCTGTGCTAAGCACACGTCGTCTGGGCTCTTTCTTTTTAAGCTATTTGTTTTGAGTTTATTTTATCAATATTTGAACTTGCTTTATAAACGATATATATATATATATATATATATATAATTCAATACATTAACTGTATATATAGGTATATATATATTTGAATTCATAAACTGTATATATATATTTATATTATTGAATACATAAATTATACATATATATATATATATATATATATATATATATATATATATATATATATATATATACATATATATATATATATATATATATATTACGTTTAAATTAAATCTTCGCCGTCCGGAACTACATACACGCTGGAATAAGTGTCTATATAAGCGCTCTCGGAATATTTATCCATGAACGTTTGAAAAGCTCGCAGAATATTGACACAGGAACACCGAAAAGAAAAATAAATCTGAAATACATAGAAAACATTTTTACACGCCTACATTAATCCGTACCTTTCATGCAAAAATGGCAAAACCAAATCATAGAAAAGTAACAAAAAACACCAAAAAAAACGTCGGAAAAACAGAATCAATCAACGTTTTATGAATTACAATCAATAACATTTTGTTGAGTGTATCGTTTATCCAATTTTTCTGGTTTGCGAACAAGTAATTTGGTGTGTCTTTCTGAAGTGAACAGCAACTGTCCGAAATACTTATTTGACTGAAAAGTAGCGCTTTCAGCCACCATGATTTGTGTACGTTTTCTTAGCCGCTATCAAACATTTTAACAGAAATTTGAAATCCCCAATTTAGTCTTTCTTGCCTCACTTTTGTTTGCGTTTTTTAGTTCATTTATGTTTATGTTTTCAAAAGAAAAATAACAGTTTCACTCAATTCTGAGGAAGTCATTTCAAAATAAAGACGAAATATAAAAATTCCACCATATGAGTTCATTTGATTTTATTGTGTTGGTATATCCGCTTTTTCCATTCATCCGTACCTTTTTCGTATTTTATTCAAAAAATCAAATTATATATATATATATATATATATATATATATATATATACATATATATATATATATATATACATATACATATACATATATGTATATATATATATATATATATATATATATATATATATATATATATAGGAAATATTGAAATAATGCAACAAAATTAAATGTACATACTTTACAAGTTTATTATAATCATCGGGTGCTAAACAAGGTATAACATAAAATGTGAGAATGTTCTTTAATACATGGATTTTCAAAGAATTTACTCTTATCCTCAGAAGGAAAAAAAACAATAATTTGCTAATTATCGGTAAGTATTAATTTGAAAAAATTACAACACAATTTTAAGTTATGCTTAAAGCAAAGTGGCTAAAAAATGTATAAATAATGTAACTTTACTTTTGTTTAATTATTTCAATATTTCCTAGAACAATGCTCTATCCAAAATATCGAGCATATCTCTATGACGATAGGATTTAATATAAAATAATTATCTTCATATTTCTTAAAATAATATCTCTCTATATATATATATATATATATATATATATATATATAGAGAGAGAGAGAGAGAGAGAGAGAGAGAGAGAGAGGGGGAGAGAGAGAAAGACAGAGAGAGAGGTTGTGAGGGATTTATCCATATGGGTTTATCCCCCTAAAGCAGCAATGTTTATAAAATAGTGCTCAATAACACGTAGATCTATATTTGGCTACATATATGCATACATAGTTCAGCTGAAACCTTATTACTAGACTAGCATAATTAGGCCGCTGACACAGAACGTTCTGGAAAGACAAATGAATTTTTGAAAAGATGCCATTTCAATTTATGACGACAGAGAAGTTAGGAAAGAGGTATGCACATATGTAGCCAGAATATTGGTATGGATCAATTTTATACTAAAACATATGAAGATTCTGAATGCATAACGCGATAAACGGCGGTTCCAGCGTTGCGAAGATATAACTACAAAAGAATGTTTCATTTAAACACTCAACCACACTCCAAAAGTATGCTTT
The DNA here is from genome assembly GCA_963556195.1 of Sepiola atlantica. Classification (NCBI taxonomy): domain Eukaryota; kingdom Metazoa; phylum Mollusca; class Cephalopoda; order Sepiida; family Sepiolidae; genus Sepiola; species Sepiola atlantica. The sequence continues at coordinate 39,054,125 of OY744539.1, forward strand.
ACATGATATGATATCGGCATTTTTTCGTTTGCCTTATATATTAGAATACACTTTTAGTCAAAGTCGAGAACTAAGTTTATCACGCTTTGTATTCTAATATTTCATATATATATATATATATATATATATATATATATATGTAAAGTAAGAAAATAAAGATAAATGTTATATCTTTAAATCACATCCTATCTTGAATAGTATATGCTCGATATACGAGATGGAGCAAAAGTATATGTAGATAAATAATAAGAATACAAATTTGATAAAATGCAATATTTTGTAAACTATTAATTTTTCACACACGGGTTATATATATATATATGTAAATACAAGGGTTATAATACATATATATATATATATATATATATATATATATATGTGTGTGTGTGAGTGTGTGTGTCTGTGTTTGTCTGTCTCTGTGTGTACATATGTTAAATTATATTCACATCGAAAGCGATTCATCCGATGACTCTAACACGTTTTAGGATGCCATGTTTTGTTTGCTTTTTGTTCGAAATAAAGGGTCTGCAGAAAATTGATGCAGGTCACTTGAGTCATCCAATGTTGCAGCAAAACGTTTTCTATTTTTTCGTTCATTCTTAAACAATATTTTGGTTTTTGCTTTATAATTTGATTTTCATTTGATGCTATCTTTTTACTGTTTTCATCTGTATTTTTAGTTGATTAATTAATAACTGCTACGTGTGTTCGATTTTGTTTGTGGGCGGATAAATCTGCATTTTTTGTCAAGTTATGCCCTTACTCTTAACAGATGTTAAGAGCTGCACCCCATGAGAAAGCAACTCGACGGACACGTTCCTCGGATTCCAGTTCTGATCAAAGAGAGAAAAGCCACATTTGCTGGTCACTGCTAGATGGTAAACGATGTTCTTTTGTGGATGACAAAACATAGGTGCGGTTCAGTGGGGAGACCACACAGACCTTACGCTAAGCAACTAGCAGAAAACTCACAATGCACCTATGAAGACCCACCTGGTGTGATGGAGGTTAGAGCGAGATGGCCTAAGAAAGTCAGGAAGATCTGTGACACTTGCATGACTAGATGATGATAATCATGCTGATAGGTATGATCAAGATGATAATCATGATCATGATCATGATCATGATCATGATTTTTCCTTGCAGTGGTCATTTGTGTATATGATTGTAACTAATTAAAGACGGCAACTTGATATTATTTGTTTCTTTTGTTGTTGTTTTTTTACTTTGCTACTTATCATGTGTTGTCGCTTATGTTCAGCTCTATAACCTAACTGGGACTACGAACAGAATACCGCAGGGCTGTTTACCATCTGATTACAACATGATCGTTTTCAAACCCAATGTTAAATGCTTGTTTAGCCTTCCTCTTCAATAAGTCTGTCCAGTTTCAACTATCGTCTGTAATACTCAATGTGTTGTCCCACCGTCGACAAACTCATGAACCCTTAACCACAAGCAACCTTTGAACCTTGATAAGAGGTCACGCATTAGTAAATAAAAAAGATGACAAAGCATATATTTATTTAAATGTCTTAATTTAGCTATGAAAACATGTTTTTCTTGGCTACCTTTTTAAACCAATAGTATTGAGCTATTAATATATATATATATATTAATATATATATATATATTATCTGTATTCAATCTACCTACATATCCCCTGGGACTATAACTTAACTGAGTTGACCAGTACTTGGCACTTTGTGTGGCCAATTTGAAATCTACATATCTCTTTCTGCCTAAATATCATTTTGATCTGAATCCTTTAAACCCCCCCCACTTGTTGGATTACATTCTACTTCCGATCGCTTTTCGCTTTTTCTCTCTCCTTTTCTTTTTTCTTTTTTTCTTTTTCTTCTCTTGTCTTTCTTTATTTATACAATTCCCAAATAATGTTGATACAGTGCGACGTTTCGTCTTTTAACCCGTTGGAGCTTTTTGCCTTGGAATACGCTTAACTGAAAACAGGAAGAATATTGTTTTCCTTGAAATGGCCGTTTTTATTTGATTCCTCTCCGTGGACAACAGACCTGAGTGAAATCGCCGTCGTTGGATTTTTATGCAGATTCCTCCGGATTTACCAATATTTCTAAGCCCTACGTTTTTTTTTTTTGTTTTTTTTTTTTTTTTTTTTTTTTTGAATTTCGTTATTGGTGATTCCCATGCCCGTTTGAACCTTTTGGAAACATTATTTAAAGAAGTTTTTTGGATTTCTTTAATTTCTAATTTTTAAAAGAAAACTTTTTTCAAATTTGGAACTTTGACAGTCCTACCCTGTCAACTTATCAATCATAATTTTTCCTCTGATGATAAGATTTTAATCTTTGAAAAGCCTGGTTTAAGGAAAGAAAGAGATGAAAAATAAATGTTTTTTATTAACTAAACTACTCCTTGTTTTGAACAACTGAAAATACCGATTTGCTTCCATTTGCAGGTCTTACTAATTTTCATTGACGTACCATATATATATATATATATATATATATATATATATATATTGATACAGAAAAATTAGTACAACTTGTCGACCTTGCACACAGTTTCGTAGGCAGGTCTATTGAGTCAAAGTATTTTGTGTGGCGGGATAACCACTTTAAGGCTATCAAAGCACTTAAGTCCGATAAGGACATTTATATTACCAAACCTGACAAGGGTTCAGGAATGGTTTACTCGACCACGTCGACTACATTGAAAAATGAACAATATACTTGGTGATGAATTTGAATATTTAGGTAATGCCAATACAAATGACAAGACAGCTAAGACTGAAACCAAACTGCAATGCGCTTCCTTAAGTTACACAAAAGAAAATGGCTTACTAAAGAGATTTACGACAGAATACGTCCTGTAAGATTCCAACGTCCCAGGATGTATGGCTTACCCAAAGTTGATAAGGACAATGTCCCTATGAGACCCATTTTATCTATGGTGGGCTCATCCCAGCATGAGTTGGCTAAATGCTTAGCCGAAATCCTTGCACCTGTCTTAGAAAAATATTCAGTCTGCAGGTTTTATTCGTGAGCTTAAGTGTGTTTCTGACACGGAATACCTATGCTCTTTTGATATATCCAGTCTATTCACTAATGTGCCTCTCGATGAGAGTGTCGGGATCGATGCCGATAGTCTTTATCGTAGTTCCCGAACTAAGCCGCCATTTCCAGAAAATATATTTATTGAACTTATGGATTTGGCGACCAAGTCGGTTGAATCTAATTTCAATGGGGTTATGTATCGCCAAATTGATGGGGTGGCAATAGGTTCCGGTATTGTTAACATTTTTGTCGGGTTTCAAGAACAACTTTTGTTCCAACGATTGCCGAAGCCTCTTTGTTATTTTCGCTATGTGGATGACATTTTTGCCACATTCAAATCCCACGTAGACGCGAATGATTTTCTTCGGCAGCTAAATGTACTTCACCCGGCACTTGGGTTTACAATGGAGGGAGAGAATAATAACTTGTTGCCATTCTTGGACGTGTTGGTTGAAAGAACTAATGAATGCTTTGTAACCAGTGTATATAGAAAGCTCACATTATCGAGCCAATATATAAGCTGGGACTCATTCTCTCCGAAAATCAGAAAACTAAATCTGATAAAAACCCAAGTGCATCGAGCGTTGGTGATCTGCTCAAATTCCAAATTAGATGCAGAACTTAGCAAAATAACTGAAATCCTATCTTCCAATTGCTATCCATTAGACACCATTGAAAGATGCATGAAGGACAAAATTGTCACATTTAATAGAGAAAAATATTTCGGCCCCCAAAAGTGCCCTGTTTATGTGAAATTACCATGGATTGGCACCGCTAGCCAGGAACTTTCGCATAAAATTGTTTCAGCCGTGTCTCGTTGCTTTTTTGCGACTAATGTGAGAACGGTGTTGTAGACCCGCAGTGCTTTCCCCTCTTTTCGCAAGGATGGTATCCCCACCATTAAATACAATTTACTTTTTTACCATTTTCGTGACCAGTGTGAGGCTGACTACGTGTGGCGTACCATTCAGCGATTAAGGGTCAGAGTTTCCCAACACACACCCCTCTCGATACGTAGGCACAGACAGTGGCTGACATCTGGGCGGTTACAAGCTCATGAGTCGGCCATCGGCGACCATTTATTGGAGTGCCATTTATGCACTGAGGCATATACGGATGAGGCATTTACTGTCTTGCACAGAGCCTGCTCGACGAATCACCTTAAGATTCTCGAGGTGGTAACCATCAACCTACGTAAACCGTCTCTGTGCAAGCAGAAAGAATATACCCGCAGTTTGGAACTGATGGGTACATAATATTTTTTTCTTTTCCGCTCATCGATAATCAATGGTTTTAATTCGCTTTTAAAACAGTTTAGCCGACGAGAGATCTTGAAAATGTGTCGATTCGAAACACGTCTCGATTTCACCACCATTTTTTTCTCCCCCATTCGAATTTTTTTATATTTTAACTGCTTTTCTAAAGTAAGGAAGTAATAATGTATTTCTCGCTTTAGTTTCATAGGCCTCTCTGTCCTTGGTAATTATGGCTACCTCTCCATTATTATTAAAATCAATATATATATATATATATATATATATATATATATATATATATATATATATATATATATATATATATATATATATATATATATATATTAGTATTCCATGTATCCACATAAAATATTATAAGGAGATATATTTTTTTATGTATCAATTTTCAGTATTTACTTCAACAGTTCTCGATACGTAGGTACAGCACGGTAGTGAGCTATGAAAATATATTTATGACAATTAAGCTACACAGAGGCTCCCACGTTTAAACCCCAGGGGGGAATGTTCAGGCTAATATATATATATATATATATATATATATATATATATATATATATATATATATATATATATATATATATATATATATATATATATATATATATATATGCGATTTTATGAAGGCTTACCAAAGCATTCCTTTTAGGAGACCAATGATCACCATTAAAGACTTTTTCTTACAAATATTATTTATTTTCTTACAAATATTATTTATTATAATTAAATGTTTTTATTCAAATTAAATTTAACATTTAATTTGAATGAATAATATTTATAAGAAAATGTCTTTAATGGTGATCATTGGTTTCCTGAAAGGAATGCTTTGGTAAGCCTTAATAAAATCGCATATAAATGCTCTGTACTCTGTAATCGAGTATCATCGAACTTTTTTTATTGGCACAACCCCGGTGTTCACTGAATGATCTTTTTTATAAGTGAAAAATTTAAATATATATATATATATATATATATATATATATATATATATATATATATATATATATATATAGTACGGTATTATAATATTTTTATGGCAATTACGCTACAGAGAGGCGCCGGCGTTTCATCTCTATAGTGAATTGTCATGTTAGGTGCATGGAATTCCTGTTACTGATTGTTTTTATGTATCCATGTGGTATTTAGTCGAGTTAGCGAACCAATCAGATCCGTTGTAATTCCCTACCACCTGTTAATGTTTTTATTAGTCAATAACTAAGCTTCTCTCAAACAGCAGTTCGGATGACACTAACGAAATCATTTTCAAGTGGGAAAGGGAAGCGAGAACGCAAATAGCAAGTCCGACAACCACGCCAAACGTACCCCGATGCCTAAAATAAATTTGGGAAGAAATCGTCTACTTAATAAAAAAGTCAAGTGTGTGTTCTTCATCAAAAATGATTATATATATATATATATATATATATATATATATATATATATGAACAATGAAATTACTGACATAAGTCCTCGATTTTATATGAATATTTTAGTGATATATCTAGATACATAGCGAGTGCGAACGCTGGCTAAGCATACTTTATTCGTCATTTTTGATGGAGGACGTACACTGGTATAAATATATAATGATTTTGTTTTACATAAACGCTCCCTTTCCTCCATCCTCTCACCCTATTCTCTTACCCCTCATCCCCCCTCTCTCTCTCTCTCTCTTTCTCTCTCTCTCTTTCTCTCTCTCTCCAGAAATATAACTCAAAATAAAATCATATACCAACATCTAATGAACACTTGAGTAAAAGTGTACGCAAAAACCAATGATAGTATATATATATATATATATATATATATATATATATATATATATATATTCATCTCCGAATCCATACAGTTCAGCCGGGACCAAATTTGTGTCGCAAAGGGCATTGGGTAAGTCAGATAAAAATAAGTGTCTTTCTGAAAGGCGTACATCATGTTTACTTTTATCCTTGTTTGGAAATAAAAAACACATTTAGGTTTTAGAATATTTTCAATCGTAACTCTCTGAAGTCCACTATTAAAAATAAAAATAAAACTTGCAATTAAAACTATATATATAGTGTGCCAGCACTTATCGAGACCAATCTAAGTTGTTGTTATTCCCTCCCACCTCGAGGATAAGAATTAGTGTGCTGGAATAATTGTCAATTCAAAGATGAAGAATATTATGGGAGTATTAAAAATGATTAATGGAATGAATTAAGTTTGATTACTTATAAGGAAGGGGTTATGATAAGTATTTGTTGACATTTGATTTGAAGGCGATAATTTTGTAATCTGTAGGGAATAAGTTCCGTGATGATGTGTTCAACAGACGGGAATCACTTACAAAGAAGCTATGTACAATGGAAATTCGGGTTCTTTTGTACAGTAGGACCCGCGACAAAAGTGCCTCGGCATCGGTGTTTTCCGAATGTTTACGTTAAACGCCGGACAGTGCCGAATGAAAAATTCGTTGACTTACCTGCGCACAGAAAACAACAACGAGGTTGGATTTACAAGAGGTATAAAACAAAAAAAAATTGTATTAAATAAATATATAAGTTTTTAACCAAAAAATAACAGTTATTCAAATAAGTCTTTAAATTAAAAAGTTATTTTATTTTACTTTTTTCTTATTATTATTGTTGCTTGCGTTAACAAAACATTTGTACAAAAGAAATATATTTTTAACGAAGAAATAACAGTGATAATAATAGTGAAAAAGTAATAAAGTAAGCGTTTTTTTTTGTTTTTTTTACGAAAATTTATTTTTAACTTTATTTACTGTTTATTATTGTTGATTTCGTAAGTGTTTAGGGTTAGGGTTTGAACAGGGTTAAGAATAAGGGTTAGGGCATGGTTAAGAATTAGGGTTAAGACAGGGTTAGGTATTAAAGTAAGGACATGGTTAGGAATTAGGGCTAGGAATTAGGGTTAGGAATTAGAGTTAGGACAGGGTTAGGAATTAGGGTTAGGGCAGGGTTAGGAATTAGGGTTAGGAATTAGAGTTAGGACAGGGTTAGGAATTATGATTAGTGCAGGGTTAGGAATAAGAATTAGGACAGGGTTAGGAATTAGGGTTAGGATTTAGGGCAGAGTAGAGGAATTAGGGTTAGGGGGTAGGCATTTTTTCTATATCTATCAATTTATTGTCCTGACAGAAATGTATCATTCCTTCGGGAGTTTCAACAGCCAGTGATACATTTTAAAAATTCATTTTTGTATTTGCGCGTTTCCATTAGTTGAAATCGTGTTTCAATCAGTTTGCAAGTTCAGCGTTTCATTCAGTTTGAAAGTCGTCTGCTTATTCATCTCGCTTTGGGGTTTTCCGGCGTTTAATGTAAACGGCCGGAAAAACAACCAACGCCAAGAATCTTTTAACACGAATCCTACTGTAAAAAAAAAGTCCCGAAATTCGGCCTGCCGCTAGGGGAATAGAGAACGAAAGGAAAGTTTTTTTGTTGAGGTAGTAAGCGAGTTCGTGCTGTGAATATCTGACAATGAGGAACTGGAAGTTAACAAACAGCATCAAATCTAGAGTATAGTTCAACAATTCGCAATTCGGGAAGATGAGGGGGGGATATAGTAATAACAACACATTTCTAAAAAGCACACAAACCAATGAAACTGAACATATAAAGGGGCACAATAAGGGGGAAATAATATCGAAAGTACACGAATAGAAAATGCATACACAAACAGAACAACATTTTTACAATTAAACATTTGTTTATCTAAATTATACAAAAATATGAGAATTTATAGTGAAAAGTTAATAAATTGATAAAATTCCAAATTAATTATATTGAAAAGATATTCTTTTAAAAAACAATTTTAATAACAATTATCTATAAACATATCTTAATAAAAATTGAAAATTTGAAAGAAATAGTAATCTAAATTGCAGTTTTACAATTACAGTATATTGAATAAGTATAATGATGATGAGAAACTAATAATAAAATAATAAACATAAATTAAATGAAAATAATAATAATAATAAAAATAATAATAATAATAATAATAATAATAATAATAAAATAATAATTATAATAATAATAATAATAATAATAATAATAATAATAATAATAATAATAATAATAAAATAATAATAATAAATATAATAATAATGATAATTATAATAATACTGATAATATTAATAATAATAATAATAATAATAATAATAATAATAATAATAATAATAATAATAATAATAATAATAATAATAATAATAATAATAATAAAAGAAAAGAAAAGAATTAAATTAAAAAAATAATGTAAGAGATTTAAAAATAAAAATTCATAAATTCTAAGGTAATTAAATTTTTAAAATATTAAAAAATTATTTATACTTTAAGAAAATACCATTTCTAAGGTAATTACAATACCATTAAGATACCATTTCTAAGTTAATTAAATGTTTTAAATATTAAAAAATATATATACTTTACGAAAATACCATTTTGAAGAAACAATTATCCATAAGCATATGTACATATGCAGGTAAGAATTCATTGTCCATAAAATAAAACTATATCATATAAAAAATAAAATAAGAACAAGGTTTTTGTAGTATACGCAAACTACAAGATAATACGCCAAAATATAATTAATACAAACAGAATATGTGATACATATTTTACTATACGATAGTGTACAGTCACATTATGAAATAGAGCCTATTAAACATAAACAAATATTTACCTCTGATATAGACTTACATACACATAGATATACACATATATACAGACATACATATATATATATATATACATATCTATATATATATATACATATATATATATACAGTTCTATATATATATATATATATATATAGTATAAACGTTTATTCATGCAAACATTATATGTTACATATGTGCGAACATGTTTCGGTTCTACTCCTCATGGAGAGTCAACCTCTTTACACCAAAAACACGAGGCTTCCTCGTTTTTTTGGGTCTTAAGAGGTTGACTCTCTGTGAAGAGTACAATTGAAACATGTATGCACGTATGTAACCAATGATGTTTGTATAAATAAAAATGTATACTAAAGAACAACTGTACTTGTTACGTAGCACCTTTTGTAAATACTGGAGTTTCAACGGGTTAATATCTACAGGAATTAATATAATACATTTACCATATATATATATATATATATATATATAAACAATAATATTTTTTATAAATATTAAATATTTAAAATATACCTAGAGACATCGATGTTTCATACTAACGCAATCTTCAGTCTAGGAACTAGTTCCCAACGGTCAGCGGGCGCGAACCCCGAACACAAATCGCCACTGATTCGCAGTCGAAGATCTTACCCGAAGGCCACTGGAAACTAATTAGTAAATAAAGGGGAATTTTAACTGTAAATAGTAGAATTACTACTGTCCACCAAGTAGCTAAGAGTGATCAACGAAGTCGGATCGCGCATATAGCTATTTGTACTACTTGTTATTAAAGCTCCTCGAAAAGTGCCCAGCCTCCGTGGGAGGGGGCTGATAAACAATAATATTTTTTATAAATATTAAATATTTAAAATATACCTAGAGACATCGATGTTTCATGCTAACGCAATCTTCAGTCTAGGAACTAGTTCCCAACGGTCAGCGGGCGCGAACCCCGAACACAAATCGCCACTGATTCGCAGTCGAAGATCTTACCCGAAGGCCACTGGAAACTAATTAGTAAATAAAGGGGAATTTTAACTGTAAATAGTAGAATTACTACTGTCCACCAAGTAGCTAAGAGTGATCAACGAAGTCGGATCGCGCATATAGCTATTTGTACTACTTGTTATTAAAGCTCCTCGAAAAGTGCCCAGCCTCCGTGGGAGGGGGCTGATAAACAATAATATTTTTTATAAATATAAAATATTTAAAATATACCTAGAGACATCGATGTTTCATGCTAACGCAATCTTCAGTCTAGGAACTAGTTCCCAACGGTCAGCGGGCGCGAACCCCGAACACAAATCGCCACTGATTCGCAGTCGAAGATCTTACCCGAAGGCCACTGGAAACTAATTAGTAAATAAAGGGGAATTTTAACTGTAAATAGTAGAATTACTACTGTCCACCAAGTAGCTAAGAGTGATCAACGAAGTCGGATCGCGCATATAGCTATTTGTACTACTTGTTATTAAAGCTCCTCGAAAAGTGCCCAGCCTCCGTGGGAGGGGGCTGATAAACAATAATATTTTTTATAAATATTAAATATTTAAAATATACCTAGAGACATCGATGTTTCATGCTAACGCAATCTTCAGTCTAGGAACTAGTTCCCAACGGTCAGCGGGCGCGAACCCCGAACACAAATCGCCACTGATTCGCAGTCGAAGATCTTACCCGAAGGCCACTGGAAACTAATTAGTAAATAAAGGGGAATTTTAACTGTAAATAGTAGAATTACTACTGTCCACCAAGTAGCTTAGAGTGATCAACGAATATATATATATGTTAGTACTTCATGTATCCACATAAAATATGATAAGGAGATGTAATCTTTTATCTGTCAGTTTTTAGTATTTACTTCAACAGTGCTCGATACGTAAGTAGAGCTAGTTAGTAAGCAATCAAAATATGTATGGCAATCAAGCTACACAGAAGCCAGTACATGTAGAAACAGGCCAATACACGTAAAAACTTAGACGACCCGTGTAGATTATGCCTGAATGAAAAATATGAAATCCTAAATGTTAAAGATCCCCGAAACCTATTAAACTCTAGAAGTTAAATAGCAAACAGCTGTTTACACAGAAATAAATTTACCTTAGGATGATATATAATAACTTTTTAAAAAATAGATAAATAAATAAATAAATAAATAAAATAAATAAATAAATAAATAAAAAACTGAACAAGTTAAAATTTAAAACCTAAAATAGAAATACAAGAAACCACGTGTTAAAATAAATTCGCCCACTGTATTGACAAAACAAAGGAAACAGGATATAGGAAAATCCATTGTTAACTAAAAATAGGATAGGAGCGTCCAACAAAGCCTTTGTTCACGGGAAGCCCAACGATTTGCTGAGGGAACAACAAAGAATCTGATTGGTTAACTAGCAAGCCATGTATATAAAAACACCTGACAAAAATAACTCCATGCATTTAGCCTGACGATTCCTCCCGGGGATGAAACAGGGGAGCCTCTGTGTAGCTTGATTGCCATATATATTTTCATTGCTTACTATATATATATATATATATATATATATATATATATATATATATATGTACAATGGAATAGAAAACGCATGGCAATCGAATACAGACAAGTGCAGATGCTATTCATAGTTCCGTAAATGCCAAAGTAAATGTTATAGCAGCGGGGAAAATCCGGTATAAAAATATAAGGATATTGTTTAAATATCAGTGATATATGTCTGACATGAGCAAGGTTTAATAGAAGTGTCCCGTTTAGAAAGTGGAGACAGATCTTCACAGATAGTGATCATTAAAAAATCCCCCGAGAAAGAATAATATCACCTCATTATCTCCACAGTCTTTCCAAATGAAGGTAAATCCTTCGGAAGGCTGGCGGTTAAAATAGAAAAGAGAGAGACAGTTTCTTCCCTTTTTTTATTAAGTTCCATTTTATTTAGTATTAATAATAAGAGTCTTTTTTCGTATTCTTTAAAACATTTTCTTTTTTTTCTTTCTCATATTTTTATTTATTTCCTACTCTTTTAACTCATATTAGTTTTTTGTAATCTAATTTAGGATAGCAAACTTTAGGAAAGTATACGTATTTTTGTTGGCTCTGTTAGTTGTCAAATATAGAATTCATGGAGATGGATAGAAATTGATATTTCTAATTAGAACCTACATATGTAAATACTCAGGTCATGTGAGTTTCATTATTTGTTTTTTATTTCCTGATGATTGGCACGATTTATTTGCCTTTCATTTTGATCAGTTGTACTAATAGAATTACCAGGATATATAACTCTGTATTTTGGCTGTCTAAGTGTTAACGAAACGGTCCGTCAAGAAATGATCTTCTTTGAAATTAGTAAAGACATGGGTAATGGAATTTTATTTTCGATTATTTATATATACAGAGGGTTGCAGAAAACTCCGGCATTTAACAAAAAGTAAGCGAAATACCAGGAAGTGCTGAATAGCGTGGTTATGACCTGGATGGACGAGATCGCCGCCGAGAAGCCCCTAGGTGTTCCAGCAAGACTTCGCACTAGCACACAAGGCAAAGAGGACCAATGTGTGACTACTTAACAATATTTCTTACAACTGGTCGACGGACATGTTGCCGCTCTCCTCACCCGACTTAAACTTATATATATATATATATATATATATATATATATATATATATATATATATAATTCAAATGTGTTGTATTTTTTAGTACGATGTGAAAACCCCCAGATTTTTTGCTTTCTTAACGCTGATTTTAATTTATAATTAATGCGAGAATGACCCATTCTTGTAGAATGATTCCTGTCATTTTACTTACAATTCTTACAACATAAATCGCTTATTGTTGACGGGTCATAATGCTCTTTAGAAATGTAAGTTATTTTTATTTTATTTGAAATTAAATTCGTTAAATTAGACTTAAATTTCACAAATTAATTGTTCTTTATTCTTTATGCGTTTGTTTTTCTTGTGTATCTTTCTTTGATAAATATTTTGCAAACAGAATGTACATTTTAATAAACAATAACGCCTTCCCAATTTGTATTATCTCTTTTCATTGTACCTTTTGATTTATAAACACTCAAAGAACTTTATTCTTACCGCACAGCGATTACGCACACACACAAGTCTCTCTGTACAGGGGTTTGTCAGGACATCCGGGCATGAGAATACTTCCTCCTACAAGTAAACCCTGACCATATATCTAAAATAACATAGTATCCGAAACCCAAATCAGATCCCCTCAACACGGCTATACACTGGCTGATACAAGGAACGTTCACCTTCTCTTAGTGATGTTACCTCAAGCTACCCCACCAGACAAGATGAATTCTTGTCCTGAAATCTGGTAAGACCAAAAGGCCAAAGGAAACTTATACTATAACATAGTAAACTTAAGTAAAGTTAGGAGAAGAGCGAGCCTAAAGGTTTATTAATAGCCGAAGTGACACATTACACAACAGTCTTCATACGTCGAGGTTGTAGTAGACCATCCAAATCAAGAATTGGTCTCCACAGTCACACACAAAAATATGCAAACAAGCAGCATTCCAATACAACGCTGATCCGTAGTTGTTGCGACTGACGGATGACAACACAACACATCCATACCCACACCCACACAAATATATATATATATATATATATATATATATATATATATATATATATATATGTTGTGAAGTAGTCCAACAGTAAAAAAAAAAAGAAGTCAAGTCGAGTTGGGTTAAGATAACAAGTGTATTAACATAAATGGTACAACGGTAAGGAAACTGACTGGCACTCGGCTAGACAGTTACAATACTGTCCTTTTTCTCCCCTCTGGTGATTGTCTACTCGCACTATTTATAGTGAAAACCGGTGTAATTTCTCTTCTGTTAGAACGGCCGGTGTAACACCCCCCTTTGAAAATATCCCGTCTGGAGATTAATAACGTTTTTGTTTTGGAATCACCATCATCAACTCAGTCGATTTCCGTTGTCTTTTTGATCTCCTAAACTCAGGAGCAGTCTCTGGTATGGGCACCTGAAAAGTATCAAACAATGTGTCTATGATGTCCTCCTCGGGCGATCTGGTAACCTCACTGTTCGAGTATATTTTCCGGATGTGGTTAGTGTGACGTATGTGCACAAAATCTGGGCCCTTAATCATATAAACCATGTTGCCTATTTGTTTTTCCACCGTGCCGAACTGCCAGAAAATCCTATTGTCTCTGTAAATATTTACAAAAACTTTTTCGACAATTTTATACCGTTTTTTCGTTATCGTATTTTTAGGTTTTCCCTATCCTGGCTCGGTAACAACTGGTGGAAAATCGATCTAACATTGCGTCGAACATGACCTTAGCAGGTGTCTTCGACGTTTCGATGTTTGCATTCAGAATGACTCTGTAAACTTGCAGAAACTGTTGGATTGACTTTTCTGTCGGTGATCCACTAGCTTTTTTCAGAGCTCTCGTGAATGTGTCAACGAATCTCTCTGCCGTCCATTGCTTCTTGGATAGTATGGAGGGATTGTCATATGTTCGATGTGATGATCCTCGCAAAGGTGTTTAAATTCAGTAGACGTGAATTGAGTACCATTGTCGGTGACAATGCAGTCTACTACTCGAAACCTAGCGAATAGTTCGTATAGGAAGTTGATAGCTGCCTCAGATGTGGGGTTCTTGCATTTTAGTACTTCCGGCCACTTAGCTAGGCTGTCTACAACAATGAGATCGTAGAACCCTTCCAATGGTCCCGAAAAGTCTATGTAAATTCTAGACCAAGGTCGGTCCGGTTTAGTCCACGATCCGAATTGAGTCGGAGGAGCTTGCATAGCTAAGGCGCATCCTCCACACTCCCTGACGTTTTCTTCGATATGCTTATCCATGTTTGTCCAGTAAACGAAAGAGCGCATAAGGCTTTTCATTCTCGATATGCCTGAATAAATTCCCTCATCTAGTTGGTTATTGTTGATTTTTTTCTTTCGTGCTTATGATAAATTCGTCCACCTCTGCATTACTCTTAATCTCATCAAGCGTTACTGGAAGTTCTCTTATTGTGTCACATAACGTATTTTTTACTTCAGATTCCGCTTGAATGGCTGCTATCACCATATCCTCCAATTGTTCTGTCTGCTTAGGTATCAACATTGATAACCCGTCTGCATGACCAAATTTTTTAGATGGTACATACTCCATTTGAAAACTGTAGTTCAGAAGAATGGTACCTCATATTTGGGGTCTATTCACAGTGTGTTGTGGTAGTCCCTTTTTCGATCCGAAAATCGTTAATAAGGGTTTGTGGTCTGTTTGTAACAGAAATTGTCTACCGTACAGGAAACGATGAAATTTCTTTACCGCGAATATAATGCTTAGAGCATCTTTCTCAATTGAGAGTATTTTTTTTCGGCTGGTAGAAGTGTCCGGGATGCATGGGCTATGGGTTTTAATTTTCTATCATCCATTTTGTTCAATGTGCATGCTCCTATGCCATAGTTTCTGGCATCGCTTGCAACTCAAATATCACACTTGGGATTATAATGTGCCAGAAACAAGTCAGACGTTAAGATATCTTTAATTTTCTGAAACGCTTCTTCGCACTCCTGCGTCCAGACCCATTTTTTGTCCTTCCTTAACAGTTCATTTAAAGGTGATCTTAGTTTATGCATGTTTAATACGAACACATTGTAGTAATTCGCCAACCCTAAAAAGCTCTGTAAGGACGCAATATTTTCTGGAGCAGACATGTTCCTTATCGCCATTGCCCTATCTGGGGCTGGCCTTCTTCCTTGTTCATCGATGATTTGCCCTAAGTATTTTATTTTTTCCATGAAAAAAGTACATTTCTCATCTTTGAGTTTAACCCCATAATCCTGGATGTTTTGGAATACTTGGTTTACATTGGTCTGGTGTTTTTTTGCTAACGCTGTTCATTAACACATCGTTCAGGTACCATACTGCGAAATCCATCCCATTTAACATCATGTCCATAATTTGTTGAAAAATCGCAGAGACCACCTTGACATCAAAAGAAAGTCGGTTAAATTTGTATAATCCCTTATGGGTATTGATACATAGCAGTTTTGAACACTCTTCATCGACAGGGATTTGAAGATAAGCGTCGCTAAGGTCGATTTAAGAAAAATATTTTCCTCCACTCAGTTTCGCAAATATTTCTTCAGAGCTCGGAAGAGGGTAATGGTGATCTTTTAATGGCTTGTTCAAGCCTGTGGAGAAGTCGGCACAAACCCGAATCTCCTTGTTCTGTTTCTTAACATAAACTGTAGGTGAGGCCCACTCACTGTGATCAATTTTTTAAATGACACCCATGTTCTCGAGTCTTTCTAATTCACCGTCTATTTGCTCTATAGCGGCGTATGGAACATTTTTTTTCTTTCTGAACACAGGTAGTTCATTTGTTTTAACTTCAAATTTTGCTACCGCTTTCGTACACCTTCCAATACCGCCGGAAAATACGTCTGGAAAATTCTCTTTTAATTCCTTCTTGCGCTTTTCTGCCTCGACATTCGAATTCTCAACCTTTTGGCAAAAAGAGCTTAAAGGCAGATCCCATAGTCTAAACTTTTCAATCAGATCAGTTCCAAAAAGGTTATTCGATTTTCACATAACAAAAATGTTGGCTTTTACGGTCCTATTCTAGAAAGAAATATTCGTTAATAATTCTCCTTCGAAGGTTATTTTTTCACCACTGACGCTTCTCGCCGTTTTTTGTGATTTGATCATAGTGGGGCTCCCAAGCTTCTTCCATTTAATGATGAAAATGTCAGACCCACTATCAAGCTGTAGTCTTACCTTTTTAAAGCATGTTGACCAGTACATATTTCCGGATGTTTTCTTTCCCAGGTGCAGTTTTCTTTGTCAGTTTAATTGCTGTCTTTCTACCAGATTTTTTGTTACAACGTGATGCCTTATGTCTTTTCTGGTGGCAGCTGTCACATTGTTTGAATATGTAGGGACACTCATTGTACCAATGGTTATCTCTACACCTCCAACACGGTTCAGGTGGATCTTTTCCATGTTTTCTTCTCTGGTTATTCATTGAAGTCAATTTTTTTTCTGATGGACTTTTTTAATGTGCGACACTCCGTTTTCCTCTATGTCACGACTGTCCTGTTTCAACGCAATAAAACGTTCAGTCTTCCGCTAAGTTTTGTATTGTTAGAAATGACTCAATTTCGAGTTTATTTAAAACACAACGTCTGATTTCGGAGTCTTTATTTAAGACCAAACCTTGCATGAATATTAAACATTTAAAATTATCCGATGATAATTCTTCTAATTTAAAATCGTCGCAAAGTTTATTTACTATACATGCATAAGTAGTGTAGTCGTCTTCCTCTCACTAGTGATATTCATACACTTATATCTAGTGGAAAGAAGAAGTTTTTTGTAGAAAACAGTTCTGTTAGTAAAGTAACTGCCTCCTGGAAGTTCAACTCACTGGTCTTTTTTGGAAGGATAGAATTCACGAACTTTGTATGCTCGGCAGCTCCTAATTTTCTTAGCAAAAATATAACTTTTTAGAGTCTGTCCATGTACCGCAGTCCGATATAAAAATGTCCTTATATCTTCTATAGAAGTGAGCAAAAGTGACATCGTCTTCTGGATTATAATTGAAAATTTCGATAGCGCTCCACACAGACGTCTGGGAGAATGCATCATGATTCTCGTTTGCTTTCGTTAACTGTGTTGCCTCCAGAAATTTTCTCTATTCTTCCTGTGTTTTTATCAAGAGTTCTTCGAAGTGTTTCTGCTGTTGTAGCAGTCTTTCTTGTAATCTTTCTTCCCGTGTGGTCGCCAGCACTTTTTGTTCAGCATGCATTTTTCCTTAGGCTTTTTGCTGTTCCAACAACTCTTTTAAATTTCTCCTCAATTTCAACTTGTTTTCTTTGAAGTTCCATTTGTTGTTCAACTTGCTGTCTTTGTAACGTAACATTTTGTTCCGTTTGGAATTTAACTAATTGAAAAAGAAAATCTTTGAATTCAGTGTCCATCATTCACGAATTCAAATTATACACCACACTTGTAAAAAAAATCAGTTTTCCCCACAACGTGCTTAGTATAATTAGTTTGCTCAACCAACACACAAAGCAAGGAATATATTATTTCTTAGCAAAAAAAAAATCAATCCCAGTTCTTTTGTTTGAAACAACACTAAGAAAAACATCCTTTTAATATATATATATATATATATATATATATATATATATATATATATATATATGTGTGTGTGTGTGTGTGTGTGTGTGTGTGTGTATGTGTGTGTGTGTGTACGTAGTTTTACAAAACCAAGTCTGTCGCTATAAGCCTAATAAGACTAGCTTTATGGGAAATCTTTTTAACCCCGTTGCATTTTGCAAAAATGCGACTTGCTTATTTAACAGTTCTTTGTTAGAAGCACAAATGACTTACGCGAATATATATTTTTCACTGTCCGTCCTTCCCTGCCCTCAACAATTCTGTGGTAGACCGTTTTAATAAATAGTCAATCCGGATTTTGCTCAAATATCAGATGTTGTCCTAATAATAACGACAAACTTACACAATATCTGTAATGATTGACGCGGATAACATTTATCTTAACGAGTCAGTGAACTTGAAGAGAAAAAAAGGAAGGCAGTCACGCCTTTCTTTCCCCTTTTGAATACTAAAAGTATCAGTGTATTAAATTATTTTAATAATTGAAAATGTCTTTCGCGTTCTCTAGTTTTCGATTTTTGGTAGCAAGTTTTGAGTTTGTGTGTTTTTTTTCGTTTTTTTTTTCGTCGCTTATTGTAGTAATTCATTTGCTGTTAATCCTTACGAATCCAAATATCTATTTGAAAAGACGAAGATGTTTTTTCGTGAAGATCTTGGAAATCCTTGTATTTGGGTGATTTTCTGCAGTGATATCGTTTCGATTTCTCGTCGCCAATCTGTTGTGAAGTAGTCCAACAGTAAAAAGAAGTCACGTCGATATTGGGTTAAGATAAAAAGTGTATTAACATAAAAGGTACACAGGTAAGAAAACTGACTGGACTCGGCTAGACAGTTACAATACTGTCCTTTTTTTATATTTATTTATTTAGATAAATACACAAAATGTGGCACAAGACCAAGAAGGAGAGAGGGGATAGATCGATCATCTCTAACTTAAAAAAAAATCAACTTAGCTCGTTTCAATAATGACCATCATTCACCAAAATACCACATTCATACTATACATCGATCGCTACTCACCATAAGAATTCATACCATGAAATCCTACTTACAACCCATATGAGAAATATTCAACGGGGGGGGGGGACTAGAAATTTATATATACAAAATATGATGATATATACAATGAAAAAGAGAAAAAAAATTAGGTTAGTAAAAAGCCCCCTCGTTATTAAAATGTGGTAGATGTGCCGATTTGCCGGTCGAAATCGAAAATTCGAAAAAAAAAAGGGGTTTGATGCTGGCCCTAATGTGTTATTTCTGTACACTTCCTTCGAAAAGATCGACGGGTGACCTGCATCTCCGACAAATCTAGCGCTCAGTTACCTAATTGGGGAGGGCAGGGTAGTTTAACATGGGGCAGAAAATAAAAAACGGAGTGGGTTGAGGACGAAATAAAAGGGGGAATGTAATGGAATCAATTATAGACTAGCTAAATTGTTGAACTTAAAATTCGACAGAAAATTAAACAGAAAATAACTTAAAATAAGTCTTAATCTAACTTAAAATAAAACAGTGTTCGTTTCCTGAACCCAATATTCTCTGCCTAAGGCACGTCCAGATACCACTCTAATCTAGCGCCAGCAACTCTACACAGTCGCGCTCCAGTCACCCACCTTTCACCAACATCTGCCGAAGAGAGTTTCACCCTCTCGGCCATAATGCGAGCCTTCAAGTAACATTTGAAAATCGCAATAAGGTCGAGAGGAGTGAAGGTCTCAGCTCCGTAGACTGTCTTGCCTCTAGTCGTCCAAATCATAACTCTCAAAATGGCTAATAAGCTTACAAACGTTAACCGCTCTTGCCTATCGGTTGTCGGAGCCCAGTTGCTGCATACATTAATGGGTTCCAGGTCAAAAGACGATACATTAAGAATACGAACCATGTAGCCTGCAACAAGCTTAATCAGCCTCACGATGATGCGGCAAAAAACGAAGATGTGACTTACAGTCTCGTCCTCGTCGCCGCATCTGACACAAGTCGGAGAATTACTCAAGCGTGCTAAATGAAGCCTCTTACCGACCCAGAGTGCATTTCTAATCGTCAGCCAGATCAGCGATGCCTCGTCATTGTCAAAGCACCTTAACCCAGGCGTTCAAGGCCAGATTGAACGTCAAAGCGAGCCCTGCAGGCCTATCATCTCGGACAGACCACTCACCATTACCCGATATAATGCCTTTCGGGACAACAGCAGGGTGTCAGAGAGGCTTTCTGTCACCCTTGAAAGGAACTTCAATGCATGCCTACATTCGCGATAAAAGGAGCACTCGTTTCAGGGCAACCTGTGTGCCTCCCCCTCATCCAAGTGTACACTTCTCAAAGCCGAAAGGTTTTCTTAGTGTCTTCCTTCCAAAAGACACCGTTTCCCTCAGATTGTGTACTCATTCGGTCTAGATAAAGCAGCCGGTGGCATCGAATTTCGATGCTCGGCATACCCAGACCGCCCTCAGAAGGATGAAAGTAACAAATCTTGCGACGGACCATAGGGTGCTTTCCAAGCCACAAAAACTTGAACAGAGCCCGCTGCATCTCAATCAGCGTATCCGACGGGAGTGGGAGCACTGAAAGACGATATAGGATGATCGGATAAATGTGAGAAGAACACACCTCCGCTCTCCCCTTTAACGAAAGATTTCTGCGGGACCACAGACCAGCTGCCGCCTTTATCGCTTTCAGAACTTCCGACCAATTTTTCTCCAGCTAAAGATCAGGACCAAACAAGACACCGAGTAGCTTGCAAGGCCCATCCGTCCAGCCAATACGTCTCTGAAAGGTAACACCCTTCCAGGCGACAATGCGCGAGCCAATAGACTTCCCTCAGTTGATGTTGGCCCCTGTCACCGTTTCATACATTCTAATTTCTCTGTCGACGACACTAATTTCGGCATTGCTCGTTACAAGCACAGTATAGTCGTCGGTATAGGCGGAGTACTTCAACGTGGTGCAAGCCCATGCCAAAGTAATTTCACGCAGGACCGGATTCACCTTTAGCCTGTTAAGGTAAGGTTTCAAAACAAGCACATACAGCATCGGTGAAAGAGGGCACCCCTGACGAAGAAATCTGAACAATCTGAAGACATCAGACCTCATGCCATTCACTTCAACCCTAACACCGGGGTTCGCATACAAGAGGCGAATCCAAGAGCGGAATTGCGCGCCAAAACCGGCCGCAGACAAAACAGCCTCCAAATACCGATGGCCCACCCTATCGAATGCTTTGGACTGATCAAAATTGATCAGCGCGGCTTCAGTGTTGACTTTATCTATGATCAAGCGTATCGAGTGCAAGTTATCCTGAATGGTCCGACCCTTTACAGAACAAGTCTGTTCGGGGCTAATTAGACTAGGCAAAACAAGTTGCAGACGATTGGCTAAGATCTTGGGCAAAATCTTTAACTCCGCATTAAGGATCGTTAGGGGCCGAAAATTACCTAACCCATCCCCACTATTTTTATTTTTGCGTAACAATTTCACTAAACCATGGTCAAGTACTGGGGAATAGTCCCGTTCCTAAACCACGAGTTAAACAAAACTGTAAGCAAGGGAACAAAATCCTCAAATACACTTCGATGGGCAAACCATCACCGGAAAACTGTTAAGGCCGACCCGCTTTAAGTCTTCCAGGACTCCATCCTCTGTTATGCAACCTTCGCACCTAGCCGCTTCGGTCGCCTCAAGACGAGAAAAGTCGGCTAAATAGGGGTCGAATTGTGCTAAAGACAAACCGGGTTCCCGAGTAAAAAGATCCTTGAAATGAGAACGAAAAGCCTCCAGAATACCTTCGTTTGTAGTCACGAGCCTCCCATCCGGCAATGAGACATGGGCGATATGTCGATCAACTGCATGTCGACGCTCCTCTGCACGCAGTTCAGCGGCCATGTTTGCCGCCTCCTTAGGCACTCTTTTAAACCTAGCCCTAATCACTAAAGTCTGGTGTTCTTGGATAGCCAAAGAATCCAACACGGCCTTAATTATAGTAACACTAGAGCTATCCCCCACCTCCACCGCCCGATCTAACCTAGACTCTAGTGCCACTTTAGCTGCCCTAGTTGATAGGTTGAGTCGTCTGCTAAAATCGGCAATAAAGGACCTAATAACCTTCTTAAAATGAACCCACTTCCTATTCCCAATTACAGCCCCCGTCAATTCCCCCTGTAAGGTTAGTAATAGCTGTTCCTGGTAGCCCTTCACATCGAACAACGAAGTGTTGAGCTTCCAGTACCCAGCTAATCTAGACTTAAGTCTATCTAAGTTTACACGGACCCGAACAGGTCTATGATCCGAGTAAACTATATTATGAAAACTTGGACATTCAACTAATCCTACGTCGACTCTCCTAATTAAGAACCGATCGATATAACTCGAAGGTTGTACCGAATCGGAGCCGCGTCTAGCTGTCCAAGTCCATACCTTATCTCGAGGCTTTTCATTCCGGTACTTATTGATGAGGTCAAGTTTATCGAGGAAGTCCCGAAATAACCTAGCATTCCGATCAGTGTTAGTACCGCTAGGCCGATTACGATCTAAATCGGGATCCAGGACTGCGTTCCAGTCTCCCGCTAGAATGACCGTCCGAGTAGTAGAATTCGCCGAAATAAAGAACCGAGCTCAGAATGGCTATTGGGCGCATAAACCCCGACGAGCCGAAATGCTTTCTCTTTCATGGTAATATCCAGAACGCAAAGTCTCCTTTCCGGATCCATGTAGCAAGTGTCACACGACGCATCTAAAGATTTGCTTACCAGCCAGGAAACCCCCCTAGCGGAAGAATTAAAGTACGCTGAATAAACGTAAAAACCCTTAGCCAGCGCACCCAAATAGTCCCCTGAAATCAAGTAAGTTTCCTGAACACCACATATATTCACTCTGAAGGTCTGTAGCGACTCGAAATTTACGAGCGTCGGTCCTCAGACCCCGGACATTCAAACTCGCTAGAAAGAGACTCATAAGGGTGCCTTAGAGTTGGGTTGCAGAAACGAACATAGAAGTGGTCAGGATGCCGATGGCTCTCCCAAAAGACTGTTTGCCCATCTGATCGTTAATTTGACCATGTATAGGGAGGGGTGTAGCCTTATGGGGACCCTCCCAACACAATCCTTTCTTAACGCAGATAAAACCTCATCTTTAAAGGTGGCCATTGGAGGAGTAAATTTAAATGTGTTATTCGCCTCTTCCAACATCTGCCATAGAGCCTTCGCTTCAGATTTTCTCCTTACTACAGTTATGAGTCTAGGGACGTTGGAGGAATTTGAAGGGTGGTCTTTGATGGTTATACCCCCGACTTCTTTAAATTTAATTAGCTCACTAAGATTGTTGAGGTGATAGTATTTAACTGTTTCCTCTTGCACATTGGTTGATTAAAAATATCCTCCCCAGAGAGGAAGGCGGATTTTTTACTTTTTCTTTCTAAAGAAGGGCTCCTCTGTCTCTTCTGTGCAATAGGTGGAGGGGGAGGCATGTCGTCCATTGGGGAGGGGGAAGCGGAGCTAGGTCCTATAAGAGATGCTGGAGAAGGCGAAGGGGAGGGCTGCTTTGTGGGGGACGCAGGTGGAGTATTTTGAGGGGTATTTAATGGGGAAACACAGGGAGAAGGTTTGGGAGAATGAACTTGTTTGGTCGATTTGATAGGACTTAGTGGGATTAGTTTGTTGGGTGTATCTAATATTGGACCAGTGATTGGTGGGGGCATTAATTTGGGAGAATCAGAGTTTCTATGGATTATTGGTTTGGCGGCCGGCTTAGGACTGTGTTTGGGGGTAGTGGTCTTATTTAAAGTGGATCTAGGCGAATTATTTTTTTCTTCTTTTTTTTTCTAATTTAGCTTTAAGCTCCTTGGCTTTCATAAAACTGTCTTTCCCCGGGTCGTTTTTTAACATTGCTTCTTCTCTCATTTCGTCCAGAGATACCTGACCCGGGGTTTTCTTACCCGGTACTATAATCCATTCATTAGAATTTCTTACGTAGAAAGAGCCGGAAACTCGTCGTCGGAGTCGTCAGAAGCTGGTTGAATTAGCTGACCTATTGTAGCTGGAGGATCGAGGTGGGGGCCTGCCTTAGATGTTTTGGTAATCCGGGTGGTCGTCTACGGGATGGATTTCTTCTGCAGGCAATCCAGTGTTAAGTGTACCAGTTGTTCGCAGAACCAACATACCGGTCTTCGGCCTGCTAATATTATTGGGAGTTTTTCCTCCCCTACTTGTAGATAGTAGGGGATGCTGTCGTATGCTTTTTTATCCACAAACAGCTCAAAATTCCAGGTGCCTGGGAATTCGTCAAAATTAACGTCCGTAATCTCTCCATATTGTAGTAAAAAGGCGCCAAGTACTCGCCTTTAACGTAAAAAGGCACATTAAAAATGGAAATAGATGATCGTCTTCTTCCCATGTATTCAGTTCGTAGAACGTACTCTTGTGTAATTATTTGCGTTAGAGAAAGATTTGTACAAATGTCTTCGTTTGGCAATAGTGCATTCTAGTGAAACCTTTACATTTAATCAACCTTTGAGGTTTAAAGTCTGCGGTTGCCAGTAATTTACTTATTAAATCACGAGAGGCCCTGATAGATTTGTTAATCCTTTTGTCCACCACGAACATTGTTACCGTTTTTTTTAATCTCTTCAAGTTTAGGTAAATCAATTCCATTTTCCGTGACCATGTGTTCATATTTGCTCGCCTCCTCCACGAATTCTTTTACATTAATGGATAACTAAGGTGGTTTACGCCATTCTGAATTGTCGGTAGTGATCATAGTTTTGGAATTGTTGGTCGCCATCTAGTTAACAACTAGAGGCATAAAGAAACAGGAAAACAAATAAAAAAAAACGTGTCAGAAAAAAGAATCCGACGTAAAAAAGAATACAGTTAAAAAAAAAATTAAAAAGAAAGTAATAACAACGGTAACAACTAACAACTATAACTGGCAACAATAAGATTTAAAAAGGGTACAAACGTGACGCAAGGCTGAAAAGTTTGGCTTAATACTGTCCTTTTCTCCCTGGTGATTGTCTACTCGCACTATTTATAGTGAGAACCGGTGTAGTTTATCTTCTGTTAGAACGGCCGGTGAGAGAGAGAGATAGATAGATAGATAGATAGATAGATAGATAGATAGATAGATAGATAGATAGATATGTTCCCATTGTTTTTCCTGTATTTCTTTAAATAATATCCAGTCCCCTTTTGTATTTGTGAATTTTCCAGCGGCATTACGTTTATTATAGCTCTAAGCTTGCAACACTCAATTTTAGTTAGTATAAACTGCTGTTATATACTTCGTGTAATAGCTGACTCAATGTTTTATATATATATATAGTGTTTTATATATATATATATATATATATATATATATATATATATGTGTGTGTGTGTGGGTGTGTGTATGTATATATGTATATATATATAGTATATGTATGTATATGTATATATATTAATATATATATATATATATATACATATATATGCACATATATCTTATGACGTCAAGCCGCCGAAATAAGTGTTAAAATTATCTCTGTTAATTTAGCTATCCAGCGGTGGCCGAATGGTTCTAGGTGTCGATATTTGAGTTATAAAATACTCGTAGTCCTGCGTTTGGAATTACGCGACAAGTTGTGAATACTTATATATTTATGCTGATGAGTCTTGATTACAAAAACGAAACGTATACGTACATAGATAATAAATGAACAAAAAATAATATTATATATATATATGAATTTTAAAGTTTATTCACTTTTTTCAATTAAAATTTTTTTTTAAAGTTCATAAAATTTAAAATGCATTGTATGACGTTTTAATTTCATTAACTTTTTTTTTCAATTAAAAAATTGAAGAAAAAAGTTAAATTAATAAAATTAAAATGCATTGTATGGCGTTCTACACCATATAAACAATGCTTTCTAAACAAGAACACCATTTCTTATATATATATATATATAAAATAAATGACAGAAGGAGAGATACAGATGTGCGAATATCAAATCTATTTCATCATAGGTTGTTTAATGCAAGGTGTACTCGATAAAAACATGTTCATTCATATTATATATATACATATATATATATATACATATATATACATATATATATGTGTGTGTGTATGTGTGTGTGTATGTGTGCAAGTCTGGTTTAATACCACCGAATTTTCGCATCTCATAATTTTTTGCGACGGCGATATCATCTATCTAACACCAGCACAATCTAACGCCACGTCATTTCACACAACAAAACACTACATTCATCTGAGATACGAAAAATACTAACAACTAACACTAAAATCATACATAAAAATACTTGAATAGAGTCATCTGAGATACGAAAAATACTAACAACTAACACTAAAATCATACATAAAAATACTTGAATACAGTCATCTGAGATACGAAAAATACTAACAACTAACACTAACATCTACATAAAAATACTTGAATACATCGAGAGTTCACTGGGAAAATGTTCATATGTATAAAAAAAATAGAAAATATATGCAAAAAAACATATTTAGCACACACATGAATAAATGCGATTTTCTGTCATTTATCACTCCTATATTACTTTAAGAATGGCTTACTGTTATTTAAAACAATAATACAATAGAATATTACTGGCGCTACCATATTAACTTGTCTGAAGTTAGTCACTTCCTGACTCAAAACGCACACAACATTAATGTTCTATTGTTTTTTTGTTCTTTTCCAGAACTCAATCATGTTCTGCAAATCCAAAAAATCACAACAAAAATTCCATTCCTATTTTCTTCTCTTCTCCCCATCCTTTCCCATCCTTTCACTTAACATGAAAAAATATCTGAACATATAAAGAACTTGAAATATAAATACGTTCATCAAAACGTCTAAATTTAGCATTAAATAACCTGAAAAGGGTTGATATGCCGTAAAGATAATAAAATATTTTTAAATACTGTATATATAGTACAGACAAAACGAACAAAGACATCTTTTTAACGCCTACTTTGCATTACTGCATAACATAATAAAGTATGGTGGTATTCATTTGTAATTTTATTGTCCTATTTTCTTTTTATAAGCAACAATTTTGTCGATATTAACAGTAATTAATTAAAGTGGTTTAATGATAAAAACAGGATAAATTATTAACTACTTTTCTTTACTTGTTGATTATTTTTTAATTTAAATTTTTAGCAATATCAGACATAGATTTAAAATTTTAGAAACATCAGACATGAATTTAGAATTTTAGCAACATCAGACATAGATTTAAAACTTTTGCAACATCAGACATAGATTTAAAATTTTACCAACATCAGACATAGATTTAAAATTTTAGCAACATCAGACATGAATTTAAAATTTTAGCAACATCAGACATACATTAAAAAATGTTCGAAACATTGGACATCAATTAAAAATTTCAACAACATCAGACATAAATTAAAATGTTTACCAACATCCGACATATATTACATTTTTTACCAACATGAATTAAGATGTTTACCAACATCAGACATGAATTAAAATGTTTACCAACATCAGACATATATTAAATTGTTTACCAACATGAATTAAAATGTTTACCAACATCAGACATAAATTAACATTTTCACATCAGAAAAATATAAAAAATGTTCGTAACATTGGACATCAATTAAAATTTTTAGCAACATACGATATAAATTTAAAATTTAAGTGACATCATATATAAGTTAAAAACTAGCGACATCAGACATAAATTTTAACTTTAGAACATCTGATATGAATTAAAGATTTTAGCGCCATGAGACATAAAGTTAACACTTATGTGCTATAAAAATCAATATTTATTTGTATGTGGTCGAGTCAGTTTCTAAATCGGGACTAACAAGTGACGATGCTCATTTAATGTCAGAAAAATTCTATTTGGTCGCAAAAATGGAACCATTTAAATCATCTATATTATGATTGAGTAGTTTTGCCTGTCTGTCCGTTAATCACATATAGGCTCCAAGTCTACTCGACAGAATTACACCAAATGTTGCACGAAAAATCCTAGTCATCCCGTATATTACATATGAGGTCACAATTATACTACTAATACTATTACTACTAATAATAATACTTTTACTACTACTATGATATTACTATTATTTGTAACACTATGAAGTTTTTTTTTTAACCAAGTGTTTCATAGAGAGTGAAGTAAAAATTCAAATAGTACTACTAATACCACTTGTAATAATAATAATAATAATAATAATAATAATAATAATAATAATAATAATAATAATAATAATAATAATAATAATAATAATAATGTAACAACAAGCAAACTGGAACAAAATCTCGAACACAAATTATACTGATGAACATGTATTTGTTTGCGTGCACGTGGCCAACGCTGAACTATAACATCTTTTCACCGTAAAACTCTATTTTTTGCCAAGCTACTTGCCCCAGAGCCAACGTCTATCGCAAGCGGAACAAACGTCTGACTCCCATGTTGACTGATACGAAAAAAACGCCTCTGGGCAAGCAGGCGGTGTAGAGGCACGACAGTTACCCCGTGCGCATGCCTTTCGGAAGAGGACGGTGCTGAATACAAAATGTCTCCTTCCTGAATTATGACCGGCCAACATGTGAAACTCCTACGTTCACAAATAATATTAATTACTAGCGGGACCTGTGGAAATTCCACAAGTGTATCCTTCTTCAATTGTATACTGCTGCAATGCTTAAAATATTTCCATTCTATTGACGTCCGACACCAACGTAGGCCCCTAAATATGATTGCACCACCTTTGTTCAAATTGAAATATACTTATTCTAAGTATTGATTAATTTAGTTTCAGAGTATATCCGGTTACAGAAGGTCTATTTCCAAAACTTATATAGGAGTATGTGACATATTTCCATTCTAGGGATGTCCGGCGCGAGTGCAGATCCTACGATATTATGTACGGTTAGGGTTTTATGTCAAAGGCCAATTATTCCAAGTTTCACGTTCGACAAAACAATGGCATCAGATAAAAACTTTTAAAAAAATTATTTTTTCGCATTGCATTTTTGGCGATCGGGAGATCCCATCTTTTAAAAATAAGTTGAAGAATGATAACGTAAGTAGAACATCGAATTGTTTAAGCGTGTTAGTTATTATGATTATTATTATTATTATTATTATTATTATTATTATTATTATTATTATTATTATTATAATAATAATAATAATAATAATAATAACAACAACAACAACAACAACAACAACTATAATAATAATAATAATAATAATAATAATTATAATAATAATAATAATAATAATAATAATTATAATAATAATAATAATGATGATGATGATGATGATGATGATGATGATGATGATGATGATGATGATGATGATGATAATAATAATAATAATAATAATAATAATAATAATAATAATAATAATAATAATAATAATAATAAAAAAGAGGACAGAAAAATTAAGCACATGCATATAACTTGCCTAAGAGCGGAAAAGAATATGAAACATTAAGAAGGTTCTTGTAATGCAAATGATTTTAGGAGCACTAGGAACAGTTTCGAAAAAAAAAATAGGAAAAAATCGAATTGGAATCAAACGGAGAATCTACACCATACAACATACGACACGAATGGAATTAGCTGAAACAACGACGAAAATCTCGGAGTGCGGAAACCAACCTATGTGACTAGATAAAGTCGATCAACGGCAGGTAAGTTGAAATTGAAATAGAACAAAAATATAGAAAGAACATTACATGAATCCAAGTGGACTGGAACTGACATTACACTCTCCTTAAAACACACACACATATGTGTGGTAACACCAGCCTCGGCTGGTATAAAAAAATAGGCATGAAGGATCAAGATTTATAAAAAATACCGAAGAGGAACCCCCCCCCAAAAAAAAAAATCTCCACTAGAAAGATTCGGGGAGTATCGGAAACTTTGGTGTACTTATTGTCATTCAAGTTGCATAGAAGACCAACGGCCGTTTTAGAAATTAACGGTAATCGGCTATTGCGATGACGCAAAATCATTTGCAACAGTTATCGAAAGAAACGGAGACTGCTGGAAATTTGTCCAGATTAGTTTTCACTCAGACTCTATGGAACATTACTGAAATTCGGAGTGGGATAAAAAGAAGAATTGGGCTAGAAAAGTGCCATTCATGAAATTGTTAATAAAATGCACAATTCTTTCTGAAATTCAACCATAGCTTGTAAAAATAAACTTTCAAAACTGCTTGACTTGTTCACCAAATGTCAGTCATAAATAACCACCAGTCTTTGTTTTTTTGCCGTCCAATATTATGAACCATGCAAAATTGTCAATAACTCTGAAACACTCCTTACTTAACATCTTTCGGCTGTAATGGTCCTCCTCAGTTCAGGAATATCCTGGGATTGATTGGATAGACATAACTTACTTCACTTTGTTGCATAATCCTCAAAGGATCTACGCACATTTTCTGGATATGTGGTCTTTTTCATTTTCGTCGGTGTTTTGCCACCCTTTCTGTCATTACAGAAAGATGCTCTACATCGCTTTGGATTACCGAAAAAGTTATTCCTTGAATACTCAGTGAGCATCTACTGATAATAACTTGTGGAAGAAGTCCTAGCGAGTATATAATACTTATAGTAGACAATCGTCCAAACATGGATCATTAAATGCTTAAAGATGTTCTAAATACCAGATAAGAATGTCAACTTTATGGAGAAAGCAATACAAAAAAATGAAGAGACGAACTGACATCTGGAGGATAACATCCAGCAAAGATATTAATACATCAATTAATTTTCCAGCTATGCTTTCTATCTCCACAACTTTCTGTCATAGTTACAATGGCGCTCACAAAGATACCCAGGAATGTGTAATGTGCATATACGAAGGAAAAAATAAATAACCTAATGTATATGGTTGATCTGAAAATACCGACAAAAGGGAGATAAAAAAAAAACTAATAAGGACTACTAGAATCTTTATTCAGCACACAGGACTAGAATTTAAGATAGACATAGGTGCACCACTTGAGATAAATGCCCTTTTTTAGTTCATGTTGTTGCAAGGGAGATAAATCATCTCTATTTTATAGGATAGGTAGACATGTAAATGTAATACTATGGACGTACCGCTGCCACCAGAGCAAAGATTCTGGATAACAGGAGAAAATGATGCACCAGAAAAAGAAAAGATATTTTGAACTCTCGAGACAGAAGCACGCTTACAGCTGGTGGTCAATTTCCGGCTAATCAACTGTGAGTGGCGGAGAAGTCGAGTCATTTTCCGCTTATCGATTACTCTTGGACAAAGATTAAGCGTTTAGGATTTCCGGTCGAAATTAATATATTGGCGAATCAGGTCAGTTTGCGAAAGTTTGAGTTTGCGGCTTTTTTCGGCCGTTGGCGGCTCAGGAAGGTACCCCGAGAGGTTTCGTCCTCGGGCAGATAGGGTTAGTTAAACCCAGATGAGGCGAGGGAGATTGCAAATTAGCGCAGACCCGAAATGAGCTGACTCACACTGGATGATAATGATGCCTTGACAGTCAGCTATCAACAGATTACGTTTGAGTGTATTGTTTCCACACTGGCGGTATCACACTCTCAGAGCACAACTGATTTATACATCACGAATCGGAGTTAGTGTTTTTCTTGTGAGTCTGCGTTGCTTTTATTCGTGTATACTCGTAAACCAGTGTTCGTGCCCTCAGCAATCGCCAAGATGACACGGACAGAACAAAAACTGAAGGAGAAGAAAACAAACAAGCGAATCAATGTATAATTAAAAAAAGAATACCTTAGACAAACAGGAAAATTAAAACTAAATTATTTAGCATCAAACTAATAAATAAACAAACCACACCTTGATAAATACTCTGGGCCCTCAATAAAATACACAAATAAAAAAAATTTAGAACCTGGATCAAAGAACCCGGAAATATGATTATTGCATAAAGCATTTACACCTAAATGATTGTGTTGATCGACGCTATGTAAAAACGAAAGAAGCGTGAAAATAAATGGTAAGTATTAGATATTGTGTAGACCATGCAAATAAAGAACCAGACAAATAACACATCGCATAATACGTCCCAGGCCTGGCATATAGATGGCCTCATTATTCAAAAATCCTAATAATTCTTATAAAGTATTAACCTTCAAGTGTCACGTCTCCTAATTTAAGCACAATCGGATTATTAGTTTACAAATTTAAATTATTTCAGTGAAATAACTGTTGCCAATTTCCAAAACAATAGAGATAATCACAATTCTGTTGATAAATATTTGCTTTGCTCACGGGAAAAAATACTGTTCAAGCAAATCAATGGCTTGATAAGTGTTATTCTGCTGCTATTCTGACTTTAAACGAGGTCATACAGGCACAAATAATTCTGGACGCCTAGGTCACCCAAATTCGGCAGTTATTCCGCAAGAACATTTACAAATTCCATAAACTTGTTCAGCCGATCGTAAATCGAAGTTGCTTAAAATCGAACAGTGTTGACGATTTGAGAAAGCAGTGTATTTATTATTTCGTATGAATATTTGTCAATAAGAAAGTTGTGTTCAAAGTGGGTACCGCGTTTGCTTACAATCGATCAAAAACAAAAACGTGTCGAGGATTACCTTAAGAAAGTAAAAAACAATAATAGCGAATATTATCTAGCATTTTTAGGAAAAAATCACTTTAAAAAACGTTCACAAATGACTAAGAAATTGCTCTTTCACCAAGACAATGCACCATGCCACAAGTTGATCGCTACGATAGCAAAACTATATTAAATGCACTTCGAATTGCTTCCACACCCACCCTATTTTCCAGATCTTCCCCCAGCGACTACTTACTGTTTACATACCTTAAAAGAATGTTCCAGGATAAGAGGCTTCATGTTGATGACTATGTTGATAAATAATGTCGAATTTTGCATAAAAGTTGTTGGGACTTATTGAGTGATGTGTGACATGACATCAAATAAAGAAAGACTGATTAGCACAGCCAAATAAAAAAGAGCACGAAAATGAACAGTGAAAGAAAAAGCGAGAAGAGAAATATGGGACGAGAAACAACTGAGATACGGTAAAGCCCTCGGCAAATCGCACCATGAAAACTTTAACCAAAATGGTACTGAGCGTACTGAAATCCCATCAATGGCCCATCAGATTCAGTTATCAACAAGATCTCAATAGTAATAATGATGCAATGAAGGATAGAGGACTGTAAATCTGTGAAGACTAATTACTCTTATTCTAGGGATCCTCACCTGTTTTTACTAGTGAGAAATCAGCGGTAATCACTCGTGTAAGAACTGTAAGTGAGACTATTATTTGGAAGTGTACACTATTTAGCATAAAAGCCTTTGAAATGCGGTGTGGGATAAAATGAAACATAGGTTAGTCTGACCCTAATAAATGTCATTCATGAAATATTTAATAAAATTCACAATCATTTCTGCAATCCAACCATATTTGGTACAGATAAACTTCCGTCTCTGGTTCAGTACTAAATGACCACCAGTCTTTGTTTTTTGCCTTTCAATATATGCTCTAAATATGCAACATGCAAAATTGCCAATATCCTTTCTTGGCATTGCCCTTATTTGGGCTGTAATGGTCTTGATACACATTACATACGTTACTCTATTGCATAATCATCAAAAGATATTTGCACATTTGTTTAGTCTTTTCATTTTCGTCGGTGTTTTGCCAATTTTTCTGCAATTGGAAAAGTTTTACATTTATGTATGTAAACGATTACATCAGCTAGAATGGATTTGGTATCTTGACACGAAAATCTGGGGAACAAGTTCGCTCTCGGACTAAAAATATAAATGAACTCTAAGCCCTCCTTAATCTCTGATTTAACAGGTGCGTGGTGACAGGCTCAGAGTCCCTATTTAAGGCAATTACATCACAATCGTGGGAACGAGAAAAGAAATAAGCCTTTTTAGCTAGTCCGTGTTTCGGGAGCGTGGTGCACGGATGCAAATTCTAGAAGTAAATCAGAAAAAGTAGAATTAGAAGTTAATTCCTAAAAAGTGATAGCGAGTTGATAGCTCTTCCTTTCTATCCCCGTAACGAAGTAGATCTAACTTAGGAAGAGTAATTGGCCTCTCTCTCCAATTTAATGAAGTATAAACTTTATAACTATGACGAGAAATATTTTCAAAATAAACAACCATTAACTCTCTGTCGCCTTGCGCCTTACTCCTTTCTGTGCATGAAAAAGTACTTGGTTTCAAACCGACTACGACGATGACGACGGCAAAAATGCAATACACGGCGACGGCGACGGCGACGGCGACGGCGACGGCGACGGCGACGGCGACGGCGACGGCGACGGCGACGGCGACGGCGACGGCGACGGCGGATGCGACGGCGACGGCGACGGCGACGGCGACGGCGACGGCGACGGGCGCTAGTATACGAAAAGAGGATGAAGTAAGTGACGATTGAGTTAAAAAAAAAGATGTGATTTTAGGAACGACAACGTTACAAAAGGATGCTCATCACTGCTTCGGATATGATCAATAAGCCCGGTCCTTTAGAAATCTTTCATCAGAATATTCTTCCTTGAATATTTCGTACACATTGCTTTCAGGACCTCGTCCGACAACCTGATAAAATCAGTTGATACTGTGTTGCTTGATAACCTCGGTGATGTCATTTGAAACCCAAGAGTTTCTTTAAATATGGGTCATCCTACAGTGATAATTTTGAAACAGTTATTTTCCAATAATGCGTTCATCGTTTGAAGGTAACGTCTAAGACTCAGAAGCATATGTAGCTATTAGAAACACAAATGAATTGCAGAGTCTGAGTTTCAAAGCATAAGACAATCCTTTACTTTTTCCGGGTTGTTTTCTTTAGTCTGCCAAAAGCAGAAGAGGCTGATACAATCCTTTTGTTTGTGTCGTTTGATACATTTGGAACTGAGGGTCGGGGAAAACGAAATTATCAATGTTTTCAACGTGGTTACGTTTCAAAGTTATCAGTGATTATTGTGCATTTGGCTGCGTTTACCATTAGTCTTCGTTTGAGGCACGAATGTTCTCATATCTTCAGTCGATAATTGTGGCTTTTCAAACACAACAAACACGAGAATAGTGTCATCCGCATATCTTACGTCCTATGCGATATGTCTGTGCAGATGAAACTTAGAGACATTATCCTATACGGTTGAAGTTTGGGATAGAATTTTCATCGCTAATCGCGCAGTTTAATTAGACTTTAAATATCTCAAACTAAAAAAATGCCATTTTTTTTCTTCTTTTTTTAAACAATAACAAAATAATAATTGATTCTTTTTTTGTATGGAAGTGTCTTTTACTCATGGGAAATATATACTAATCTCAAATGTTCGTAAATAAAGTATAAGAAGTTCTTTTGTGGCAGAAGTCAGAGACCTTTTTAATTGGAAGAGCTTGTTTTAACAACAACAACAACAATAATAATAATAATAATAATAATAATAATAATAATAATAATAATAATAATAATAATAATAATAATATGTCTCGAGCGTATGAATTGAAGACGTCTTTTGGGTAGATATCCAAATTTATTGTGAATTTTAATTTTAACTAATAAGAAGCTTCTGAGATTTCAATTCGGGGGTCGGGAGATAATATTTTTTGCGTTTTGTTTGAGCTGAACGTTATTGAACCTCCTTCCCCCTCTCTCTCCAAAAAGTAGCTTGTCACGTTAGGGATAGAGAACAACATTTACCGTTATATTTCAGCTGGCGATAAAATATTTAAAGTCTCGAACGTATGAATTGAAGACGTCTTTTGGGTAGATATACAAATGTTATATTTATTGTGAATTTTAATTTTAACTAATAAGAAGCTTTCGAGATTTCGATTCGGGGGTCGAGAGATAATATTTTTTGCGTTTTGTTTGAGTTGAACGTTATTGAACCCCCTTCCCCCCTCTCTCCAAAAAGTAGCTTGTTACGTTAGAGATAGAGAAGAACATTTACCGTTATTTTTCAGCTGCCGATAAACATTTAAAGTCTCAAGCGTATGAATTGAAGACGTCTTTTGAGTTGATATACATTTATATTAGATACACATTTATATATATATATATATATATATATATATATATATATATATATATATATAATTTTTGTTTAAATATAGACTGAACGTTTGATAACTTTGCATCAATTTATTAGACAAACATAGGAGGGGAATCTATCATCTTTTTTTAATTTTTTTATTTAAGAGTATCCTAGAAAACTTATCCTATGTAATTAGGTAATATATATATATATATATATATATATATGTGTGTGTGTGTGTGTGTGTGTGTGTGTGTGTGTGTGTGTGTGTGTGTGTGTGTGTTGTGTACGTGCCAAATCAATGGCCGATTCCCAAAATGTAAAAACATTTTGACCCCCCATTTCACTTTAAAATTCACGTAAATTAAGGAAATCTACCAGATTTTATGAAATGTTCAATATTTATAAATCCGCAATCACGGAATATAATGAAACCATTTTTTTCTTTTAAATCTTGGTGAAAATATATTATTTTTTTAACACAAAATACACCTTTACTAAAGTTATATTTTTATATATTAATAAGAAAATGCATTAATTTTTTTTGTTTTTTATAAAAATAAAGCATTGTATTTTTAATATTTTTTATATATTACGAAAAAGGCCCTTAAATACCGTGTTTACAAAATCACTATAACTCGAAGAAAAATTAATTTTTTGTAATAAGCGATATTATTATTGAATAAAGCATTGTTTAATCAATATTTTCAACAACAAAAAAATAATATAATTGCAAAAAATAGTTCATGTGATTTTAATGATTAGAGTTTCTGGGAAAATAAATAATGCGACATAATTATATTTCCCTTTCATACATGAACGTGGCATCATCAGCGCAAGAATTTTTTTTTCAATGAATAAATTGTCAGTGTAGTCATTGACTTTAATTTACTTTTTCACACTTAAAAAAAATACACTTTATTTTAAAAAGAATCAATGCAATTTATCGTTACGACACGTTAAGAATAAATCGAGTAACTAAAGTTTTAATCATGTAAAAAAATGATAAAATTGACGCAGTTCGTAACGTAAAAATAATTTTTAACATTTAAAAAAGTTTTATTTTAAATTCTAAGAAAAAACATTGGTTAACAGACGTCATCAATAATTAAAAACTAATACCAAGTTAAATATGAACCTTTTTAGTTAAAAATAAAATAAGATGTTAATTGCGTATACTCACAAATATTTTAATTAAATAAGCATTTCCCTTTTTATCATAACAAAATAAGGATACTTAAATTTGTTTGTAGCGTTAAAAAGAATAAAGAAATTAATGGATAATAATTTTTCAACTTCTATAAACTATTACAAAACCATTTTTATATATAAAGTTGAAAATGATCAATACTGACATTTCTGTCTTCCATATATTTTGCATAGCGATAGTCAATTGGTAAACAAAGTTGTTTGTCGATTATGTGACGCCGGATTGTACTCATTTATGACTTTTGGGGGATAATTTTCCTAATTTTTAGTAAAATGTAGGATTTTCTTTCTTTTCCTTTTTTAATTTAGTATCTTATGACTTTAATTTAATAATTACCTTTGAAATAGTTTCCAAAAACTTATATTTATCTCTCAAGGGATTTTTACAAGTAATTTTCTAAAAGTTCAAAATTCACTGAATTATTGGGTTTTTCAGCCGCCGTGATTACATATTTCATTATAATTTATTTTTCACACGTAAATATGCAGTTTTTTGTTTCGTTTAGAGATTACGTTTAGGCTTTTATCTTTCAAACACAATCAAAGTTTACACGGAAACTAATTAAATAATTAATGATAAGCCCTTTTTAATAAGCATAGTCCGCACAAGAGGCGGCCATTTTTGCACATACCTAATATATAATATATATATATATATAATTATTATCTTTTTATTTATTTATTTATTTATTTTTTATTTATTTATTAATTATTCATTATTATTATTTATTTATTTTATTTTTTTTTTTCGTAAATGTTTCTTTATGTGTGTGTGATAGTGCACCTTGAACCTCATGAAAAGGGGAGAACCACTATCCCTGTGACAGGATCACAGGTAAACTAAGCCTGGGCCTGGTGTTGCCACAAACACAAAACCATGTCTATAAATACAAATAAACGCCGTGGGACTCAGAAGAAAGATCTGAGTGTCATGATGGGCAGGTGCTCCCTCGATGGCCAACATGGGGGACCCGGTCCGAATCCTGCGAATGTTGGCTCCTTTAATTTCAGGAACAAGATCA
Source organism: Sepiola atlantica (assembly GCA_963556195.1). NCBI lineage: Eukaryota > Metazoa > Mollusca > Cephalopoda > Sepiida > Sepiolidae > Sepiola > Sepiola atlantica. Next base: position 39,092,547 of record OY744539.1, read on the forward strand.
CGGACAAAAAACAGGTAGGTAACCCATCAAATTCCAAATATGATAAGGACACTGACCAAACACAAGAATTCAAGAATGAAAATAACAGACCAAAAAGCCATAGAAAGAAATGGACCACAAAAGAGAACAGACTGGTAATGGAATGCTACTACAAAAGCCGGTACCTCACAGAAAGAGGATATCGGAAACGAATGAAAGATCTATAGGACATTTCTACTGACTACCATACAACGGCATAAAGGATAGCAGATCAAGCAAGACAGATACTCAAGAGAGGGTGGTTCTCGGAGATGGAATTAACGGAAATTAAACAAAAGATAAATGGCGTGACATATCAAGACACACCACTTGACGAAAACTCCCAGGAAGAATACGGGAAAAACATAAACACAGAAACTGAAGAAGTCGAAGACGACGAAACTATAGAACTATCTGAGGAAGAAGCAAGAGAAGTGGAAAACATCAAACGATTAATGTCCGAGAACAAAACAAAACTTCCATCCCTAAGGAACGAAGACTGGAAGAAGTTAAAAGTTGAAACAGAGAAAGTAAACAGAGTACTCACGTACATCCTAACAGACACTATCACAGATCTAAAAACTTGATATATGCGGGGGCAAAATCAATGAGTATGAAACTAAAAAGGGAAAAGTAGACTGACCAAAAGAATGGACAGACGAAATCTGGATGGGAGATCAGACTGGAAACCCAGATCACCAAACTTCAAAAGGAAGCTAAAACCGTGAATAGGATGAAGGAGAACACTAAACGATGGAAGAGCAGAAATCTGAATCGCAAGGAAAGACTAAATAAGAAACACGAAGAACTAAAACAAAAGATAGCAGCAAAAGAAGGAAGATTGAGACGATACAGATACAAATCGGAACAGTACAAACAGAACAGGACATTTGAAAACAATGAAAGCCAGTTTTACAAAAACGTAAACGGAGAGAGAACAACAAGAGAACAACCGGACCCGACACAAACAAAACATTTCTGGAGCAAGATATGGGAAAATGCTGAAGATCATAACAAAAATGCTAAATGGCTGAAAGAAATGAAAGATAAACTTCTAGAAATTGAAGAAGGAACGGAAACAGAAATTAATGAAGAAACTGTTAAGACAACACTAAAGAAAATGGCAAATTGGAAAGCACCAGGTCACGATGGAATACATGCGTACTGGTTCAAAAATTTCACGACCCTACACGAAAGGCTAGCACAGAAACTGAGAGTATGTATCCATAAAACAGACGTACCAGAGTGGATGACCAAAGGAAGGACAACGCTCATACAAAAAGACGCCAAGAAGGGAACGACCCCAAGCAATTACAGACCAATAACCTGTTTACCGACAATGTGGAAAATCCTAACGGCACAACTTAGAGAGCAAATTTACCATTCCCTGAACAATCGTGGACTACTTCCCGAGGAACAGAAAGGATGCCAGAAAGGGAAAAGAGGGACGCATCATCTGTTATACATAGATCAAAAGATCCTGAAAGAAGTTAAAAGTAAGAAAAGAACATATCTATGGCATGGATTGACTACAAGAAAGCGTACGACAGAATCCCTCAAGCATGGATAATTGAATGTTTAAATATGTACAAGATACCCAACAGGATTATTAATTTCATCAAGAAAGCAATGGAAACATGGAGATTAGAACTGACAGCTGGAGGACAATACTTGGCGGAGATAAAAATACAGAGAGGCATTTTCCAAGGAGACTCCCTATCACGACTACTGTTTATCATAGCTATGATGCTACTCAACTACATACTCAGGAAATGTGATGCTGGATACAAGTTCACAGGCAGAGAACAACGAATAAACCATCTCTTGTACATCGACGACCTGAAGCTATTTGCAAAAAGCAAAAAGGAACTGGAAAAGCTGATAAATACGACCAGAATCTTCAGTCAGGACATTCAAATGGAATTCGGAATGGAAAAGTGTGCATGGCTAGAGATTAAAAAGGGAAGATGACTGACGGCATGGAACTACCCAACCAAGAGCAGATGAGGGCGCTAGATGAACAAGAGCATCTAAATAAATATTTGGGAGTTTTGGAAGCAGACACAATCAAATCAACAGAAATGAAAGAGAAGATTGGAAAAGAATGCCTGAGAAGAACAAGAAAGCTCTTATAAACAAAATTATATAGCAGAAACCTAATCAAAGGAATAAATACCTGGGCAGTATCACTAATAAGATATTCTGGACCATTCATAAACTGGACTAAAGAAGAACTCAGGCACCTTGATCAGAGGACTAGAAAATTAATGACTATGCACAATGCACTACATCCAAAAGACGATACAGACAGACTCTACGTGAAGAGAAACGAAGGGGGAAGAGGGCTGGTAAGTATAGAAGACTGTGTGGACGACACTAAAAAAGAGCTGGAGAAATACATAAACCAGAACACAGAATAGCTGATCACCGCAGCAAGAGATACCGTCCCAACGAACAACGCAGGAAGCATCGAAACTGGACACAAACAGACAAGAAAAGAAAAATGGGAAGAAAAACAACTACATGGACGCTTCATAAGACTCACAAGAGAAGAAACCAACGTAAATAGCTGGACATGGCTAAGAAAAAAAAACTTGAACAGAGAAACGGAATCTTTACTGATGGCTGCACAGAACAATGCGATTAGGACAAACTACATTAAAGATAAAATAGATAAAACCCAGGAAAACAATAAATGCAGACTGTGTGGACAAAGAGACGAAACAGTAAATCATATAATAAGTGAATGTAGCAAACTTGCTCAAAAAGAATACAAGAACAGACATGATTGTGTTGGGAAAGTAATACACAGGGAACTGTGTAAACAATTGAATTTCGTATATACAGACAAATGTTACAAACATAAACCAGAAACAGTACTGGAAAACGAAAACACAAAATCCTCTGGGATATGGATATACAAACAGATAAACTCATACAAGCAAGGAGACCTGATGTTATTATAATAGACAAAAAGGAAAAATCTTGTAAAATCGTAGACTTCGCCGTTCCAGCAGCCCACAGAGTGAAGATTAAAGACACGGAAAAACGAAGTAAATACACAGAACTAGCCAGAGAACTGAAAGGAATATGGAGCATGAAGAAAGTTAGTATAATACCAATAATCGTAGGAGCACTAGGAACAATCCCAAAAACCTGGAGAAAAGACTGGGAGAAATTGGAATCAAATGGACTATCGAAACCATACAAAGGACGGCAATGATCAAAACAGCTGCAATCTTAAGGAAAATCCTCGAATGCGGAAACTAACACACATAAATTACAAAGGCTAACCAGTCACAAGGAATTTACAACAGAGAAAACAAGACCACACGAAGAACACCACAACAAGAGCCAAGGAGCAGAAACTGCAAGAAACAGCACTTCATAATCCCCCCCCCAATAAATTACACCGGCCTCAGCTATCACTACATAAAAATGAAACAAGAAACAGAAATTACAAGAAACACTATAAGCTCCTCCCTCTCCCCCCACCCCCAAAAAATTAAAAAGAATTTTAAAAAGGAAAGAGAAAAGGAAAAGAACAAAAAGAAAAAGAAAAGGAATTGAAAGGAAAGGAAAAAATTTAAAAATTTAAAAGAAAAATTGATTTTTTTTTTTAACTGGTGCCGGCCTAGGCTGACACCAGACAACATATTTGTAGAGGGTCGAGGAGGATGAGAAGATCGAGGAAGGACAGCACAAACCAGACCTCCACTGGAAAAGTGCAGAGAGTGTTGAGACCTTGGGGAGGCTTGTTGCCACCCAAATCCCAGAGAAGACCAATTGTCCTTACCAGCGAGAAATCAATGGTAAGAGACTGTTGCGATACCGCATCTTTATCGAAAAGAGGTGAAGAACACTGGAAGTCTGGGGAGACTTGTTGTCACTCAGATCCCAGGAAATACCACTGGTTGTTGTCGGTGAGCAATCACTGACGATGCCTGTGTGAGAACTCCTAGTGAGTACAAATAATAATAAAAGTGGTGGTGATGACGACGACGACAACTTTTTTTAAGAAAATGTAAAAAGTGAAAAGTAAAATAGAAAGGACAAGGTGTCTCGGTTGATGCCAAACAAAGTGGCCGTGAAGTGTCAAGGATGATGAAAAGCCGAAGAGGGAGATCCCTAACTAGACCCTCACTGGAAAGGTGTGGAGAGTACTCGGACCTTGTGGAGGCTTATTGCCAATCAACTCCTAGAGAAGGTCGTTTCCAGCGAGAAATCAATGGTAACGGATATTGCGATAACGCAAAGTGATGGTGACCGAAAAAGGTGGAGATTACTGAGAATCTGTGGAAGCTTGTAGTCACTCAGACTCTATTGAACACCACTGGCTATGGTAAGTGAGCAAGCACTGATGATATCCTGTCTTACAAGTCACAGTGAGTTGATAATAATAATAATAATAATAATAATAATAATAATAATAATAATAATAATAATAATAATAATAATAATAATAATAATAATAATAATAATAATAATAATAATAATAATAATAATAAACACGTCACTGATAAAATAAAAACAGAGTAAATATTAAGGAAAATCCTCAAGTGCAGAAACAATCCAACATAATCGTGGTATAGCCGACCAGCCACAGGTAAGTTGAAAGAGAAAGAAAAAACAATAAATATAGAAAAAAACGCTACACGGATCCAAGGGGATTGAAACTATTATAAATCTAATAATAAGAGGAATTATTTAAAAATAAAAATAAGCAATTATTTGCCTCTGAGGCTAAGTTGATTTTCTCCCAGTTATTTACAGCAATGTAAATCTAGATGGGCTGCAATTTCTCGCTCCACTCCGTAGGTGTGTTGGACCTTGAAAAAGACGTATGTTTACTTTGATGTTGTAAACCCAAGAGAAGGTAGAATTTCACTTCTCTGATACATATTTTCTTCTTCTGACGTAATATAATGTGATAGAATTATGAGTTTAGTATGTAAACTTCTGGAATTTTACACTACTCTTACATCATGCTACTTTTCTCAACATTATTTTTACACACCCATCTCTACAAAAGCATTAACATTTAAAGAAAGAACATATGCTTACTGTTTTATTAGAGATCGAGTTAACCATCTGGCACATATCTAAAGAAGAATTCTATGAACCGAAACTGTTTCGTACTTCCTGACAAACTTGCCTGTAAGAAGACATTAATCAGAGACAGTTTCAGGCTGAAAGATCCCTCACTGGCTTCTCTTGTTCCGTGTGTGGCACGTACACTTCATCGTCAGATGCCTTTAGCGTGTCTGATAAGTGAACCACGCACTTTGAATATCAAAACAAAAGACTGATGAATAACACCACCCAGACTTCGACTGGAATGGTACTGAAAGTACTGCAATCTCAATATGGATTATTGTCACTCGGATTCAATAGAAAACCACCGGCTATTAGAAACAAAAAATCGCTGGTAAACGTGGGGTTACAATGGTGAATAGAATGAAGTGAAGAAGATTTCAAATCTAGAAAGACTTTCTGATACTCAAACAACAAAGAAAGGTTGTTCAAAATAGAAGGATTTAATGTTGTTTGCTGTAAAAATGGAAAGAAAATCAAGGGTTGCAAAGAAAAGTTGTTCAAAATAGAATGATTAAATGTTGTTTGCTGTAAAAATGGAAAGAAAATGAAGGGTTGCAAAGAAAAGTTGTTCAAAATAGAATGATTAAATGTTGTTTGCTGTAAAAATGGAAAGAAAATGAAGGGTTGCAAAGAAAAGTTGTTCAAAATAGAATGATTAAATGTTGTTTGCTGTAAAAATGGAAAGAAAATGAAGGGTTGCAAAGAAAAGTTGTTCAAAATAGAATGATTAAATGTTGTTTGCTGTAAAAATGGAAAGAAAATGAAGGGTTGCAAAGAAAAGTTGTTCAAAATAGAATGATTAAATGTTGTTTGCTGTAAAAATGGAAAGAAAATGAAGGGTTGCAAAGAAAAGTTGTTCAAAATAGAATGATTAAATGTTGTTTGCTGTAAAAATGGAAAGAAAATGAAGGGTTGCAAAGAAAAGTTGTTCAAAATAGAATGATTAAATGTTGTTTGCTGTAAAAATGGAAAGAAAATGAAGGGTTGCAAAGAAAAGTTGTTCAAAATAGAATGATTAAATGTTGTTTGCTGTAAAAATGGAAAGAAAATGAAGGGTTGCAAAGAAAAGTTGTTCAAAATAGAATGATTAAATGTTGTTTGCTGTAAAAATGGAAAGAAAATGAAGGGTTGCAAAGGAAAGTTGTTCAAAATAGAATGATTAAATGTTGTTTGCTGTAAACATGGAAAGAAAATGAAGGGTTGCAAAGAAAAGTTGTTCAAAATAGAATGATTAAATGTTGTTTGCTGTAAAAATGGAAAGAAAATGAAGGGTTGCAAAGAAAAGTTGTTCAAAATAGAATGATTAAATGTTGTTTGCTGTAAAAATGGAAAGAAAATGAAGGGTTGCAAAGAAAGGTTGTTCAAAATAGAAGGATTTAATGTTGTTTGCTGTAAAAATGGAAAGAAAATCAAGGGTTGCAAAGAAAAGTTGTTCAAAATAGAATGATTAAATGTTGTTTGCTGTAAAAATGGAAAGAAAATGAAGGGTTGCAAAGAAAAGTTGTTCAAAATAGAATGATTAAATGTTGTTTGCTGTAAAAATGGAAAGAAAATGAAGGGTTGCAAAGAAAGGTTGTTCAAAATAGAAGGATTTAATGTTGTTTGCTGTAAAAATGGAAAGAAAATCAAGGGTTGCAAAGAAAAGTTGTTCAAAATAGAATGATTAAATGTTGTTTGCTGTAAAAATGGAAAGAAAATGAAGGGTTGCAAAGAAAAATTGTTCAAAATAGAATGATTAAATGTTGTTTGCTGTAAAAATGGAAAGAAAATGAAGGATTGCAAAGAAAAGTTGTTCAAAATAGAATGATTAAATGTTGTTTGCTGTAAAAATGGAAAGAAAATGAAGGGTTGCAAAGAAAGGTTGTTCAAAATAGAAGGATTTAATGTTGTTTGCTGTAAAAATGGAAAGAAAATCAAGGGTTGCAAAGAAAAGTTGTTCAAAATAGAATGATTAAATGTTGTTTGCTGTAAAAATGGAAAGAAAATGAAGGGTTGCAAAGAAAAGTTGTTCAAAATAGAATGATTAAATGTTGTTTGCTGTAAAAATGGAAAGAAAATGAAGGGTTGCAAAGAAAGGTTGTTCAAAATAGAAGGATTTAATGTTGTTTGCTGTAAAAATGGAAAGAAAATCAAGGGTTGCAAAGAAAAGTTGTTCAAAATAGAATGATTAAATGTTGTTTGCTGTAAAAATGGAAAGAAAATGAAGGGTTGCAAAGAAAAGTTGTTCAAAATAGAATGATTAAATGTTGTTTGCTGTAAAAATGGAAAGAAAATGAAGGGTTGCAAAGAAAAGTTGTTCAAAATAGAATGATTAAATGTTGTTTGCTGTAAAAATGGAAAGAAAATGAAGGGTTGCAAAGAAAAGTTGTTCAAAATAGAATGATTAAATGTTGTTTGCTGTAAAAATGGAAAGAAAATGAAGGGTTGCAAAGAAAAGTTGTTCAAAATAGAATGATTAAATGTTGTTTGCTGTAAAAATGGAAAGAAAATGAAGGGTTGCAAAGAAAAGTTGTTCAAAATAGAATGATTAAATGTTGTTTGCTGTAAAAATGGAAAGAAAATGAAGGGTTGCAAAGAAAAGTTGTTCAAAATAGAATGATTAAATGTTGTTTGCTGTAAAAATGGAAAGAAAATGAAGGGTTGCAAAGAAAAGTTGTTCAAAATAGAATGATTAAATGTTGTTTGCTGTAAAAATGGAAAGAAAATGAAGGGTTGCAAAGAAAAGTTGTTCAAAATAGAATGATTAAATGTTGTTTGCTGTAAAAATGGAAAGAAAATGAAGGGTTGCAAAGAAAAGTTGTTCAAAATAGAATGATTAAATGTTGTTTGCTGTAAAAATGGAAAGAAAATGAAGGGTTGCAAAGAAAAGTTGTTCAAAATAGAATGATTAAATGTTGTTTGCTGTAAAAATGGAAAGAAAATGAAGGGTTGCAAAGAAAAGTTGTTCAAAATAGAATGATTAAATGTTGTTTGCTGTAAAAATGGAAAGAAAATGAAGGGTTGCAAAGGAAAGTTGTTCAAAATAGAATGATTAAATGTTGTTTGCTGTAAAAATGGAAAGAAAATGAAGGGTTGCAAAGAAAAGTTGTTCAAAATAGAATGATTAAATGTTGTTTGCTGTAAAAATGGAAAGAAAATGAAGGGTTGCAAAGAAAAGTTGTTCAAAATAGAATGATTAAATGTTGTTTGCTGTAAAAATGGAAAGAAAATGAAGGGTTGCAAAGAAAGGTTGTTCAAAATAGAAGGATTTAATGTTGTTTGCTGTAAAAATGGAAAGAAAATCAAGGGTTGCAAAGAAAAGTTGTTCAAAATAGAATGATTAAATGTTGTTTGCTGTAAAAATGGAAAGAAAATGAAGGGTTGCAAAGAAAAGTTGTTCAAAATAGAATGATTAAATGTTGTTTGCTGTAAAAATGGAAAGAAAATGAAGGGTTGCAAAGAAAGGTTGTTCAAAATAGAAGGATTTAATGTTGTTTGCTGTAAAAATGGAAAGAAAATCAAGGGTTGCAAAGAAAAGTTGTTCAAAATAGAATGATTAAATGTTGTTTGCTGTAAAAATGGAAAGAAAATGAAGGGTTGCAAAGAAAAGTTGTTCAAAATAGAATGATTAAATGTTGTTTGCTGTAAAAATGGAAAGAAAATGAAGGGTTGCAAAGAAAAGTTGTTCAAAATAGAATGATTAAATGTTGTTTGCTGTAAAAATGGAAAGAAAATGAAGGGTTGCAAAGAAAAGTTGTTCAAAATAGAATGATTAAATGTTGTTTGCTGTAAAAATGGAAAGAAAATGAAGGGTTGCAAAGAAAAGTTGTTCAAAATAGAATGATTAAATGTTGTTTGCTGTAAAAATGGAAAGAAAATGAAGGGTTGCAAAGAAAAGTTGTTCAAAATAGAATGATTAAATGTTGTTTGCTGTAAAAATGGAAAGAAAATGAAGGGTTGCAAAGAAAAGTTGTTCAAAATAGAATGATTAAATGTTGTTTGCTGTAAAAATGGAAAGAAAATGAAGGGTTGCAAAGAAAAGTTGTTCAAAATAGAATGATTAAATGTTGTTTGCTGTAAAAATGGAAAGAAAATGAAGGGTTGCAAAGAAAGGTTGTTCAAAATAGAATGATTAAATGTTGTTTGCTGTAAAAATGGAAAGAAAATCAAGGGTTGCAAAGAGAAGTTATTCAAAATAGAATGATTAAATGTTGTTTGCTGTAAAAATGGAAAGAAAATGAAGGGTTGCAAAGAAAAGTTGTTCAAAATAGAATGATTAAATGTTGTTTGCTGTAAAAATGGAAAGAAAATCAAGGGTTGCAAAGAGAAGTTATTCAAAATAGAATGATCAAATGTTGTTTGCTGTAAAAATGGAAAGAAAATGAAGGGTTGCAAAGAAAAGTTGTTCAAAATAGAATGATTAAATGTTGTTTGCTGTAAAAATGGAAAGAAAATGAAGGGTTGCAAAGGAAAGTTGTTCAAAATAGAATGATTAAATGTTGTTTGCTGTAAAAATGGAAAGAAAATGAAGGGTTGCAAAGAAAAGTTGTTCAAAATAGAATGATTAAATGTTGTTTGCTGTAAAAATGGAAAGAAAATGAAGGGTTGCAAAGAAAAGTTGTTCAAAATAGAATGATTAAATGTTGTTTGCTGTAAAAATGGAAAGAAAATGAAGGGTTGCAAAGAAAAGTTGTTCAAAATAGAAGGATTAAATGTTGTTTGCTGTGAAAATGGAAAGAAAATCAAGGGTTGCAAAGAAAAGTTGTTCAAAATAGAATGATTAAATGTTGTTTGCTGCAAAAATGGAAAGAAAATGAAGGGTTGCAAAGAAAAGTTGTTCAAAATAGAATGATTAAATGTTGTTTGCTGTAAAAATGGAAAGAAAATGAAGGGTTGCAAAGAAAAGTTGTTCAAAATAGAATGATTAAATGTTGTTTGCTGTAAAAATGGAAAGAAAATGAAGGGTTGCAAAGAAAAGTTGTTCAAAATAGAATGATTAAATGTTGTTTGCTGTAAAAATGGAAAGAAAATGAAGGGTTGCAAAGAAAAGTTGTTCAAAATAGAATGATTAAATGTTGTTTGCTGTAAAAATGGAAAGAAAATGAAGGGTTGCAAAGAAAAGTTGTTCAAAATAGAATGATTAAATGTTGTTTGCTGTAAAAATGGAAAGAAAATGAAGGGTTGCAAAGAAAAGTTGTTCAAAATAGAATGATTAAATGTTGTTTGCTGTATAAATGGAAAGAAAATGAAGGGTTGCAAAGAAAAGTTGTTCAAAATAGAATGATTAAATGTTGTTTGTAGTAAAAATGGAAAGAAAATCAAGGGTTGCAAAGAGAAGTAATTCAAAATAGAATGATCAAATGTTGTTTGCTGTAAAAATGGAAAGAAAATGAAGGGTTGCAAAGAAAAGTTGTTCAAAATAGAATGATTAAATGTTGTTTGCGGTAAAAATGGAAAGAAAATGAAGGGTTGCAAAGGAAAGTTGTTTAAAATAGAATGATTAAATGTTGTTTGCTGTAAAAATGGAAAGAAAATGAAGGGTTGCAAAGAAAAGTTGTTCAAAATAGAATGATTAAATGTTGTTTGCTGTAAAAATGGAAAGAAAATGAATGGTTGCAAAGAAAAGTTGTTCAAAATAGAATGATTAAATGTTGTTTGCTGTAAAAATGGAAAGAAAATGAAGGGTTGCAAAGAAAAGTTGTTCAAAATAGAATGATTAAATGTTGTTTGCTGTAAAAATGGAAAGAAAATGAAGGGTTGCAAAGAAAAGTTGTTCAAAATAGAATGATTAAATGTTGTTGGCTGTAAAAATGGAAAGAAAATGAAGGGTTGCAAAGAAAAGTTGTTCAAAATAGAATGATTAAATGTTGTTTGCTGTAAAAATGGAAAAAAAATGAAGGGTTGCAAAGAAAAGTTGTTCAAAATAGAATGATTAAATGTTGTTTGCTGTAAAAATGGAAAGAAAATGAAGGGTTGCAAAGAAAAGTTGTTCAAAATAGAATGATTAAATGTTGTTTGCTGTAAAAATGGAAAGAAAATCAAGGGTTGCAAAGAAAAGTTGTTCAAAATAGAATGATTAAATGTTGTTTGCTGTAAAAATGGAAAGAAAATGAAGGGTTGCAAAGAAAAGTTGTTCAAAATAGAATGATTAAATGTTGTTTGCTGTAAAAATGGAAAGAAAATCAAGGGTTGCAAAGAAACGTTGTTCAAAATAGAATGATCGAATGTTGTTTGCTGTAAAAATGGAAAGAAAATGAAGGGTTGCAAAGAAAAGTTGTTCAAAATAGAATGATTAAATGTTGTTTGCTGTAAAAATGGAAAGAAAATGAAGGGTTGCAAAGGAAAGTTGTTCAAAATAGAATGATTAAATGTTGTTTGCTGTAAAAATGGAAAGAAAATGAAGGGTTGCAAAGAAAAGTTGTTCAAAATAGAATGATTAAATGTTGTTTGCTGTAAAAATGGAAAGAAAATGAAGGGTTGCAAAGAAAAGTTGTTCAAAATAGAATGATTAAATGTTGTTTGCTGTAAAAATGGAAAGAAAATGAAGGGTTGCAAAGAAAAGTTGTTCAAAATAGAATGATTAAATGTTGTTTGCTGTAAAAATGGAAAGAAAATCAAGGGTTGCAAAGAAAAGTTGTTCAAAATAGAATGATCGAATGTTGTTTGCTGTAAAAATGGAAAGAAAATGAAGGGTTGCAAAGAAAAGTTGTTCAAAATAGAATGATTAAATGTTGTTTGCTGTAAAAATGGAAAGAAAATGAAGGGTTGCAAAGGAAAGTTGTTCAAAATAGAATGATTAAATGTTGTTTGCTGTAAAAATGGAAAGAAAATGAAGGGTTGCAAAGAAAAGTTGTTCAAAATAGAATGATTAAATGTTGTTTGCTGTAAAAATGGAAAGAAAATGAAGGGTTGCAAAGAAAAGTTGTTCAAAATAGAATGATTAAATGTTGTTTGCTGTAAAAATGGAAAGAAAATGAAGGGTTGCAAAGAAAAGTTGTTCAAAATAGAATGATTAAATGTTGTTTGCTGTGAAAATGGAAAGAAAATCAAGGGTTGCAAAGAAAAGTTGTTCAAAATAGAATAATTAAATGTTGTTTGCTGCAAAAATGGAAAGAAAATGAAGGGTTGCAAAGAAAAGTTGTTCAAAATAGAATGATTAAATGTTGTTTGCTGTAAAAATGGAAAGAAAATGAAGGGTTGCAAAGAAAAGTTGTTCAAAATAGAAGGATTAAATGTTGTTTGCTGTAAAAATGGAAAGAAAATCAAGGGTTGCAAAGAAAAGTTGTTCAAAATAGAATGATTAAATGTTGTTTGCTGTAAAAATGGAAAGAAAATGAAGGGTTGCAAAGAAAAGTTGTTCAAAATAGAATGATTAAATGTTGTTTGCTGTAAAAATGGAAAGAAAATGAAGGGTTGCAAAGAAAAGTTGTTCAAAATAGAATGATTAAATGTTGTTTGCTGTAAAAATGGAAAGAAAATGAAGGGTTGCAAAGAAAAGTTGTTCAAAATAGAATGATTAAATGTTGTTTGCTGTAAAAATGGAAAGAAAATGAAGGGTTGCAAAGAAAAGTTGTTCAAAATAGAATGATTAAATGTTGTTTGCTGTAAAAATGGAAAGAAAATGAATGGTTGCAAAGAAAAGTTGTTCAAAATAGAATGATTAAATGTTGTTTGCTGTAAAAATGGAAAGAAAATGAAGGGTTGCAAAGAAAAGTTGTTCAAAATAGAATGATTAAATGTTGTTTGCTGTAAAAATGGAAAGAAAATGAAGGGTTGCAAAGAAAAGTTGTTCAAAATAGAATGATTAAATGTTGTTTGCTGTAAAAATGGAAAGAAAATCAAGGGTTGCAAAGAAAAGTTGTTCAAAATAGAATGATCGAATGTTGTTTGCTGTAAAAATGGAAAGAAAATTAAGGGTTGCAAAGAAAAGTTGTTCAAAATAGAATGATTAAATGTTGTTTGCTGTAAAAATGGAAAGAAAATGAAGGGTTGCAAAGGAAAGTTGTTCAAAATAGAATGATTAAATGTTGTTTGCTGTAAAAATGGAAAGAAAATGAAGGGTTGCAAAGAAAAGTTGTTCAAAATAGAATGATTAAATGTTGTTTGCTGTAAAAATGGAAAGAAAATGAAGGGTTGCAAAGAAAAGTTGTTCAAAATAGAATGATTAAATGTTGTTTGCTGTAAAAATGGAAAGAAAATGAAGGGTTGCAAAGAAAAGTTGTTCAAAATAGAATGATTAAATGTTGTTTGCTGTAAAAATGGAAAGAAAATGAAGGGTTGCAAAGAAAAGTTGTTCAAAATAGAAGGATTAAATGTTGTTTGCTGTGAAAATGGAAAGAAAATCAAGGGTTGCAAAGAAAAGTTGTTCAAAATAGAATAATTAAATGTTGTTTGCTGCAAAAATGGAAAGAAAATGAAGGGTTGCAAAGAAAAGTTGTTCAAAATAGAATGATTAAATGTTGTTTGCTGTAAAAATGGAAAGAAAATGAAGGGTTGCAAAGAAAAGTTGTTCAAAATAGAAGGATTAAATGTTGTTTGCTGTAAAAATGGAAAGAAAATCAAGGGTTGCAAAGAAAAGTTGTTCAAAATAGAATGATTAAATGTTGTTTGCTGTAAAAATGAAAAGAAAATGAAGGGTTGCAAAGAAAAGTTGTTCAAAATAGAATGATTAAATGTTGTTTGCTGTAAAAATGGAAAGAAAATCAAGGGTGGCAAAGAAAAGTTGTTCAAAATAGAATGATTAAATGTTGTTTACTGTAAAAATGGAAAGAAAATCAAGGGTGGCAAAGAAAAGTTGTTCAAAATAGAATGATTAAATGTTGTTTGCTGTAAAAATGGAAAGAAAATGAAGGGTTGCAAAGAAAAGTTGTTCAAAATAGAATGATTAAATGTTGTTTGCTGTAAAAATGGAAAGAAAATGAAGGGTTGCAAAGAAAAGTGGTTCAAAATAGAATGATTAAATGTTGTTTGCTGTAAAAATGGAAAGAAAATGAAGGGTTGCAAAGAAAAGTTGTTCAAAATAGAATGATTAAATGTTGTTTGCTGTAAAAATGGAAAGAAAATCAAGGGTTGCAAAGAAAAGTTGTTCAAAATAGAAGGATTAAATGTGGTTTGCTGTAAAAATGGAAAGAAAATGAAGGGTTGCAAAGAAAAGTTGTTCAAAATAGAATGATTAAATGTTGTTTGCTGTAAAAATGGAAAGAAAATCAAGGGTTGCAAAGAAAAGTTGTTCAAAATAGAAAGATTAAATGTTGTTTGCTGTAAAAATGGAAAGAAAATGAAGGGTCGTAAGCTTAGAAGTGTGTGAACCGTTTCGCATTGCGGGCACTCGATTTTCAGTGGAAAAAAGAACTATTATTCGTAGTTAGTATGTTTATAAGTGGGATTCATTTGCATATGAGGTAGCAACTACTTTAAGAAGGAACGAATAGGAAAGACAGAGATTTGACAGCTGAAAGAGACGATTGAGATTGAGATTGATATTGAGATTATTCTTGAGATTATTCTTGTCGGGGTTGTGTAAGAGAAGTAGCTTTTATTTAATTACAGGATTACAAGAAATACATGTTTTGTTACCAGTAAGGTATCACTGATAAGGACTGGTGTGAGAACTCCTAGTGAGTAAAGGATATAAATCAAAGCTCAATTGTCACCATAAAAAACAAACACTTGTCTCCAAGTAGTCATTGACTTTGATAAGTGGTGACTTAATAAAAAAAAACATAATTTATCGAGATGTGAAAGGGAGTGAGTAGTTGGATATGTGAAGAGCTAAAAAGCTTTGACAGAATGACAATGGAGTTAACCATGCATGGGGATATCGGCGACGGAACAATACAGATTGTATACGTCAAGGAGAAAAAGTTAATCGGGTGTGAAATTCGTATTCAAACGGAAGAATACAATGCCACTTTGCTATTTGAAAACGTGTATCTGTGTAGCGTTGATATAACGATACAATTGCAATCCCAAATACCAAAGTTATTAAACAAAAGATTGTAAAAGCAAAACCCAATAAAAGAAGAAAGAGAAGTGTGAACAGGTGATCAACACTTAATACAGAAGTGCTTAAAAAGAAACTGGCATTTTAAGAAGTGCTTTGGACTGTATTAGTTTGACTTCAAGCCGGACACAAATACTTTTTATTTTGACGTACAAGACCTGGTAGTTATTACTAACAGGCAGACGCCCCCCTGCGTTGCCTTAGAATGAATAAGGATTATTTTATACTCATACTCCTTGTCCTGACCCCACATATTTCCATTATTATTATTTATTTTAATTTTTATGATTTTCAATTTTAATTGGTTCAAGAGGAATAATTTTACAACTATTATAGAGTTATTTCTTTTGATTTCTTGAATTTGCTGAATTAAATAACATTTTCTCTAGAAACTACACTTAATAATGTTTCTCCCTGTTGACCTAAAACGAGGAGTTGTTACAGTATGTTTTCTCATAACTTGTTCGCAGTCATACTAAATCAGAATTTGTAAGGTTTGTTAATGCATCTTAAGTAGTTTCTGACACTTACCTCGACAGACAGATAGTAAAACAAACTTTCTTATTTATAATAGATATACTACGATTTATGCAGTCATTTTAAAGTTTCCCTACTCATGGTAACTGTGTTTATTCATTTCTAATCAGTATTAATGTATAAATGACCACAATAATTCCGATACGAAGTAAACTCACCATAGCCGATTCCATAGTGTGAGAGAATATCCATTAGACAATTTATGCACAACCTGTTCATAATATTCAAGCAACACTTCTTGGAGGAATTATTTAATGTAAAAACAGAAAACACATTATTTATGATAAGGTGACCACACGAGTAAAACCCATATGTCCTTGGTGACCCCCAAACCAATGAATATTACAGTGATTTTGAACATAACCTGCATTATAAATAAAACAGAATATTATAAATCAGAATATGTACGTTTATTTGGGACAATTTCGGAATTTTAGCCAGGTCAACAGAAAAAAAACTTTTATTTATCATCATTGTATTGGGTTTAACGTCTTTTTCACATGTTTGCAGGTGTTGGACGGCTTTTAGAAATTAACTTCCAAACTAATATATATCTGACCAGGTTTTTATGCATCCCTCTTTAACTTAAATTCATGTGTATCACTTCCGCACACGTTTTCCTTAGCTTTTCTATGCCAACTGACCCGGCTACCGCAACTGCTCTACATCCACTGACCCAAGAGTTGCCATCCATTCTTTCAACGTGGCCATGTTAATGAGACCTCGAATTCTGCACACCTCTATCTATTATGTCACACTATGATGTTATCAGATCTGAGGTTGTCTTTAAGACTCATATTACACATTCATCGTACCATTCTCATATCCTTTCTCTCCATGCAACACATTTTCTGAACCTTCACTTGCCATACTTCACTTCCATACATCATCACACTGCATACACATGCCTAATGGACACAGAATTGTGAAGTAATCAATACAGCCCGCGTAGAAAAATAACAGACACTGTATGATTCGCCACAAGCAAGTCAACCAATACTAAACGAATACAAAAGATATCAGTCGAATGTAGACAGAATAGTTCATTGAGAACTATGTAATAAATATAGGTATAAAATGATAGACACATCGTATGAGCATGAAGTGGCAGTTGTTACGTCAAATGACCACGGGATTTCATAATCCAGTGTGATCATTATATCTAATTATATATTTAGGTATGTGTATATGTTTATTTATTTGTATGTACAGGATTTACTACAAGATTAACCAACCAACCATTATGAATTTTGAAACAAATATAAGCATTAATCTTCTCAAGAGGACATTGAAGTTGTGCCAAACTGTTCTATTCGGTAAATTATGTTTACCCGCCGTATATATATATATATATATATATATATATATATATATATATATATATATATATATATATATATATATACAAGAAGAATACCTGTCACACGATGGGTAAAATTAATTCACCGCCGAATAGAGAAGTTTTGTATCATACATACATATATATATATATATATATATATATAGAGAGAGAGAGAGAGAGAGAGAGAGAGAGAGAGACGAGTATTAGAAGGCTATCACATTGCAAGAAATGGAAATATGTCAACCAAAAACGTTTGTTTTTTTTAGATTTGAAACACCTACCTAAATATATTATGGAACACGGTCACGCAGATTACATCAATGTTGAAGTCTTACCTAATCAAATAAGATGTGCTATATATATAATAAAATATTTTAAAAGTTTTTGAAAAATATATAATTAAAATCACTTGTTTTTGTCTTACTTTTCAACGCCGACATATTTCCATTTCTTGCAGTGTGATAGCCTTCTAATACTCCTCTTGATACGTATTACACACAATGCTTCATGCAAACTACCTCTCCTTAATATATATATATATATATATATATATATATATAAAGAAAAGGAAAGACGGGATGGCTACAAACTTTTGGTACAGAGAAATTAAAGGAGCCGCGGGCGATAAAATAGGTGGATGAGAAAAAGATTGGGGAATGCTGCCAACAATTGAAGAAACTTATATACAGAGAAAATACGGAGAATCTCTCTCTCTTATATATATATATATATATATATATATATATATATATATATATATATATATATATATATATATATATATATAGTAAGTTTTTGAAAGGGTGTGGGCAATGCAAGTTCCAGGTAAGTTGTAAGCTACAAAAACAATAACAATAAATCGAATACGAAATATGACTTACTATTTATTTTTCCTTTTTTTCTAAAATCTTACATAACAGCAAGAGTGTTTTTAGCTGTTCGTGTAATGTCCGGGTGATTAAAAATCACTATTTGATATTTCGGGAAAAGACTTCTCTTTGTCAAAAATAATTAAACCAGAAGAAAAAATTTTTTCTCCGACTGTGTAGAGAATACTACAAACCAAAATGGCTTCCAGATGGAGACCGCAGCGAAAACGAAAACAGTCTCGCAGGGAATGTAAATTAAATTTTATTTTAAGGTTATGTTACATATATGATTTGGTGTTCAAAAATATTTGTGTAATGTTGGTTAAGTGTACGGTGCTCGATAAACTGTTAGTTTTAATAATAATATATTTATATATATATTTTTTTTTTATAATTTTTTTTTTTTTTTATTAAGTTTATATTTGATTATTTACTTTAATTTCAGTGTGTTTTATCTTCATATTTTTATTTTTTTTATCTTTCTTTCGTATTTTAAGAATTTTAATATAAAGTAAAGTAATAATTCTCTCATTTTAAATATTCTAGATCTATCAAACTTATCGATTATCATCTATTTAAGAAGTGTTACTAATTGTGAGTTTCGTCAAATTAGTTTATCGAATTAACTTGATATATTTACTATAAGATAAAGGGGAATAACTCTGGATTTTTTTTAGGTGGAAATATGTATAACAGCATAAGTATATATATAAAACATATATACACATACATGCATATATACATATATATATATATATATATATATATATATATACATATTTATGTATTATTGTTTTTTTAATTGTTTATTTATATATTCTTCATTTTCACCTTATTTACATATTTTTTTATTATTATTATTTATTTTTTTTATTTATTTTATTATTTATTTATTTAATATTTGCATGTTATTTGTATACATTTTATATGTGTTTGGATTAATTAATTAATAATGCTAGGTTATGGGGTGACTTATTTTGGTGGGTTAGAAGAGTATGTTGAATATGGTTTTTGGTTTGTGGTTGAAAGTGTGTTAGGATGGAAGTTCATATGGGGAGGGGCCTATTTGATTGTTTGGGTGTGTGGTGATTTATTATAGGAGGTAAGTAATGAGTGAAGTGGTGGAAACGGAGTCTGTTGAGTGTTAGATATGAGGGTTGATCGGTGGATGAGGGGTAGATATTATAGGGTGAATGATGAGTGGAGCTCGTGACGCTGATTGAGTGAGGGGTTTAATCTGGAGATGAGGATTGATTCTGTAGTTCTAAGGTCATCAATGTTACTGACAGACACTAAGATGGAGACATGAATATCACGCTGAGTGTTTGAGCAAATCTCTATGTGTTTGTGGAAAGAGGATATACGGGTATTCAAGTGCTCCTTTATGCGCAAGTGTAGCGGTCTTGTAGTGTTGCCGATGTAAATTTGTTTGCATTTATTGCACTGTAGTTTGTAAACACAGTTAGTGCGATGGCACAGACCTGTGTTGGGGATAGGGCAATTGGCCAGGGAGCAGGGTTCGGGTGTGTGGTTAGTATTTTTATTAGATAGATGTTGGCGTAAGGAGGTGCCAGTATGTGTAGTTGTATCTTAAGGTTTTCCTTATGTATTGCCTTGCGGATGGAGGTGGTGATCTTATCGCTGAAGAAAGGGAATTTTAAGAAGCATGTGTGAAAGGGTGCGGTGTCTACGTGTTTTGGGCTTATTTAGGTGGGCTATAGTGGGGGCGGGGTAGCCATTAGTTTGGAGGGTTTGGTGGAAGTTTTTAGTGTGTAATATTTTGTCAGCAGCAGAAGCATTTATTTTGTATTCGGGTGATTTCATTATGGGCATAACTTAATTTGGCTTTTGTGGGCAGGGCAGACTTAAAGTGTATGAAAAGGTTTTTGCAGGCAGGTTTCCTATAGAAGTTAGTATGTATAGAGCCGTCTTCGGTGATGTTAAGGTTGAAATCAAGGAGAGAGAGAGTGAGCCGGACACGTTGGGGTGTTCTATGGTGAATTGTATGTGGGGGTCGGTGTTGTTGAAGATGTTGAATATTTGTGTGGCTTCGTCTTGAGAGGATGTAAGGATTAGAATGTCATCTATATATCTGGAGAAGAATATATAGGAGAGGCAGGAGTTAAGTGCTCGTTGCTATAACCGGTTCATGTAGGTGATGGCTAAAAGACCGGAAAGGCTAGAACCCATGGGGAGGCCGGAGATTTGTTTGAAAGTGTGCTGCTGAAAGGTAAAGTATGTGTTGTCGATGATGCATAAGAGATTGTGAATGTCAGTAGGTGTTAGTCCGAAGAGCTCTAGGTTGTCAGAAGAAGATATGTGGTCGGTGATGAGGTCTATGGCTGGGTGTGCGGGTATTGAGGTGTAGAGGGAGATTACGTCTAGGCTAAATATATAGTTGTTTGTTTATAGTTGTTGGCGTTGGAGTGAGTAAAGTCTGCTAATTACTTGGTCGGAGCTGCTGACATGTGCGGGAAAGGTGGAGAGTAGTGGTTTGAGTAGTTGAGAGAGAAGCTAAGAGATTTTATAGAGTGGTCCTTCAATACTAGAGACTATGGGTCTAATTTGTGTGTGTTGGTCTTGTGTGTTTTAATGAGGTGGTAGAAGGTGGGAAGTCTGCTGTTTTTGGTGGTGAAGTTGATTTTGTATTTATATATATATATATATATATATATATATATATATATATATATCATAATAGCTTTCGGAATTTTTTCGATAAGGATTGATAATTCATATTATTTGGATTATTCGAACGACGTTCTCATCTTGGATATCATTTGAACAACGTTTCGGCCGATGTACAGTTCCCGTAGCGTAGCGGATGAGGTGCTAGGTAATAATAAGTTCTTAGTGACTGTCTACTAGAGGTTAAAATTCCAATTCTTAGCGGAGGCGATACTAAGAATACAATTACGAAGTGTCATGGCTGAAGGAAACAGTGCAGGCTATTCCCGTCAAAATTCCGTAAAGATTCCCGTATTAGACAAACAGATTCCTGAGTTCGACGAGACCCAACAAAAGAAGGTCACGGAGTTACATTGGCCGAAACATTGTAAGAATAACATCCAAGATGAGAACAGTATAATGAACAATCTAATGTATTACAATTTATGCTTCTTAGATAACCAGTATACATTGCTCTTAAATAACCATATTACATTGCTCGTAGATAACGAGAATAAATTGCTCTAAGATGACCAGAATACATTGCTCTTACATAACCAGAATACATTGCTCGTAGATAACCAGAATATATTGCTGATAAATAACCAGAATACATTACCCTGAGATAACCAGAATACATTACTCTTAAATAACCAGAATACATTACTCTTAGATCACCAGAATGCATTGCTCGTAGCTAACCAAAATACATTGCTCTTAGATAACCAGAATACATTGCTCTTAGATAACTAGAATAAATTGCTCTTAGATAACCAGGATGCACTGCTCTCAAAATATATTTCTCATAATGAGAAATCTTACAGAGAAAGTGGGAACATTACTCTTAGAGGGAAACTCTATGAGAGGGAAGCAATACTCTCAGAAATCACCAAGAAAAACATTACGCAAAGAAAAACATTACTTCTTGAAAACATTACTTATTGGAAACACTACTTCTTGAAAACATTACTCTTTGGCATTGATAATCTTCTTTGTTCTAATCGTGACTGACCTTCAGCCACCGCCTTCTAGTATCTATTTAGGGGAGAATAAGAAACAAGAAAAATAAGGTTTTAATTTTTCGAAGAATCAGATATAATAATACAGTCGGGTATTAATTTAAAGATACAAGGGTATGACGTGACCAGCCGATTGATCGGGCCTCTGATCTTCTGTCTAGCCGAAGTAAAGGCCGAAGTGAACGAATGCCTAGACACCAGGATCCCGTCGTACGGCATCACGGGTTGCCACACACGGCTAAAAAGTGCCCCCGTTTTCAGGGGGGTACTCCTCTCCATGGGATAGCAGTAGTCAAATTTCTGGCCCCGCGGACAGTGGGTTGGGGCACAGACATCACCGAGGTGGAAGAACGCTTGACTATCATACTCGCGGTAGGTTTTCGAATCAAAAACTGGGGAGCTGTGATACGGCGAAATAGCAATGTGTATGACTAAATGTGTGGATATATGACTAAATGCGTTTGTGTGTGTGTGTAACAGCATAAGATTTTCATATATGTGGATCTTCGGCTATTATAGAAATCGGCAAGGGGATAAAACTATTCAAACTTGTGCATATCACAGATCTTCGGTGGAGCAAAATAAACGAGCGCTTCGAGCTGAGATTCGAAACCCGATCGTTTTGTTATCTAGTGACCTTTGTATATATATACGAATTATTAACTGCCTAAAGATCTCTATTCTTTAAGAAATCGCTATGAAAGAAGCTGCAAACTTGTATTTGTTTTTGTTCTTGTGTTTATACAAGACGCGCACGTGATAAAATGGGATTCGCGAATAATTATGATGAGGATCCGAATTTAAAACTTTGTCAAAAGAAAAAAAAACAATAATGATTTCGCCGTTTTCTTGTTTTAAATCTGAATAAAAAGTAAAACTAAAACATTCACACAAAAAAATAAATTTGAATTTTATATTTTCAAAATGTCAAGTTAGTTTTAATGTTTTTTGTGTCTTGAAATCTTAGAGGCAAGACTTTGATTAGATTTTCCACTTAGAGGAATATCGACAACTCTTATGCAACCAGGGATGTCGCCTTCTCTCTCTCACCCTCTCTCTCTTTCTCTCATATATATATATATATATATATATATATACATGTGCGTGTGGGTGTGTGTGGGTGTGTGTGTGAGTGTGAAAGGGTATACACTATATATAAGTTATGAACAGAGATAAAATGTATGGATATACAACGTATTAAATGAAACCGCATTTATCGTTTATTACTATCATATATACATATATATATATATATATATATATATATATATATATATATATATATATATATATATATGAAGAAGAATGGAAAGGAATTAGAGAATCAAAAGCCAAATCAAAATTCAATTCAATTGCTCAGAGCAAGGTATATTCCGCAAAAAAGGCAATTTATTCAAGTTAAATTTTCCTTAAGCCAGGCTTTTCAAAGATCAAAATCTTATCATCAGAGGAAGTCGCTGGGATAGATAAGTTGGCAAAGGCCAAGATTTAAAATTTGAAAAAATAAAATAAAAGTTGTAGGGGGAAGAAACACAGGGCAAAATTCTGCCCGAATGCAAGCAAATGTCCGATTGCTAAAAAGTCCAGTGTCGAAAAGTCCAGCGGTCGCTTTTAGTACACCACTTTATATATATATATATTTCTTGAATGTGAGATGATATATATAATTATTTCCACAATCAGACAACGCCGCGGTTCGCTTAATCTGTGTAAATTAATAGACATTCTTGTATGTGGCGAGGTAGCTCAGTGGAAGAGTACTCGCTTACCATGCAAGTGACTCGGGTTTCGAATCCTGAGTTCGGCTGTGTTCTACTGATGAGCCCAAAGGAGGGCGAAACTCGAGTCTAGGACTTCCGGTTTGTTTCTTTTCATAGGTTGTGGGCTGCGGCGTTGTCTGATTGTGGAAATAATTATATATATCATCTCACATTCAAGAAATCTAATATTTATTTGCTCGCTTGGTTAGCTTGTTGGATGACATCGTCCTAGCGAGTATAAAATCCTACTTGTGAGACATCGGCCTGGGTTCATAGTAGTTGGATGACTACACCCCTTGTTGAAAAGAGTAGGTAAATTCCACAGTCGGTCATCGCCGCGGTTCGCTTAATCTGTGTAAATTAATAGACATTCTTGTATGTGGCGAGGTAGCTCAGTGGCAGAGTACTCGCTTACCATGCAAGTGACTCGGGTTTCGAATCCTGAGTTCGGATGTGTTCTACTGATGAGCCCAAAGGAGGGCGAAACTCGAGTCTAGGACTTCCGGTTTGTTTCTTTTCATAGGTTGTGGGCTGCGGCGTTGTCTGATTGTGGAAATAATTATATATATATATATATATATATATATATATAATTTAAGGAGTTGAAATATATTGATAAAACAGACTTAAAACCAATAGTTTTGAAAAGTGCTAAATAAGGGGTATATAAACAATTAGAATGGCCTACGCAAATGCAATTACGTTTCAGCAAGTCATATGCCTCGTCAGGTCCGAAAGTTAATAATGTAAATAAAAAACTTGCACTGGGCTAAAACAAGCAGAAATGAGGGATTTTAAACTATCATTTTTCCCAAACGGAATAATAACATCACCAGTAGCTGTGAGTATAAATCGATCAAAAACGTCCAGACAGTAACTCTTAAGCTGTGAAATATACATGGGAGGGGCAGGCGCGTAACTTGTCAGATATGCTAAAGCTTCTAATAAAAGCTTTAACTCACCTCCCCAATTCATTAAATAAATTATTTTTCTTACAACACGGTCAACTAAATGTTCACCTATAAAATCAATCTTTCGAATATGCATACATATATACACACATGCTTCCAAGTAACGACACAAACCCAAATAGCAAACACATAAATATCATTATATATACTTTATATATATACTATATATATATATGTAATGTTATATATAGAATATATATATATATATATATATATATATACTATATATAGAATTATATATATACTATACATATGTATTGTTTATACTCGTCCTCAAAAATCAAAATATGATGACACTAAACCTTACGTCTAGAATGCTTAGTCCAACTGTGATCAAAATCCATTACATGATTTTAATTCGAAAAACTCCTTACAACTTCAGACTTAAGCTGAAAGAAGTAGAATTAAGGAGATCCTGCTTAATTGGTGGCTAATGACTGTAGAGCAAATTCAATTCAAATCTGAGAAATTTTGATTTTCAAGTGGGAGGTTGTGCCGGTCTAAAAACCTTTAAAAGACATTTTGGTGAATATTCATTAATTAGTATCTGATACCTATTGTTAAAATTTCACAAAATCGGGGGGCTCTAAATATTCACGAAGGATTTCCGCCAACTTTTTATCCCCTTTGTATAAAACTAGATTAAACTTATTATATATAAGATTACTACCCCTTATGTTCATGTTTTAAAATTCATAATGGTTGGTTGATTAGTTTTGTAGTACATACAAATACATAAATAAACATATATATATATATATATATATATATATATATATATATATATATATATATATGAAAATTTTTATTTACACGGACATGTACAAAATCTGCGACACTGGCATGTCGATGTTATCGATCAACAGTTACTATAAACTGAAATCGTATCAGGCAGAGTTAGAATCCGATCTTAACCTCAGATGTTGTCGTCGTTATTATTATTACTAATAATTCTGTTAGTCTTAACTAACTTACTAATATTATATATTCATTATTATATATATTATATATTCATCAATTTATTAATGTTAAGCTGATAAACTCGAGACAAAATATAAAGATGGTATAAATTTAGAATTAGCCCTACATTTGATTAACAAACCCTTACCACCACCACACCACCCCAATCACACGCGTCTACACGTCCATAACGCCAATCACGGCTGATCTGGGGGTTCGCACGCACGCATATACACTTACGCACAATATTACAGTGAACTTAAAATTACGCATGTCCGCTCAAGTTCAAAATAACTGTCGTTTTTTTACACCTAAATCTTGCATGTCTACCACTCCCCTTCCCTCTGTCTGTATTAACAGACGTTTCCATTTCTTTATCTGTCTACCTATCTATCTGTCTATCCATCTCTAACCTACTCTCTTCATTGTATGTCTCTCTTTCCACTTTGTTTTATTTTGTTTATTTATTTGTTTTGTTTGATTTTAGATTTTAACTTTTTTTATGTGTAGCGGTCCTAAACCACGTGACCCCTAGATTTTGAAATGTTAAATTTCTTTTCTTCTTCTGTTTATCTCCACTTCATTCTCTCCAAATATGATCTGAGGTAAACATCGGATTCTAACTCTGCCTGATAAGATCTCAATTTATAGTAACTATTGATCGATAAAATCGACATGCCAGTGTCGCAGATTTTGTACATGTCTGTGTGAATAAAAATTATAATATATATATATATATATATATATATATATATATATATATATATATATATATATATATATATATGCAGATTAGTCGTCCGAGGCTATAGCAATGCGATGTGGTTGCCGTAAGATGGAAAAGTGAAACGAAATAAACGCAGGGAGAAAGTGAAACTCAAAACGATTTATTAATAATTTCACAAAAACTTATTAAATACCAAATAGTAAATACTGTCCGGTAAGTAACAGGTAGGCAAAGGGTAATCTTAAATTTTCGAAAGAAAAACTTTCATTATCAGAAGACAACAATAAAAGACCGAATCGGTCAAAGAAAAACGGGAAAAACCGGTGTCAGATCATCGACATACCGCAGAAAACAATTGGTGTTGGGGAAAAAGAAAGAGATAGAGAAGGATATATATATATATATATATATATATATATATATATATATATATATATATATATATATATATGAAAGGATTAAAAAAGAAAACCGGGAAACCTTAAACTCAAACATTTCGCCTAGCTGTTGCGTGGGCTTTATCAGCGAGGCTAGACCAGTTAATGCCTTAAGCCGGGATCGAAATGCAACCGTCGAGTTGACAGTCGGCGTTGCTAACCCTTACGCCATCATACGAGACTGACTGAATGTAAGAAGTATCTCAATGTAAACATTGCAAATGCCGGTAGCTCGAATCAGATTTACATAATGAGCTATGCCTTAAAGCTAATGGCAGTTGGCGATATCCTTACAAATAAGCTCTATCCGGGGGGAGGTTCATATAGTCATCCACATACAGACTGTTTCGCTGTTTCATAGCGTATCGGTGCGGCTATACACAGTTCGGTATGTGTATATGTTTATTTATTTGTATGTACAGGATTTATTACAAGACTAAAAAACAACCATTATAAATCTTTGAACAGACATAAACATTAATCTTCTCAATATATATTCAAGATACATATATATGTATGTATATATATATTTATATATATATATATATATATATATATATATATATATATATATATATATATATATATATATATATATATATATATTGAATATATATATATATGTAGATATATATATATATATGTATATATATATACAGGGTGGGCCAAAATAAGGGTCCTATCTTTAAATTTGAATAACTTGAATTTGAATAACTTCCACAAAATAAAAGTTAAACTCACCAAACTTTATGTGTGTGTAGACTGACCCTTCAGAGATTTTTTGAAATAAACAAAACAAATTTTAGCCGAAACACACTTCTTAAAACTTACAAAAACTAAAGTATTGTTTTTTACACTGTTTTGAGTTTTTTAAGCAAAAATAATGTTTTCTAAATGAGGGTACGTTCCTTAGGGCTAATACGTCTCATGCTTGCTTCGGAAGGGGTCCTTTACTTATTCTAAAAAAAAAATTTTTTTAAATCAATAAATAAAAAAGTTATGAATTTTAAAAAATAGGACCCTTATTTTTGCCCACCCTGTATATATATTCAATATATATATATATATATATATATATATATATATATATATATATATATATATATATATATATATATATATATATATATATATATATATATATATATATATACCTTTAATATTTATGCGTGCGTTATGCCCTCGTGTTCTCGTGCTTGGCGAAAAAGAAAGAGATAGAGAAGGATTAAATCGTATGTCTCTTTTTAAATCAACAGATTTCAGCGCAAAATATCGCGAAAAGGGAGATAATTAAGTCTCGAACGCCCTCTGGTGAATGCATGTGTCAATGTGTATAGAATTAAGTAGGTTTTTCTGCACTTTATCCACTGAGGTATTCGTTGTTTACTTTTATTTAAGAAATCAATTTCGTTTATTTACGTTCTAGCAAGTAAATAACTGTCAGGTAAGTGATTTTAAAAAAAATATTTGGTTTCTTAACGTTTCTGTCAAACGGCAAATAAATTTTACGAATCGAAACAAATTCCGTCTTTTTAAATTATTTTAATCGTCAAAATATCAAAAAAATAATTATTTACACAGAGATATATTTTGGTTAATGTTATTGTTTGTCTTATCAAACGAAGAAAATCTATTTTTCCTACGTACATTTCGTTTTTTACGTTCTAATATATATCAGTTATTTTATGGACCTAACCGATAATTGCCCTTAGTAACACTAGATGAAATTGAAAGAAAATGTTCAGCTTTGTTTTTAGATTCCTTGAAAAATAAAACCCTTTTTGAAACTTACTTTAAGGTCCTAACTGTTTACATATCGATAACACACAAACAAACATTACCTTTCATATTTATCGAAGATATTATTTTTAATGTGTCAGGGAAAGCCTTATTTGTTAATTTACTTCAGCTTTCAAATTAGTAACTGGTGTATATGTTATATAGTCAAAGCGACTCAAGAGACCTCCCGATCCCTATGTTACCAGTTACTTGTAATACTCGCGAATTCTGGAAAATCTACAATAGTGTGATGAACAATGGACAATCGACAATTCCCCGCTATCAAATCACAGCGATGTTGTTTGCACGGCAACTGATAAAACTGAACTACTTGCCTAGCGTTTCGCCTTAAACCTCACTTTGGACTCAGCAAACAACCCCCACCTAAATTCCCATTGCGGACTGAAGCCACACTTGAGAACCTGGTCATCACCCCATCTCAGATCAGAGACAACATAAATAACCTCGACATCTCCAAAGTGTGTGGGCCTGATCTTATACCAGTAATAGTAATAAAGAAATGCTCTGCTTAGCTGCCTCCTGCCCTCTTTAAACTATACAACAAATGCCTTGTTGAATCTTGTTTCCCTGATAGTTGGAAAATTGCCTCTGTGGTACCAGTATTCAAGAATTCTAGAGATAGAACTGATCCTCTAAACTACCGCCCAATTAGTCTACTCTCGATATTTGCTAAAATCTTTGAATCATTAATCAATCTAGCGATAGTCCGGTACCTAGTTAATGCAAAACTTGTTTCTGATCATTAATACGGATTTAGACAAGCACGATCTACCGCAGATATCCTAACGGTAATCTCTGAACGCATATATCATACACTAGAGAGAGCAGGTGAAGCTCGATATATCCAAGGCCTTTGAAAGGTCTGGCATGAAAGGCTTCTCCTAAAACTTCACTCATATGGTATTACTGGACAAATATTTAATATAATTAAATCCTTCATAACAAAAACAAAGATCCAGGTTGTCCTCGATGGTCGTTCATCTAAGTAACATGACATAAATGCTGGTGTACCTCAGGGATCTATCATTGGACCTCTACTGTTCCTGATTTTCATAAATGACCTCCCTGATGTAATTGAGACTGAGATAGGAACATTTGCTGGCGACACCACGCTCTACTCTCGTCATGTGGGCAAAACCGACGCGCACATATCCGAGGCAATGGCTGAATCCTTAGAAAATAACCTCCAGTCTTTAGTGGATTGGGGTAAAAAATGGATAGTAACTTTTAATGCCGCGAAGACAAGGCTACTTTCCTTCAATAACTACAAGAAACCTCTTCAACCACCGATTGTCATGACAAATAACACCCTACCTGAGAGTTCATCATTAGACTCCTCGGGCTAACTTTCACAGATAACATGACTTGGAATAAATACATTGAAGGCACTGAAGGCATTGAAGGCACTGCCAGGGCTGCTGCAAAGAATGTGGGATCCCTCTACCGTGCTAGTAAGCTTCTCACACGTGACATTATCCTACATCTCTACAAATCCACCATCCGCTCATGGCTGAAATATTGTTGTCACATCTGGGCTGGTGCATCATCCACTAGTCTCTCCCTCTAAGACAAGGCCCAAAAAAGAATCGCCAACTTAATAGGTCCTTCACTATCCAGCAAGCTCCAGCCCATGTCCCATCGTCGCAATGTTGCTTCCTTGTGCCTGTTTTACAAGTACTTCAATGGAATGTGCTCCGATGAACTTGCTGTTCTGGTGCCCCTACGACGTAAATTCACTAGACCAACCCGACAATCTGTCACATCCCATCCATTCACTGCGGAGGTCCCCAGATGCCGAATAGCTTTCGTCCCCAAAATCTTCTTTACTCGTGCTGATGGACTCTGGAACTCCCTCCCTGCTCCCTGTTTTCCTGACGGTACTGAAATGTGGAAATATAAACTAATGTTAACAGACATTTCACTCTGCAGCTCTCAACCTAGGTTGACCATTCCAAGTTTCACCCTTTTTCTCAGTAGCCCCTTACGTCTAAGTGGCGGCCTGTCTTGTTTGGGGTGAACTAGGTGAAAAAATACAGTTCTTAGTAGTTAACAGTACACAACTCAATTCAAATATTCATTGCTCATCTCCGGCTGGTGTTTCGATGTGAACGCCTCTGAATGATCTTGCTTGATGGTAGACAATCTCGCAACTACAATCAAAGTCAGCGGAATTCTCACACAAATCTATCATTATTAATTAACTCGATAATTTTTACAGAAGAATTAAAGCTTGGTTCGGACATGTGCGTCTTTAGCTACAAAGCTAAAACAACGAAGGAAATAAGAGAGAAAGAAACTTTACTAGAAGCGCATGGCTTCGTTAATCTTAATGCTCGTTTTGACATCGCTCTATCCCTTAATAGACTTCAAGAATGGCCTATGCTGGAAATCTCATTTTTTTGATCAATCATAACTCAAAAACCAATAAACCAAATTAGTTAAAACTTTGCACAACATTTATATTTGATAGGTTCTATAAGTGTGTAGAATTTCAGCATCATTAGTGAAGGCAACCCAGAGATCCAGAATATTCAATCATGAAATCATGTTATCTGTGTGTACGTACGTACGTACATACGTATGTGCAACCCTGTATCTCATCAACTTTTTAATGGATTCAGCTGATTTTTTAGATAGAGGTTCTAGGGTCTAGTTGATGGCATTTTAAGTTCAGTTTACCATAACCTTAGTTTTCCAGAAAATTCTAAAAAAAACTTTAAAATTACCATTGTATTGAGGCATAGCCTTTACAAAAGTAGTGACATTCATGAAAAATGACAGTATACTGAAATCATATGTCCTTAATAGGGTTAAGATGAAAATTCATATACACTAAATGTACAAAAGCAACGAAAATTCCCAATTTTTTACACTTTTATTGTCATTAAGGGTATGACTACATATCAACCAAACCATTTCATTATCACATCACTACAGTATAAATCTCTATGCATGAGTAGATGAAGTGTGTGTGATGCGATGAAGAAAAATTTCTACAAGTACAATACATAGCCCTGTTGTGCTCGCATACCCTTAATGACAATAAAAGTGTAAAAATTTGGGAATTTCCTTGCTTTTGTACATTTAGTGTATATGAATTTTCATCTTAACCCTATTAAGGGCATATGATTTCAGCATACTGTCATTTTTCATGGAATTATTATTAGTGTCCTGTTTTTTATATTTAATTTCGGTATTATGTAACCACTATTTTTTAGAGCTATGTTTTAAATGTTCATTGATTTTTAAAAAACGCTTTCGTTGCTAGAATTATTGATAAGCCTACGTTTGATAGAATTTGGGATATGTTTTATGTTTGATGGAGGGTGATTAGACTTTGGGTTTACGTATATTGGATTGCCGTTATCTTTTAGGTATGGTTCGTAAGTATTTTTATTTAAGTTTAACGTGATGTCTAGAAAGTTACTTGTTTTTATGTTAGCCAGTACTTCTACTTTTAGGTCTAGTTTTTTCCTCATTTCCATATGTATAATTTTCTTGAAGTTTTCTCCCTTGACTTTGTTGGAATCTCTTATTATCACTTATCCATCATCTCTATAAAGGCCGATATCTGTATTATCAAATATATTTGTGAGTGTATAAGATCCATCATCTCTAAAAAGGCCGATATCTGTATTATCAAGTATATTTGTGAGTGTATATAAAATGAATAACCCCAAAAGATATGATGCCTCCGCAGAGTCAAGGGCACTCATGGCCAAATCAAATAAGTTTGTCATATTTGTTTTAATCCATAGGTCATCGCTATTGATTAAAACTGATCTCCTACATTTTTTAATAATGTGGATTTCATCCTATGATATATCGGTATACATCTCAGCAAATTCTAAGGCGATGTTGAAGAGTTCTTCTGATATAGATGGGTAGAAGTCCCCTATGTCGAATTGTAGGAAAGTACATTTGTTCTTATTTTCGATATTGTTAAACCAATCGATTGCTTTAATTCTAGGTCTTTTCTTATTTGTTTGTTGATTCTAGATAGAATTGTTTTGCTGATTCTTCTTATTTCTGGTTTAGTCGGATTAATTAAGCGAGTGCTGTGGTTATTGTTAAAGTTACTTTTGTAGTCTTTAAATAGGATATAGGTTTTAATTTACTTACTTTGTCGCTAATTTTTAGTTTATCAGTGATTTGTTTACTTTCAGTATTTATGATATATATGTAGTTACGTTCGCTTGTATCTAGTTTTTGTAGTT